>CAMQGK010000193.1:6197500-6560000 GCA_947000775.1 Pterois miles
CATCTTTTGTAGACTTCTGAGTCCACTTGCTCCAGCGCGTACACCCTCACCCGTGATGATGGAGCTGGCGTCGATGCTGCATGACATCAACAGACTCTCTGGTTCCAATCTCAGCCAGGACATTTATGGTTTTTGGGATACGGTCACACTGCACAGGCTGTTAGGACTTCTGAAATGGAGCCACACGCATGGATGACTTTACTGATGATTTACCTTTACTGCTAACCGTTTGACTTCTACTTTCATTGATTCCTCTCCAGCAGGCAGCGCACAGAGCTGATGTACTGATCACAACAATCTGTGCCACTGCTCTGAACACTGCTGTAATGTAAGGACGGCTCAGAGAGCACTTTTTGTGACAGTAAAGTGGTACCTTGTGGACATTTAATTTTTTGTTTCCATCCCAGAATGAATTGATTTAGTCTCAGTCTGGATGTTTGGACACAATCCAGTGAAAGAGGCTTTGAAATCACAGTATTTAAACTTTTAGATACTGAACACATCTTCTTTTTGCAGTATAAAAATATGACAAATCAGAAAAGTTAAAGATCATGAGCATTTAGCGATTATTTGTGTATATGTTGTAAAAACCTTGCTAACCCCTCCAGCTGTCAGTGCAGCAGAGCAGAACCGAACAACCCAAATACTGCAGCTTGGAAATGGAGATAGAAACCCATGTGCATAAGGCTTGGCAATATTTTTATTATATCATTGTGATATGAGACTAGATATTGTTGTCATAATATTGTAACATGACGCAAGTGTATTTTCCTGGTTTTTAAAGGCTGCATCAGTAAAGTGATGTAATAATCTGAACTTATCAAACTGTTCTAGCTGATTATTGTCTTTACCCATTATTTCATTATATCAACAATATTACTGATGATTATTTATCAAAAAATCTCACTGTGTAAATATTTTGTGAATGCGCCAATAAATCAACCCTACAATATTGAGGTATTTTGTCAAAAATACTGTGATAGCTTATCTGATTGCGTCCCGTGTGAAACCAAGTCTGTGCTGAATTATTTTACCATAGTTCTGTTACATAACTTTTCTACTTATTTTAACCCAAACCACAATATTTTCCTAGGTGTTACTGAGTAGTTTTGTTGCCTAAAACCTAACTAAGTAAACCTAGAAATTAGGTAAAGCTATGTTGAAGTGTTATATACTGGAATCCAGCTTTCCCACTGTTTTCCCAGCCCTTTTGTGTCTTGACTTGTCTTTGTATGGTTGTGTTTTGTGTGTTTTATGTGGCCTCCAGTCTCTTCCTCAGGGCGGTAGCAGCTGGCACACCTGGCACCAATCTCCACTCATTCAACGTCTGCGTATATCTACCTGGGCATTCGATTCTTTCGTCACCCATCGTGGTAGCGCACGCTTCAGGCCTCATACGTTTTGAACCTTGTTTTTCTTTGGGTGGAATCTTTGAACTGACCTCTGTTTTTTTCCCCTGTGTCCAGGCCTGCTGTCAGCCTGCCGCTCCCATTCCCTCACCTGCCTGCCTCCATCTCCAGATACCACACCATCCCATTAAAACCCTCTGAGGATTCTGTGGATTTCACTCCTCGCCACCTGCCAGCAACAATCCATTTACATTTTTAATAAACTTCCTTTTATTGAACTAGTTCTGGACTCTTGTGTTCTGCTCTTGGGTCCACCATTTTGCCTTATCGTGACATGACGTTTACTTTGAAAAAACACTGTTTGCGAGCGGAAACTGACAGGTCCAAACATGAAGCTGCAGGGGAAGGCCTACCTTTTTAGCCAGGCTACACTTTAAACCTCCACTGTGCCATTTTAAAATGCCACAGAAGCATTGCAGTATTCACATAACCTCTGCTGCCATCATGTGATGAACCAACCTGTTCTCACTCCCAACTTCACTTTCGGACATGTCGGGGTTGGCATGTCAATATATGCTCATTGTCCTTTCAAAATAAACTTCAGTTTTCACAGGAAGTTAGGCGTAAGCAACATGATCAGTTGTGGATGATGTTAAATTCACTAATGTCTAGACTAATGTCTCATGTTACTAGTGACCCACGGGATTAATGATGATGATAAATTCAATTCAGTTTGCTTTTTTGGCGTGAATGTACAACACTGCCAAAAGGAACAAAATCTCCAGCACTCACAGGTAAAGTGTCTTTTTTATTATATTGGGCAAACAAATGAATATGTTTCAGCAATAAGCCTTGGTCAGCGTGATTGATCGAGATGTAGAGTCAGTTTTAAATACTCAGGTGAGTCACAGAATCAGGGGAGAGACTGGAGGATTACACAATAAGATTCATCTGTGAATGTAACGCCCAGACAACGCCTCTAACAACAAAGGAGATGTAACAAAAAACAGTCAGAAATAACCAAAAAAATCAATACAGTCTATGCTTTGCAAACATAGATTATATTGAGTTTTCTCTGTTGGGGCCATTCCTCAATAGAGATCATAAAAACTGTATATCTATTACTGGGGGGGTTTGTTGTTGGGGTACGATACCATATTTTTTTGGTTTTGGGCAAAATGCTTTTTATTTTATTGCTGGTTATTGTTGACAGTTTTTTGTCCCGCCTCCCTTGTTGAGGGGCGTTGTCTGGGCGTTACATTCACAGGTGTGTCTGTGACTCACCTGAGTATTTAAAAGTGGCTTTACCTCTCGACTTCGTCACACTGACGAAGGCTTTTTGCTGAAATGTGTTTGTTAATTTGCTCAATATAATAAAGAAGACACTTTATCTGTGAGTGCTGGAGATTTTGCTCCTTTTGTTCTTGCTGCTACCTGGCACCTGAAACTTTTCAAGATTTGGAGATGTGCTTTCTGTTATTTTCTCTTCAGTACAATACTGCCCAAATGTCAAGCAGTAATAATGCTATAAAGAAATGGAACAAGGTATCATAAAATCATGAAATAACACATCACACGACAAAATAAGTTTACTTTTGGTGTCACATGGGTCATGAACAGCAGACTGCCACGAACTGGGTGAAAGTCCTGAGCTTGTTTTGACCCAACCACCTCCCCCACCTAAGCAGACTCTCATGCTCTTTATACTACATCAGCTGATCTGACCGTCGAATAGCGCCACAGGTGGGTTTACATTGGAGTTAGTTGAAAGCCTGGCGCGTCCCATCCAGATGCTAAAGGCTGCCTCGGTCGTTGGTATCAGACGCTCACCAAGCGGCAGTATTTGACGGGCTGGATGAACTACACCATCTCCACCTGTCATGACAAAGACGTCATAATGCTGCTTGACCTCTGAAGTCTCAAAACTGATTCAACTGCAATCAGATAAATAAAATCTTAATGAAAATCTGATTTCAAAATACAATGTACAGCACAGAGACTTGAGAGTAGTCCAGCCCTTAACACTTGTTTTTACTTAAATGGTTAATAATCATCAACTCACTCCTGTTTCCTCCCCAGTTTTTCTGACACCTTTAATTGCAGAAGCTCTTTGGGTACTCTAAGCAGTTAACAGTATACTTCTTGCAACACAAGCAGTCCTGGGTGTGTAGCCACACTACATCTGTTTAAACTGGAATTATTTTACTGTAAATTGATGTGCTTTTTTGAAAAAAAGAAATTGTGAAAATCAATCAATTTATTGATGCTGAATTTTTATTGGAAACATCAGATCTGTGTCATATGAGGGAAAAATTATTGGTGTTCCGATGCAGTGAAATTGCCAAGTGTAGCTTTAATAAAGTGTGTTTGAATAAATCTTCCAGGGAACTCTTTATCACACAGTTATGACATGTGCTACATGCTCCTCGGTGAAATGACATCACTGCATCTGGGACGTCAGTATAAATCAGGTTGAATCTGTACAGTCTGATCTGCTCACTGTGGTGCTACTTTAAACCTACACTGTACTGTGTCCTCTGCTGAAACGCTGTCACCCCACGAGGCCATTGTTAGCAAGTGATTTACTGGACAAAAACGCTTCACACTAAAATTTACAGCACGCTCTGTTGACACAAAGACCGTCCTAAAAATTATATGTTCCATCAGTCAGCTACAAGAAAGGGAAAAAAAAGCAGATATATTCAGAGTTGGACAGTGGATTAAATTCCTGATTGTATCTGTAACATTTTGGTTTCAGGCATCGTTGCATGTGAAAAGTGAAGTCAGTATGAGTTTGAGCTGTAAAACTTCCCCTTTCTCTTTCTTCACTTCAGTGTAATCATGTAATATGTTTTAGTCTCTGGGTCTGCTTCACCTCACAAAACCATTCAGGAACCGTTTCACTGTCTGGCTTTCATCACCGAGCGCTCCGTCACTCCTCCTCCGACCGCTGCGCTTTGTTTAATCATCCTCACACCGAGTCGCGCATCGCTGCTCTTGGACGGCGTTGCCTCGCCTGCAGACATGTTGGACTCGGGGATTTCACCGTGAGGGTTTTAAAGTTCTGACATTTCCCTGAACACACTGAGCTGCTGCAACAGGGACGGTGCCACATGCTAATTCTGACACACTTATACTGGTGATTGATGTAGTGCTGTTTAAGTTCAGAAAGCTAAACTTTAATATTTCAAAGTAAAGGTTTTAGACATTTCATAGGAATAAGTTCTAATTCAGATTCGCCACACTGTCGACCATCATGCCAAATTTGAAGTTCCTGAATCGGACAACACAGGCCAACCTTCGCTCCCCATGTCCATCAGTGAGCCTTTGCTGTCCATGACCCTGTCGCCGGTTCACTGGTTTTCCTTCCTTGGACCACTTCTGGTAGGTCCTGACCATTGCAGACCGGGAACATCCCACAAGAGCTGCAGTTCTGGAGATGCTCTGACCCAGTTGTCCATCACAATTTGGCCTTTGTCAAAGTCGCTCACATCCTTACGCTGCCCAATTTTTCCATTAACTTCAAGGACAAAATGTTCACTTGCTGCCTAATATATCCCACCCACTGCCAGGTGCCGTTGTAACGAGATAATCAATGTTATTCACTTCACCTGGCCGTGGTCATGATGTTATGGCTGATCGGCAGAATTAACTGTTTGAGGCCCAAAGCGCTTATATTAAATAAAGTAGTCAAAACTTCCTCTACACTGACCTCACATATTGTTGCACCAGTATTAATAATCTAATGTCATACAGTATGTAATAACAGATCAGCCACAGGGGCCGTTTTTCTGCAGAATGGATATTTTTACATTAATACTTTAAGCACATGGTCCTGATAATACTTCTGCACTTTAGCTTAGGTAGGATTCTGAATGCATGACTTTTTCTTGTAATGGAGTATTCTTACATTGTTGTAGTGGTACGTTTACTTAAGTACAGGATGAGAGTACTGTAATACCAACAGCAGTAAATCTCCAGTCACCTTAAAAAACGATTATGAGCACAAAATCAAAACATTTTGGTACTTTTTAAAGAGATAATTAGGAACTTGAGCCCTTGCTTGACAAAACAAGAACACTAAATTTCACATCTTGGAAGATGAATTACAAGTGACTCCAAGTATTTTCAAAATAGATGGGCAGTATTTTGGATAATTAAAATTCCCTCGGTAATGTCTGACATTTAACTTCATAATTAGGAGAGCCGCTGTGGGAGGCTAACCCCCCCCCCGTCGCCTCTCTGCCTTCTTCAAAATCTTGGCTTCGGGCTGTTGAGTCATGATGCAAAACGGTCTGGTTTCACTGCGAGGGGTAACCATCTGTTTTCACCTCATAAGGACGCTGAAAAATGAACGTGTGCACGAGTGACCTCTCGGTTTAGACGTCCTCCAGACAAGCACAAGGGAGAGATGATGTGGAGGGGAGGTCTCCACAAACGGTATATAAACCAGAATGCACAAGCCACAGATGTGCTGCACTGAAACCCATTTAAGGTGGAGATGTTGCTGGAGGAGGGGTTTGAGGTTTTGGGAGGAGGAAGTGAGGCTACATTCACATTGTTGGGACATTATGCTCATTTCTCTATTATCTCCTCTTGGATGTTACCCATATTGTGCACCAGTATAACTGACAGTGTTGATGAAAACAAAACACATAACAGTAACAAAATGTCAGGTTTTCAAACCTTTTGTTTTGCTCACTCCTTTTGAGCGGTTTGGCTAAAGTATGTGCGGTTACGTTGTTTGGGGATTGCTGCTGTTGTGGTTGGAGAGACGTAATGTTTTGGTCGGAGCACAGCGATGACATATGTGGCTTATGGAGGCGCATCGATTTTCATTTGACCAATTTGTGGCCCCAGAGCCTCTTCTAGTTGACTGCTGGCCTGAGGTGGCTGCCGACATGAGATTTAAACCACCACCCTAAAGTGTCCTGGTTGTACTTACACTCGGCCTTAAGGCTATTCAGCTGTGACCCAGTCATTTCAAGAGAGACAAAGTGGTTAAGATTAACTTCTTGGCAAACAAACAGCCAGATACATTGACTTCTTCAGAGTCTCGTTGTAACAGGGAGGTTTGCCGTCTTTGGTACCACTGAAATAGTACAGACACCTATACCAACATCTGTGCTCACCAACCAGATCTGGCAACCCACGTTAGCTGGAGGGCTAAACTGTTGTTTGCCAGCAAATAGTTACAGCACCAAACTCCCCCTAAAACAAACTGACATTTTTACATTTCTGTTGAAACAATCTATGACATGTCAGCTAAATTAATCTGGTTTACTACTGCGGTAAGAATCCAAAATAAAAAGATTTTTGCTGTGATGAAATTGAAATAAATGGATCAAAACAATGCTGATATAACTACATACTGATTTAAAAAGTCTGAATTCATGCTTTGTCAGGTCTGTCTGCAAGATGACAAGCAAAAGTAAATGTCTGTTTTCTGAATGGCGTTCTCATCGATCAGGGCTAGACTATTTTTCCTCCCATTTCTGATTCAACATAGTCGGGATGTCAGCAAGTGAATATCTCACTTGAGTTGAAATATGTTGTGGCTTTGCATTGACTTTGTATGTAATTGTGCTGCACCAAAAGTTTGCCTCAAGTTTTTGAAGTGTTTATGCTAAGCTAATCGGCTCTTAGCTCCAGGTCCATACTCAACGTATCCTCGTGCAACAGTTCGTATGATCTCTTATGATATCATTTTTTTTTGCATTTTCCTACAAATGTCCAGCAACATGTGTCCATTTCTGCTCGTTACATGCATGCAATATTTTCAAAATAAACTTCCACCTTTACAGGAGACAAGCTGGTTAGGCTTAGGCAACAAAACTACTTGGTTAGGTTTAAATTAAGCATGCAAGTTATGTGACATATAAATCAATGTTGACTTCTGATTTCACGTGGGCAACCTCCTCCCTATGAGACGTTTGTCACTCTATATATACAGTATATACTTCCTAGTTCATGTGTATGTGGATTACATACAAATTGATTTCATGGGATATACAGCATACAACTTACAGTGCATTACTTTGTGTACAGTTACGAACGCTGTGTGTCCAGTGGTATAACACTATATATAAATAAATAAATTAACCTTTGTGGGTATTATGCATTTAACGGTTATTTAGCAACAGGAAACAACAGATTTGTTTCTGGTAAAATCTGTAAAAATAAAATAAAAAACATTGGGCCTCCACACACAAGCTTATTGCAGCCTGGACAGAAACATCATTTCTATTTTTCAATTTTCGGCTGCTGTGTGGAGAGAGCCTGGAGTAAGTGAGTTCCCATCTTCTCGGTTCGGGGGGAAGCCAAACAGGGAGGGAGGATGTGTTCACGTCCGACAGAGAAAGAAGAGAGAGAGAGAGAGAGAGAGAGAGAGAGAGAGAGAGAGAGAGAGAGAGAGCTGGAGGTTGAGTGTTTGTGGATGCATTCCAACGAGGCCACAACCTCCGGAGCAGATTTGGAGTTTGAGCCACGACGCAGCCGAGTCGAGGGAGTCTTTGCAGAAAACAGACGGCTGATCTGGTGCCAGATCACTGAAAGACGAAGGGCTGAGTGGCAGCAGGCGACTGACCCCTCTAATGTTTGAAAACAACACAAATAATCTCCCTTTTGTTTAAAACATAATATGAATTATGGATGCTAAAGTTGCTATAAAATATGTTTTGTTTGTGCTTCGTATCTGACTTCTTAAAAAACAGAATTTGGTAAAGATGATGTCAAAAACACCATGGCGCCATAGATTAAGATATCTTAAGATATATTTTCTATTATTATTCAAAGACTTATATTTGTAATTATTCCTCCAGACAATGGCGGCTCTTTGGAGCAGAGTAAATGATTATTCTGGTGCTCGTGGTCCTGCAAGCTTCAAATGTCAAAAGCCAGAGGCTGCTTCAGTGGTTACTAAATTATATGAGGTACGAGCTAAACCAGAGGCTGAGGACGCACAGCTGCGGACAGGATCTGACACCGTCTCGCCTGGCCGGGCCATAGCGAAGAAAAAAGAGCCTAAAAGGAAGTGAAAAGCCCTAAAAGTCTAACGTTTTTTGGAAGAAGCCTAAGATCTGACTCCATCTCTGGCAGCTGGAGTCTGATTGACTGCAGATTTCAGTTCCTGACGGTCTATATAAGTGTTTACGATTCCAGTGCATCGCATGTCCTCGGAGTCCGCTGTAAAGATCTGAGCGGGATCGTCTCCTCGTGGCAGCGTTACAGCTTCCTCGCAGGCCAGATGCTGTCATCTGAAATGACATTCTCACTCTGATTCTGCGTGTTGTTGACCAAACAATTTCTCTGAAACTGATGGAAAACAGATCAAGAGGAGGCCCGGCGCTGCAAGCACTCGCATACACTCGGATTATATTACACTGACCTCGAGACTGTTTAATGAGCCTCGCACAAATATATTGATATGCTCTGCTATTATGTTCAACCGACTTCACCCTAATTGTCTTTATGGTTAATTGAATTATCCAACAATTGTCATATCTGCATTTTTGCGGCTAGCAGACCCCATTGGCTTGAGTGAGGAATCCTCCTCTCCTCGCTGTGTGACAAGCATGTTGTGAAGGAGAAAAACAGACAAAATGTTTTCTAATCCCCATCTGATTTCTGCGTCTCTGCTCGGGCCACAAATCACTTGGTCTCGCTGCCGCTGCAGACCACCCGTTTTTCTCCAAGTACCACACTTAAAAGGAAGCACACTTTATCAGATGCGCACCAGTGGCTCCCACTGGATAAAACTAAATCAGTCGCTAATGACTTGGAGAAAACACTTTTTTCTCATGTCTTGAACTCAACTGTAAAGCTTCAAACATGACTAAGCAAGAAAGGCTGTGTGAAGCAGATAAATGGTTAAAAAATGCCGTCAAATTGTGGTGTTTGATCTCATAGGTGCAGAGGTCACCCAGAGCTGCCACAAGCCTTCGGCACATAACAGACATTCAGAGGGATGCTGTTTATAGCGCAGCAATTTCACGGTGGCGGCAAATCAGTGATGGAAACCAAAACAACACCAAAAAAAAAGTGATGTAAGAGTTGCATATCAGCCACACTTACAAAGAAAGAGCAAAACCCACACAAATGACACTGTAAAAGGAAAAAAAACAATCAAAAAGACTGTATTTAGTCTGCGTTGAGAACTATCTCCAGAGATTAAATACACACCATTTTCTAACATAACAGAAGAATAGAAATATTTACTCTGACCGAGCCAAAGACAACAGCTGCGCTCTGAAGAAAACTAACAATGGCATCAGGGCTGTAAACTCCTGAAACTCTTTGAAAAATTTGCTTTTCCCATCAGCACCAGAGTCGCGGTCGGCTCGCAGCAGATCGTAGTAATATGAGAATCCAGGAGTCGGCGTATCACTTTCATACTGCCTTGGCTGGAAAACTGAATGCTTTACCTGATCACTTTTAAAACACAACAAGTTGCATACACCGCCACTGAGCGTTATGTATGCAGATCAGGGGTCTGTTTCAAGAAGTGGGTTTGGTGAGTCAGATCTGATGCTGAGATTTTGATGGGAAAACTCAGAATTGGTTGTTTTCCATCAGTCCATGTTTCCCAGGTTTTAGTCAGCCAGAAAACTCAGTAATTAGTGCATACATGTTGAAATTGTGTAAGACTTAAACAGGTTTCTGCAAGGTTATTCCTTCAAATTCATATGATTAATAAAATGTCCTAATCCTCATCCTTATTAATTGAGTTTGCCACCTGAAAATTGTTGTATACAAAGTACTAGGCAAGGACTCTTTCACACACAAATTGTAATATCTGTATAAAAATCATCTGCAGCAACTAATATTTAACTCTGTTAAAGGTCCTTATCTTCTGATAAATTATCAAACTTTGGGTGCTTGAAGTATTCAATATAAGCCAATAAGGTGATACAAAATGTGAAGGAAATCTATGACTCCTGTTTCTACATCCTCACTTAATGTATAGTACAAAAGGCCACGCTGGGATCGGCTCCAGCCCCCCTGCGACCCCCAAGATGCAGATGGATGGATAGACCGTTGCAACCAGTGTAGTCTCACCAAAAGGCATTTCAAAGACACTGCGATTTGTAAGACATTTCACGTGCAATAACAACACCGTTCTTGGTTTTGGTGTGTCATTTTGTATGCCATGTAGTCTGCAAACGAAAAGAACAGACGAAAAATAAAAGGAATAAAAGGGGAGAATGACTGCTTATGGTGAGTGGGAGGGGAGGTGGATGTGTCCAACAAACACACAAATTTCAACAACCAGACCGGTGGTCATGAAGTTACGTTAAGATGTCAAGGCAACAAGTGTTTATTTAGTTGTTTGTGGTGTGTTTTCTGCACTTTTGCTGTGTTGTTTTCGTACATATTTTCCTTAATGTACTGTACCTACTTATTATAAGCCCTAGATTTGTTGCCTAAACATAACCAAAATTAACAACGTGGTATTAAATTTAACGCAAAAAGCCATCACATAAGGTTAAGGTCATGGTGTGAAATGCCAAAAATGTTATCATGACACATGGGATGTTTATAAAATGTGCCATTTACAGTGAATAGAAAAGTCTCCACGCTCCTGTTAAAATACCAGGTTTTTATGATGTAAAAAAAATAAACCATGATAAATAATTTCAGATTTTTTTTCCATCTTTAATGTGACCTATAATGTGTACAATTCAACTGAAAAACAAACAGTTTTAGATAAAAAAAATAAAAAATAAAAAACTTACAATAACCTGGTTGCATATAAATGCACACCCTTAAACTAATACTTTGTTGAAGCATCTTTTGGTTCTATTACAGCACTCAGTCTTTTTGGGTCGGAGTCTGTCAGCATGGCGCATCTCGACTTGGCAGTATTTGCCCAGTCTTCCTTGCAAAAGTGCCTCAAGTCTGTCAGATTGTGAGGGCATCTCCTGTGCACAGCCCTCTTCAGGTCACCCCACAGACTTTCAGGAGGATCCAGGTCTGGGCTCTGACTGGGCCAGTCAAAAACTTTAATCTTCTTCTGGTGAAGCCATTCTTTTGCTGGTTTGGATGGATGCTTTGGGTCGTTGTGCTGAAAGGTGAAATTCCTCTTCATCTTCATCTTTCTAGCAGATGCCTGATGATTTTGTGCCAACACTGACTGGTATTTAGAGGTGTTCATAATTCCCTCCACCTTGACTAAAGCCCCAGTTCCAGCTGAAGAAAAACAGCCTCAGAGCGTGATGCTGCCCCACCATGCGTCACCGTTGGTATGCTGCTCTTTTGGTGATGAGCTGCTGTTTTTGCACCAAACCTTTGGTTTGGCATTCTGGCCAAAAAGTTCGACTTTGGTCTCATCAGACCATAACACATTTTCATCCATGTTTTTGAGAGACAATGTATGTTTTCACAAAATTTATCCGGGCTTGGATGTTTTTCTTCATAAGAAAATTCTTCCGTCTTGCCACCCTACCCCATAGTCCAGACATGTGACAAATATGGGAGATTGTTGTCACATGTAGTGCACAACTAGTACTTGCCACAAATTTCTGCAGCTCCTTTAATATTGCTGCAGGCCTCTTGGCAGTCTCCTTGACCAGTTTTTTCTCATCTTTTCACCAGTTTTGGGGAGATGTCCAGTTCTTGGTAATGATGCTCTGTAAGCTCTTAGCAGTTCATGACTTACGGTAAGATGCAACTTAGTAATGTCAGGAAAATCCGACTATAACAGCTGAACTTTATTTGGGTTTAATCAGAGTCACTTTAATTGATGGCAGGTGTGTACTGACTATTTAACATGAGTTTGAATGTGATTGATTTATTCTGAACACATCCCCAATTATAAGAGGGTAAGCACACTTATGCAACTAAATTATTTTACTTTTTCATTTTTTTCCCCCTGAAAGATTTCAGTTTGTTTTTCAGTTGAATTGTGCAGGTTACAGGTCACATTAAAGTAATAGTGGTCTCATTTTTTTGCATCACAAAAACCTGGCATTTTAACAGGGGTGTGGAGACTTTTTCTAACCACTGTAAATGCTTTCCCATGGGTACAGTGCATGGCAGAGAGTACACCTCTAAATATGGTGTCTGTGCCTCCATGTGTATGTTAAAGAGTTGTAAAAACTGGAAAAACAAAATAAGAGACTTCTCTACTCTCTGCTTACTGTAAATGTCTCCACAATGATGCTTTCTGAAAACTGTTACTGATATAATTTAAAGCATAGGACACTACTTCTAGAAAAACATGCAAATGTACAAATAAGTTTTTTTAAAAAAGGAGAAACGAAAGAAGTAGAAGTAAATAAAACTCGCTCATAGGGGTCAATAAAGAACATTACTGAACGTCTGTTCAATGTGTCTTTTTCTTTAAATGCTTCAAATGTCACATCAAATCTTTTGGTTGCCCTCGTTATAAAATAAACCCTTGTTGCCTTGACATCTTGACTCCACAACATAAAAGCAGTTTGTTCCAAACGTATGGCAGGAGGATAATTTGTTTTTGTCTGTGCCATTACATAACTTGGAATGAATTGACTTTGGTCAGCAGCTGACGTCAGTTATCGGATCTGGTGAGACGTTGATAGGCTTCGTTATGACGGGATGACAATTTTGAAGTCATTTTGGCAAGTCCAAAAACGTCCTGCATGTGAATGCGTTGCCAAACCCGGCATAATGAGAGGGGCGTTGGATCGAATGGTTCCTCACTTCCCATCAGTCACTGGTAGTTTGTAAACAACGCTGAGATCTGGAATAAATGTTTGTGCTGAGTGCTCATGTCGTGGGGTGCAGATCCAGGCATGGAAACACCACTTTCACATGGAGAGAATAAAAAGATCTACTGTATTTCAATCACAGCAATTAGACTTAGACATGTCGGGTTACACACAACCCGCACTGGCTGGAAAATAGAGTCCCCCTTCCTCCGGTTTCGACAATGCAGACTTTGAAAGGCGTTTTGTGAATCAGCATTTTATCCACGCCGACAAAGCTGAAAGAGCAGTCTGAAATTACCTCGGCAAACCGCTCGGGAGTCACGTCTTCGGAGAGAAAAATGAGAGAAAAGTGTTTTCTCCATTTGGCAAGAAAGGTGTTCAGCCATCAGATCTACACACAACTGCCTGGCAACCGCACACACAGGTACACCGAGCGCAGACACATTAACTGTAAATCAGATAAGTCTGTCCACTAGAAATGAATCCCAAGCCACAGAAATGCAGAGTTGGGATGTTGTCTACCCTGCTGTCTGCAGCTTCAGCCCCCGACTATAATTAAGCTTCATTAAAGACGGACAGCATTAGAAGTCTTGTAAGAGTGTTTGTGCTTGAAAGTGTGTCGTTGTCAGAAATGTCAGCAGCTTGTCTGCTTCTTCATTTCCTTTAACCACCACAACCACTAAACCCTACGGTTTAATTTCCTCTCAGTGCAGGTAAATCCTTTTTCCTGTTATGTGTGAGTGTTAATGCAGGTCAGTTCTTAACATCTGCCCATCAGATAAGGTCAGTTTCTAGTTATATGACATTATTATTCCTGTACTTTTGTACAACTCTCCTGACGGTAAACTGGAGACAGTGAACGCAGCACTGTGGCTGCTACAGTAACTCTCCAGACGGTAAACTGGAGACAGTGAACGCAGCACTGTGGCTGCTACAGTAACTCTCCAGACGGTAAACTGGAGACAGTGAACGCAGCACTGTGGCTGCTACAGTAACTCTCCTGATGGTGAATTGCTGACTCAGTTGTCTGCAGTTCACTGGCTGCATGCCAGACACAAATCTTGTTGGTGAACGGTAATCGAAGTCAGGGTCCGTCTAAATATTTCATGTTGTGTAGGGATGTGCAAGCATTCATGAGAACCTACAAAGCCATTTTTTTTTTTAATTTCTGTGTAAATTTTCAGATGAAAATGCAAGCTTGGTGTGACCAAACTAAAAGTAGTTAAAGTTTAACTTTTAGCGGTGAAGTGCGGCCAGAGGACCTGCAGCCTATCAATTCACAGATCATGTGACTCCTGTGACATATTGACTGATGTTACACAGAATTTCATTCCACCTGAAACACATGAACATGCGTCCCGGGGGCTGGAAAATGTAATTACTATGGCGAGCCACACTTTGCTGCTGCCTGGTGTGAATTCAGCGTAGATGTTTCTGCCTGTTGTTTGCTGCCATGCAGCTACTATACTCTACAGCAGATTTTTAGAGCTTTATCGCTGAAAACAGCTTCCTGCTACAGCCAAAATATACATCATGGGAGCAGTGACAGTTAACCAGAACTGTGAAGTTGAGCTAAAACTCACTATTAAACTTCCATATAACGAAGAAGATAGATAGATTCATCACCTCCCTCGGTTTGATGAGATAATACACTGCATATCTGGCTTGATACGATCACACACCAGTTAACTGGCTGATCTTGAAGCGCCAGACAAGCAGTCTGACAGAGTCAAAGTATTATATTCATTAATTGGAGGGTTGGTGGTTTGACCCCTGGCTCCTCCTGCCATGTTCTTGAGCAAGACACTGAACTCCAGCTGCTCCTGACGGATCAGGCCAGCGGATCTACGTCTAGTCCAACAGCGTTTTGAACAAAGACTCGTGTAAAAGACAGTTTACTGTAACCAATGTCAAGAATCTCAGAGCAATCAATTGCACAATAAAATGATGGAGTTTCACCACAACAATCTTCTCTTCCCTATATATATTCATATGCAACATAACCAGCTTAGCCATCATTTACATACAGGAAAATCTCTTTTGCCCTTCTACTTTGCAAACAGACAGAAATGAGTGGGGCGGCAGTAGCTCAGTCTGTAGGGAGTTGGCTTGGGAACCGGAGGGTCACCGGTTCAAGTCCCGACATGGACCAAAAACTGAGTGTGAACTGGTAGCTGGAGAGGTGCTAGTTTACCTCTTGGGCACTGCCGAGGTGCCCCTGAGCAAGGCACCAAACCCCCAACTGCTCGGGGCGCTTGTCAGGAGCAGCCCCCTCACTCTGACATCTCTCCATTGTTGCATGTTTGTGCATGTGTGTGTTCGGGTCTGCATGTACCGTGTATAAGTTAACAACAGAGTGAAAAAAATTGAATTTCCCCTCGAGGGACTAATAAAGGACTATCTTCTATCTTCTTCTTCTAAAAAACAGTAAATCTGCAATACGTACAGTGGATAGAAAAGTCTACACACCCCTGTTGAAATACCAGGGTTTTGTAAAAAAAAAAAATGAGACCATGATGAATCATTTCACAACTTTTTCCACCTTTAACCTGACCTATAACCTGTACAATTCATTCGAAACACAAACTGAAATCTTAAGGGGAATTATGAACACCTCTAAATACCAGTTAATTTTGGCACAACACCTTCAGGCATCTGCTAGAAAGCTGAAGATGAAGAGGAATTTCACCTTTCAGCACAACGACCCAAAGCATCCATCCAAACCAACAGAAGAATGGCTCCACCAGAAGAAGATAAACGTTGGACTGGTCCAGTCAGAGCCCAGACCTGGATCCTCCTGAAAGTCTGTGGGGTGACCTGAAGAGGGCTGTGCACAGGAGATGCCCTCACAATCTGACAGTTTCCGACCCAAAAAGACTGAGTGCTGTAATAGAACCAAAAGATGCTTCAACAAAGAATTAGTTGCAACCAGGTTATTGTAACTTTTTAATTTTTTATCTAAAACTGTTTGTTTTTCAATTGAATTGTACACATTATAGGTTACATTAAAGCTAAACTTCTGAAATGATTTATCATGGTTTATTTTTTTTTTCATCACAAAAACCTGGAGCGTGGAGACTTTTCTATCCACTGTAAATAGCACATTTTATAAACAGCCCACGTGTCATGATAACACAGTTTGGGCATTTCGCACCATGACCTTAACATTATGTGATGGCTTTTTGCATGCAATTTATCATGATGTTGTTAATCTTGGTTATGTTTAGGCAACAAATCTACAGTAACAGTAGAACAGTAGAAAAAACATCATGATTATGAGTGTGTAGATATTTTCTATGCACTACATAATCATACTCCTTGCAATGTCTATGTGGAAAATGTGTGATTGCAGTCTTCTCCATTCATATACTAATATGACTTTCTGTATTTTTTTGCTATTGTGCAATAAAATCTCAGTAAGGATGAAGCTTCACTTTATATCAGAGCTATCAAAGGTAAAGTGATAACGCACATTTGAAAACCCAAGAAAAAACTAGAAAACTTCATCATCCATTCATCAATCCATTGGTACCAACCATGTCATACGAGCTTACTACGCTAAATTCTGGTGAAAAAAAACTGTCATGGTAATTATCAAAGGGGTCCCTTGACCTCTGACCCCCAGATATGTGAATTGTAAATGGGTTCTCTGGGTCCCCACCAATCTCCCCTTTACAGACATGCCCACTTTATGATAATCACATGCAGTTTGGGGCAAGTCATAAATGATGATTTGAGCATATTCTGTATGCTAAATGCAGTACCTGTGAGGGTTTCTGGACAAAATCTGTCATTGTTTTATGTTGTTAACTGATTTCCTATAATAAATATAGACATACATTTGCATGAAGCAGCATATTTGTCCACTCCCATGTTAATAAGAGTAGTAAATACTTGACAAATCTCCCTTTAAGGTACATTTTGAACATATAAAAATTAATTTGCTTAATTAATTAACTGATTCATTTGTGATTAATGATTAAGTATGAACAATCACAAGATTAATCATGATTAAACATTTTAATCGATTGACAGCCCTCGTTTATATACATTTAATATCTTATGGCATGTGGTTTCCTAAATGAGAAGTTTTTGTAGTGATGGACCCACATGTATAGTTGGAGCTGGTTCAGCCCACTACATGCCCTGATATATGATGTGTTTCTGCCTCTGTTATGTAGAGTACAGCTTTAT
Organism: Pterois miles; assembly: GCA_947000775.1. Classification (NCBI taxonomy): domain Eukaryota; kingdom Metazoa; phylum Chordata; class Actinopteri; order Perciformes; family Scorpaenidae; genus Pterois; species Pterois miles. The sequence goes on from CAMQGK010000193.1 coordinate 6,214,731, forward strand.
CTGGCAAAGGCACTTTTTTTTGTCTTTCAAGAAAATAAGGACTTTTAAACATCAGTTGACCGCAGCTACAGACATAAAATGCATGTCACTATTTTAATGCATGAGATGTGGTTTACTGAGCTGCTCTCGATAGGTTCACATGATGGTCAAAGCTGGCTGCTCCAGATTGGTTTCGGTGACCACTAACTTCCTTTGAAACCTAATCAGCACTTGCTGTTGCACTTGGAATTCAAAGGGCTTATCCCACTACACTGATTAGCAGCAAAAATAAAAACAAAGCCTTTCACCATTTTACCTTTTAGTCCAATGGTCTCTGACTCAGAGTTTTAACTTGTGGCTCTTGTTTCTCCACATCTGTCAGACCTCTCACTTCCTCTGCCTTTGCATATGAATGATTACAGTGACAGAAACCTCAACAACAATACGTGAAGTTTTTTTTTTTTTTTTTTTTTTTTTTTTACCTCAAATGCTCAGTATTCACTATAAAAGCCTGGACGTGCCAAGAGGGCCCAAATCTAAAAAGTAGCTTTCAAATACTCGTAAATGATGAAACAATAGCAGCTGCTGACACCCTGGTATGTAGAGATTATTGTTGATTTAGGACGTTTCCTCAGAGAGTCAGCTTTCGAAGACTTTCGATAAGACATCTTGCCGAACGAGCAGCAATGTGCAGTGTTCATAAAACATCATCGTGTGTTTTATGAGCTACTGGATTTTGCACAAAGAGAGTTAACACACTGTAAGTGCAATGACTGTATGGTTATGCTGCTCTCTGCAGACACTTTACCAAAAACCTGATCTGACCTCTTAGATGTATTTTGTAGGTAAAATTTAATAACTCTAAACCTGTTGCAGTGAAAGTACGGTGCTATCGCCAGATGAGTGACAACTTTGTTCGGCTCATTTTCTGTGATGCATAACAGCATAGCAGAATTAGCAAGCTAAGTTAGTTTACTAGCCACCAGCCACAGTGCATTCAGAAAGTCTTCAGACCTCTTCACTTTTTTAACATTTTGTTATGTTGTGCAAATTTATTAAAAGGTAAAAACTGAAATATCACATTGACTTAAGTCTTCAGACCCTTTGCTGCGACACAGTTCACCTTCTTACAGGACAATGACCCCATGCTGTAATCGCTGCCAAAGGTGCTTCAACTACGTACTGAGTAAAGAGTCTGAACACTTACATCAATGTGATATTTCAGTTTTTCCTTTTTAATAAATTTCCAAAAATTTCTAAAATTCGGTGTCCATTTTGTCATTATGATATATTGAGTGTAAACTGATGAGGGGAAAAATAATTTAAACGATTGTAGCACAAGTTAGTCATCTCAAGTGTATGTGATATCTCGATACTGGCACCCAACAACATGGCGACATTTCAGTTAAAAAAAAAAAACAACTGAAATACATAATTCCCCGAAGCTTAGGCTCAGCGAGGAGTCAATTTAGACTAACTACTAGCCTAAACTTATCGGGAGATCCTTCATCATGCAGCAAGACAATGACCCAAAACACTCTGTCAGAACAACCAAGGAGTTGATCAGGGGAAAGAAGTGGAAAGTTTTAGACTGGCCAAGATAATCTCCAGACTTAAACCCTACTGAGCAGCATTTTACCTGCTAAAGAAACAAACAACTGAAAGAGGCTGTGGGGAAAACCTGGAAAAACATCTCAAAAGAAGAATGTGAAAGTTTGGTGACGTCGGCGAGTCGCAGGCTCGATGCAGTTTACAACTAAATATTAAGTATTAGTCACTTTGATCGATTTTAAGTCTATCTGTTCTGATACTTTTGCTCAACTAAAATCTTGGTATGCTGTTACAAAAGGTGCTATCTTCTAAGCTGTGTAACAGATCTAGATGTAAATACCTGGAAATAGAAGCTGAAACACCGATCTCTTGTCCCATATTCATTTTCTGATGTCAAACCCAAATGTTTTCAGTGTACAGCAAAAATAAAGGAATTTACCTCACTGTTCCAATAGTTTTGGAGGGGACTGTACATAGAGTGATACTGATTTACATCAGTTAATGTTAGTGTTGATTTTGACTGCTGAAAATTGGCTGAATTGGAGCAGGTGTGAAAAAGTTTGCAGAAATAGAGTCTGGACAAACGCTGCTTTGAGACACCTTCATTGGGAAAAACTGAAACAATCTGATATTCGCTCATTCGCATCGCCTCCACTTAGGAAGAGGTGTTCTGCTGCAGGAAACACGGCTGGACTATATAGTATTTGTGCTATAAAACCAAAACAATTAATAAAAAGAGGCTAAAGATTAAAAAAGCGAGCAGTTCTACTCTCCAGGCTTTGTCTTTGTTTACTGGTTGCACATCGGAAATCATTACAATCAACATTACAATCAACATAAAAGCATGAAATGGATTTCAGAAGTCATTCAGCTGGTGAATAAAGCTGGTGAAATCTCAGTTTTTTATTCCCTCTTAACAATAGCAATATGCCACTAACTGCTATAAATCCAGATAAACTGGTTTATTCTAAACAGGTTTCTTTGCAGCCTGACTGTGCAATCTCACAGCTCAGACAGGTGGCTCGCAGCTGATGGAAACCTTATTCTCACTGTCTGCTCGAGCTCGGCTCTCCACCTCCAGCTCACCTACCGCGTCAAGGTAAAGGCCTGCTGAATTATGTGGAGGTGAATTCCCGGCGGTGGCAACGGGATACGGTAGCAGGGGCACCAAATGGAGCTCTTTGGAGGAACAGCGAGTTCATGAAGCGTAGAGTTTCATATCTTGTTGACAGCTCATGGGGAGCATTACCGTGTGAGCCATTTGATTCCCTGTACGCCTGCAGGACTTTTTCTGATTTACCTCCACGTCCTCAACCCTCCATGGTGAGATACCAGCAAAATTATGCGAAGCGAATCGCTAGCAGTTGTGGGTTTCGCTTTCAGGCGTTGTTCATGTCATGTACTGGGACGGTGAAGGGGTAAACCCGCTAGGACTGTTTTTTTTGTGGTGTGACACAGTGTTCATTTCCGGCTGTCTCTGGCGTGCATGTGGATCCTTCAGAGGAGCATTCTGCGGTGAGCGGTAATGCAACACGTTTGGTGACAATAAGGAGGGAAAGCATTTTGAATGTCTCCCCCCTCCTGCTCACAAAGAAAATATCTTGAAATGCTTGTGTCTGCCATACACACCAGCTAACTTGAAAATATGAATTTGATCATATGTGATCTGCTAACAAAAGACACGCAAAGCCATCTGAACACTCAAACACGCCAGAAATTCAAACAGCCTCTTAACCGAGTCAGCGTGATTCATGTGGCACACATACCCAGGGTTGTTTTGACAGGAGGTCGATGTTAGAGGGAAGATTTAAGAGTACCTGCGTGCAGCCTGCAGGTATGTAGCAGTTGAGCTCTGCAGGCCACACACGCACCAAAAACCTTAATCATCTCTTTATCCACTCTGAGAGGAAGAAAGAAATGGAGAGAGAGACTGAAGTAAAAGGCAGCAAGGTAAAAATAAAATGGGCACCTTTTTTTATATGATAACAGGCTGCTTGTTTCACTTCAGGCTGCTCTCATAAAAAATAATGCACTGTACTTTGTATATATCCCATGAAATCAATGCGTATTTAATCCACATAATCGTGAACCAGGAAGTAGTGACAAACACCACGTAGGGAGGAAGTCTTGGTGGTCGGATGTGGCAAAAAACACAAGACTTTCATCTAAGAGACCGCCGTTCCATCACGTTCTCAGTCCAACTCGTCACATACTGACGCTTGGCCAGACGCCTCGCCGTCACTTTTTCCATAGCACTAAATGCGCGCTTAACAACCTGTTGACGTCACTTTTCAGTCACAGTAAACATGCTTAATCCTATAAATTAAACAAAAACTCTTGGATTTAGGGAACAAAACAACATGACTGGGCTTTAGACTACATTTTTACAGTGAAAATGTCACTTGACGTGAACATGGGGCACAAACAAACAGCTATTGTAAAGGAAAGAAACACATGGGACATGAACGGCGGTCTGCTGGCCACCTAACCGCCATGTGTGTCTCTTTCTCTGAGCCTTTACTGCTGCCACGGATGGGTTTACACTGTAGTTAATAGAAAACCTATTGCCTCTCTTGCTAGTGGTAAAGGGTGCCTTGTGTGTTGGTATCGAACGCCAACAACCTTGACAAAGTGTCTGGATTTCCTTACTTGAAGCCATGTTTCTACAGCAGTCCAGAACCGACGCTACTCTTACAACAACTGGCTCTAGAGAGGGACATTCGTGTTTTTGAGTCAGCCACCGTAGTTCACACAGGCAGAAGCTTCAGTTGGTTGCAATCTACAACATCGCTTCCGTAGTTATTAATAATTTTTAAAACCATGAATTGGATTTCAGAGGTCATTCAGAATCATAAAGATGATGAAATTTAAGTATAAAGGACCAACTGTCAGTCCAAGCACCACAATTTGGGGTTTTAAGTTTTTTATTCCCTCTTAGCAATAGCAATATGTGATGATCTTTTCCTAAACCAAACCAAGTTTGTTGCCTAAACCTCACCAAGTTGTTTCCTGTGAAGATGGATCTTTATTTTGAAAAGACACTATGCATTGAAAATTCATATGAAATTGACCCATTGCTGGAATTTTGTAGGAAAACAAAAAATGAGGAACAACTTTTCAAAGGATATCATACGAACTGTTGTATGAGGATACGTCGTTCAGCTGGTTGGTTGTTTCTGATGCTTCACTTGATTAATTCAACTTTTATCTCACTGAGGTTATTCCTACTCCACAGCAGATCCATAAAATATTATCAAACAAAAACATGATGAAGGTTAATGAAAGAGTAAAGCAACCCAGTCTCATGGGAAGACATATACAATATGCAAGCATGATATTACAAGGACATCCAGCATCATGAGTATGCATTTTAGATTTTTGCTTCCCATCCAACCTCCCTCCAGTCCACCATAAGCAGTCCCTCTCACTTTTTACTCTACATTAATACCTCTGAACGTACTGTATATGGATGCATATACTGCTGTCAGTACACATGACACTGCCAAATCAAGAACGGCGTTCTTATCGCACACAAAATAACTTGTGATTCACCATTTGGTGAGTCCAGGCTGCTCACTGAGGTTATTCCTGCTCCACAGCAGATCCATGAAATCTTTTCAAACAAAAGAGAAGATGAAGGTAAATAAAAGAGTAAAAGATGGCGCTGAAGAGAAACAGAAGAAAAAAAGCAATCCGGCAGGTTAGTGAGTGAAAGCACTCAAACAGTGAGCTCACCACCAACACCAGCTCCCCTCTGTTTTCCACAGTTTTGACACAGATTGATGCACTCAGCAGAGGCACATTAGCAGGCCTGGAGCTCACATTTAAAAGGTCAACCCTGATTGAATCCTGGATAAGAACATGCAAGAACAATTTGTGGATGCCTTGAAATCGAGGAGCAGCGGTGTGGTCTCACTCAGACCCAACAAGAGGACAAAACAGTGACTCCAGAGACGTCTTAATGGTTCAGATGAAAGTGTGGTACTGAAAAAAATCATTTTAAAAGGATAATTCAGACATATATCACTGCAATAATGTGTTCAGAACTTCCATTTAATTCCATTCAATTTTAAAGTTGAGAAAACTGGCATCATCTGAAATCACATACTATGCACTACATACCCAATATGTGTAAAATATACTTCCATGTGAATAAACAGTAGTTTTTTTTTTTTTTCAGACACACTGAACTGTAGTTTACGTCGTCACTTCCTAAGAGCATCCTTGCCAGTTGGAGACGTGTAACCATGGTAACCTGTACCAACGTCATGTGACCAAAACCATAGTTTGTGAGGATGAAAGTCGTAATTAATTTAAAATATAAATTACCCCTAGGAACGTGAAATCGTGTCTTACAGTTAAATTGAAGCATTACTGATGTTACAGAGCTGTCCGTCAACATCTGTTATAAACGCTGTCGTCACTACAGCATTGCATTGTGGGATATTTATGCTGCTGTACTGTCCAGCGCTGCATACTGTAATATTTCAACAGAAATAGTATCCAAGTCAAATACTGTTGGTTTCATACTCAACGTGCCGCATCAGCAGGTGACGCTACTTCAAACATCACTCACGTTAATTTACATCAATGTCAAGTGTGACAGGAAGAAGCATATTAACAATACACAAGCATTTCAAAACAAAAGCTATTTTTTTACTGTTTTTTTTTAGCTACATATGTAGTGAGTTTGTCCCGTAGTCATGGAATTATAGATTTCTATTTTTTTTTTTTAGCATTTTAATGAATTTTGAGTTCAATTTAGATTTTAGAGACAGCAGTTGAAGAAAAAAAAATTCACTACAAGGTCTACTTAGCAGCTGTTTTAGGGCTTTCAATCATAACACAAGGTCGTCAGCAGGAATTTGACATTCATCTATGAAAAACGTTCTTACTTCCTTTTTATGGCTGACAATACTTTTTTCCACTTTATAACACTATAAACACGAGGTCACACAGTTGTGTTTCATGGTGAACACAGGGGTTGTTATTTTTTTATGTTTCACAATTGCATTTACTGTAGTTTCACAACGGACGGCAGCTTCATTTTCCCTTCATGTCCGGCAAACAGGCACGGAAGACTAAAAAAAGAAAATGTTTCTTTTGTATAATGCTGAACAAATTTATTAAAAATTCCTTTTGGATACTGCTTTCTGGGTGGCTTGTGCCGTAATCTCAAACATGAGGTGATGTGGAGGGAGTCCAACACAAACCTCGCTCCCAGACAATAGCTCGCCTTGGTAGGTAATGTCCTGACTTTCTGAATTCCACACAGTTTGTGGACACAAAGGCAGCTTTCCTCCCTGAATATAATGACTTTATGAAGTATGTGAGGCAAATACCACCAATAATGTTGCAGTAAACAACATTATAAGGGAGCTGGAGGTTGGTTCATGAGGTTACAGCCCTGTACTGTGGGTTTAATAGAGGTCTGCTTTGCAAAACACAATCTGATGACTTATAAGCAGCAAAAATGGTTCACTATTACGGTCATCCTGTTGAATGTATAGTATCCCATTATGTTGGTGAAATTACACTTAATTAATTTCAAGGGGAGGGCAGCCAGGGTTGAGGGCAGACAGCGTTCCCATGGTTCATATCAGGGTTGGAGGGTCTTTCTAATTTCACTCCCTCAGGCTGGCTGAGTGAATGGAGGGGCCTGTTTCTGAGGTGGATGTGTGGGCGGGTGTGTGGGCTTGATCTCTAGGCCACTCGGGGACGTGACGTTGGCCCGGGCGGCCTCCCCGGGAACCTTGCGCTCAGTCTTAATGCTGCCTGACAGCTCATGGCTGCGGCTCAGCTGCTGCCGTTTATGAAAGGGAGGTGATCGGCTTACGGCGGAGGCTGGCAGGCCAGTCGGGGTGGAGCTCCGAGGTTCACCGAACCCTCCAACGGTAGCAGAGACACGAAGCGACCATGCTGTGAGCTCACCGGGGCTTTCCACAGGCTCTGCCTCAACACCCAAGGACCCCGGCTGGTGTAACGTTTCACCACGTAATTAGATTACAAATGTAGTGTGAAATGAAATTGAGGGAGTGTTTCGAGTGAAAACCAGGCGTTCTCCGAGGTCAGCCATGTTTTTTTCCAAGGTGCCAGTAAAGTCCATGGTTTCCGTCATGAGGCGGGATTACAATGGTGTCATATATGCTGCCTCCAAGGTCTCCTACACTTGCCAATAAAAACAAGTGCCTTAAAAATGCTTTCTCTGACCCCCCCTTCCTTCGTCTATCTCAAAGGTGCTCTCACACTCACTCCAAGGTTGTTTCAGAATAAAACAATTATACACAGAGCACACACACAGGTTGTCGTTCCTCCGTGACCTCCCAAGCACTTACAATAGCTTCCAGCTGTCTCTTCTTGACTCTCAGGGAATATACTTTAAACCCAAGTCACTTCGGTAACAGCCGTACAGTTGATTAGCGAGGCCTCATTCCAGAGGTGAAACATAATTGTCCCCACCTTGAGGCTCCAATAAATTTCATTATTTAGTTTGCAGTGTCAGGGATTCTGTCCAAACACTGAAAAATAAAACTTCATTACAGCAAAAGTAACAGCTAATTAGTGCGATAAATGACATTATCCACACTTTACACAACCGTGTAAATTTCATTTCATTTATCAAGCAAAAATGCAGTCTGATAACAAAACTGAAAATCCCTTGTTCACCAAAGTTAAGCATTCTGGGTATTTATCCAAATGATTTTGTCACTAAGAAGAAATGATTATACACTAATAGACTTGTGTCTCTGACAAACAAAGAGAGCGATAGCTATGGGCAGGAAAAATGTGAACAAACCAAGTATGAATCAATATATTAAGGATCTATCATCAAAAGGAAAAACTACCATGCATTACTAAAGGAGAGCTAGTAGTTTCTGAAAATATCTGAGGGGGATTTATGAAGTTTTTTTAAACTAAATGTTGGTGATAATCAATAAATATAAGAAAAGATGTATGTAATTGTAAAAATGTAAGACAGATTATAAAATTGGATTAACCCATGCGCCCGTTAATAATTCGTTACACTGTCATTTCTGTAACTTCTGTCAACGTATTTCTGTTTCAGTTACTGTGTTATACTTGTTTAACTTTTCATTTGATTGTGTACTGTGCTTACTGCCAAGACTGACAAATTATTGGGATATAAAAGTATGTTAAAAGTGAAAAACCCCAATAAGCATACAGTTAAATAAAATTAAGCAAAATGCCAGCTATTCCATGATGACAGAGCAAAAGTCCTTACGACCTTTACTAATGTGTTACCAAATGTCAAAATGAGAAAAATAACAATTAGCTAACATTATAGTTCCCTCAAACAACATCTAACGAAGGAGCATCAGAGGGGATTTAACCGTGGGTCGCTGACTGAACCTTACCCTCCTCTTCCCTGCACTACATCACTGCTAAAGTAAGATGACAAGCTAAACGTCACCTAAAACTACATAGCCATTTCTCAAGACTATAGATTATGTGAATCCAAAATACCACTACACAAATTAATCAATATCTATAGCTAACTACATATTGCAAAATTCCTTCTTTACTCTGCAACAAAATATTTATCACTTGGCATGACTGCAATGCATAGAGCATGCATAGACCGGCGTGTCCACCTGAGGACAGTGTGTCAGTGTCACGTTTAGACATTTGGCAAAACACTTAGTTATGTTTAGGAAAAAACGTCACGGTAGCGCTTAGGATAAGAACGTAACCTAAGTAAAATGTAAAAAACACAACGCAACATCACTATGGAAAACGTGACAAACGTCACTAAAAACCACGTCACTAACGTAACTTAGAAAACAAAACACTGGTCTTGACCACCGGTCTCCTGGTTGAAAGGTCTGAAACTAGCACCTGCCACCTGCTAAATGCGGGTAAATTGTTGGCAGTGGCGGGTAAAAATCATCAGAACATCACTTGGGCAGGCAGGGAAAACGTTAGCGAAATAAACAAATCTCAGTGCAGCCTGGTGTGGTGTTGGAGCTGAGGTGAGAGCAGCCAGTGCTGGTGGGCAAGTAATCGTCTCTCCAGTGTGGCCGGCATGCGGCGGTGAGGCTCTTCGGTGGAGCAGCAGCCAGACGGCCGCCTCCCCAGGAGATCTAAACTGGGTTGACAAATGAGGCAGTCTGGTTGCCATGGTAATGAATTACATCTGACTATTAACCACACCCCCACTCTCTGTTTGAGAAAGAACATGAACCAAAAAACAGAAAGTAAAACTGGCAGGAGAGAGGAGGAGCTTTAACTGAGACCCCAATCTGAGAAAATAAATAGAGCGGCAACTGTCGGCCCAGTAATTGATTAAATACTTGACAGAAAAATAGGATTATAAATTCATTCTTCAGATGTCAATCATCAGAAAATACCCAACCAAACTGGCTCCAGCATCTCAAATGTGAGTATTTGTGGGTTTTATTAGTTTTCCGCCAAAGTAAACCAAATATTTGGGGTTTTGGACAAAACTTGGGAACTTGTGCTTAAGAAAACTGGAATTTAGTGAGTGTTTTCTTAACAAAATAATCAGCAGACTAATTAACTAATGGAAATAATCACTAGTTGCAGACCTAAGCTAATCAAATCAGTGTTGGTTGTACAAATTGGTAGGTTATGAGGATGAGGATAAACAGACCAGGCTCGGGCAGAAACTCCAGTAATAAAAACCACAGCAAATAATAGAAACAACGTCATTGAAAAGGTCATGAAACTCTGATAGAAAGATAAAGTATTTTCTATGTCTTTTGAACAGTAAACCACCAGCAGTTGGTGCTCTTTCATAGAAAGTCATAAGCCGTGAAAACAATGAGAGGATAAACTGAAATAAATTGAATTTGCTGTGCATCAGTGACCCGGGAAATGATGACTAAACCATGCAGAGCCTCAGCTGCAGACCCCTGTAGGTGCAACGGTGGAGGTTTGCAGGGCTGGAAAGCAGCAGGTTTGAATGGCACATAATGTATTTTTCTTCAGGAAGGAGAGTTTACTTACCGAGGCCAATTCCCACATCGTATGTCAGCTCCATCGAGCCCACAAAAGCTACACTTGTGTAAAATTACACTCCATTCACTTCCTTTATGCATCTCCCAATCCTTCTTTCAGCACAGGGAAGTAGTGAACAGAAGGTATCTCAGTCCGTGTACACAGACAGGAAGTGTCCTAATTTCCGCCACTATTACCCAAACCTGTACTTGGCCATAATCGCAGCATTTCTGGTGCGTCGATATCACACGATACGTAGGATGCAGAGAAGCACATCTGGTGACAATCAGGGGCATCAGTCTTGACAGCGTAACTGTCAGCACGCATCTCCTGCAACAAACCATCTACTGCCTGCTCGCTTACGTTTCCCAGAGGCCATTTCTTTGTTTCCCCTCCTGCGCGGTTTGCAAGGAGCGTGTTTGTACAGATGACTTTGTGATTGCATGTTTCTCACAAGGGATAACAAGGCCTCGACCTGCAGACTGCACTTTAACTGTTTACTATTACATGTACATTTATGAGTGTTTGCTTTAGAATGATCTGTACAAGGTTGCTTTTAGATATATGAGCTTTACTGTTTAAGTTAGAGCATCAACCACAGGGACTGTAGGCGAAAATCGGAGGAAAGTGCAATTCTTTAATGGGGTATTTCCATTTTATGATACTTTATACTTCTACTCCTCTATATTTAATAGGCAAATATTGTACCCACTACATTTATTTGACAGTTATAGTTTGATGCACTGTCAGATTACATACTTCTGGTTTGTTTGGTTAAAGGTTGCCTGTGGAGTTTGTGACCACTGGTAGCACTATGGAGCGAGGTTTGTTGTTATTGATGGCAGAAATGTGCCAAAAATGTCACACTGTGCCAAAAAAAGGCAGTGAAGAAGAAGACTGCTTGGAAGGAAACACAGATCTAAACAACGAAGGTTTCAAATTCGTCCAAAACTTTTTAAATATTTCATGAGGAAAGAAAAGCATGTCAGACCTCAGGGATGCTCACAATGTGTACTGGTGAGAAACGGCGAATTGTTGGCTTACAAATACTTCGTCTTAAAAGTATGGATTTTCCAAAAAAAATGATCTTGTGAATTATTCATTTAAAAAAAAAGACAGGTCCAAAATGAATGCTTTGTTTATCTCAGTGGAAGATACAATCTGATTTTGGTTCCTCTTAAAAAAACACAAAAGAAAAAGGGGGGACAATCGGTGCCTTTGTGCCGTCAACAATCAAGTTGCCATTTAAAGTAAAAAAAACTGATGAATGAATATAATGATTATTATGTAAAATATATTAAAACACTGAATGACAACAGATCTAAAATGTTATTACTTCATTTACTGCAGAGATTTGAAAAGTTGCAGATAAAATTTCAAAGTGGCAAACAAAAATACTTTGAAGTGAAAAAAAGTTTAATTTCAGGACCTGCCTGGTTGAAAGTCTTGTGTTTGTTGGACCCATCACCATCCCTCCCACTTGCCCCCTCTTATTTTACATCACTACCTCTGAGCATAGCGTATTTCACACTGATGCATTCACACTGCAGATACAATGCAGATTAGACGGCTAAAGCAAGATATTCTGATTACTTTTACCTCGTGCATTATTGTGCCATTCACGCACCTTTTCGTGTGACTGGGCTGAACTCCACTTGACCATAAAATATGCAGGTTATGCAATGAACTAGCAACCACTTGTTGTGGAATCAATGCAATGAAACAGGGAGGAGAATGACATCTAGTGACTGAATGTGATTAGTATTATTAATAGCGCCTTTAATACTGACTTCCTTTGACTAACTACAACATGAAAATGCTGCCTATCTGCCAATGCTGATGATGATTACCTCTCTTGATATTTTAAGTATCACCATTGTGATGGAGTGAGCTGAGCCAGAAGACAAAGTCCTCGATCTACCAGTCAATCTTCATTCCTGCTCTCACTTATGGTCATGAGGGCTGGTCATGACCGAAAGAACTAGATCGCGGGTACAAGCGGCCAAAATGGGTTTTCTCATGAGGGTGGCTGGCGTCTCCCTTAGAGATAAGGTGAGAAGCTCAGCCATCTGTGAGGGACTTGGAGTAGAGCTGCTGCTCCTTTGTATTGAAAGAAGCCAGTTGAGGTAGTTCGGGCATCTTATGAGGATGCCTCCTGGACGCCTCCCTAGCAGGTGTTCCAGGCACAACCAGCTAAGAGGAGGCCACAGGGAAGACCCAGGACTAGGTGGAGAGATTATATCTCCACTCTGGCCTGGGAACGCCTCTGGATCCCTGGCCTGGGAAAGGGAAGTTTCCCGTCTGCTGCTTGAGCTGTTGCCCCGGCGACCCGACCTCGGATAAGCGTTTGAAGATGAGTGATGAGAGTGAATATATTTTGTTTCTAATACTTCTAAAATTATGAATGCAGTACTTTACACTGACATTTGCTCAATTTACTAAAGTAAAAGACATCAATACTTCCTCCATAATGAATGAAAAGGGGAATTTGGCTGGATTTGAAACAGCTATATTAAAATCATACCATTTAATGTACACTGTCCCCAACAAATACATAAAAACCACGACAAAATTGTTCCACAATGACTCCCCTATGAGCTATACAGCCATAGTTACACATATAAATATACAAAAATAAAGGAAACAGAGAGCAACATCTGGTAGTTCAGATCCAATACTGGAGAAATGCAATACAACACAATAAATGATTGAATATTGTACTAAATGACAGCTTTAATCTGAGAGGAAATATTGTAGATGTCTGAGCCATTTTAAACACATTTCAACAAAATTTAGACTGACATATTTGGTATCTTTAGAAAGTTGGGGATGTCCACTAGAATTGAAAACAAGGTTTTTGTGGGTTTGAACTGCATTTGTCTGCACAGCATGAGTTTGTAACGACGGACCCACAGGCTGATCGGTGCGGTTTAAGCTGTTTAACAAGCACAGCAACGTTAAAGAAAAAGGCATATAGGAATATGTATTTTCCTCAAAACAAAACATAAACTTAAACCATTTTCTCAGGTTTCCCTTTTTTCCTCAGTGAGCATCTCTGTGGTAGATCCTATAGTGCTGCAACAGACCCACATTTCCATGTTAGGGGAAGAGTAATCATCACTTTTGTTGTGATCACGCTGAGAACTAACCAAAGAGATCAATCCCAATAAGTCACTGTTACTTGATTGCTAATAGAGTTTTCCAGCTGGGTTGAATTTGTCCAATTTTTGTTTACACTTCTCAAAGTGACATATACAGTTTCTTTACATATGTTGAGGAGGTTTAAAGATGTTGTCTGCTCTGTAGGTGGGAGCTTATTCAGCTCTATGCTGCAGATGGTCTGCAGTTTATTAGCATATAGAAGCAGGACTGTACAGACGGAGGGCTCTGTCTGCTTCTGAAACAACATTACAAATATCACTACAGTGTGGGCATGTGCTTCAGCGTTAACCTCTGCAAAAACATTTTCCACGCCGATATTTGAGCTTAACCAAATACCGCCTCAACTTTAAAACTGGAAATTATGTATGGACAGGAAATACTGAGTGACATTTTGCAAGATTCCTGAGTTAGCATAAAACTCGAGCCCCGTTTAAGCGCATTAATTGGTTATTTTAGAAAAAAAAAAAAGCGTAAATGACATGTTAGACCAGAAGCGTACAGCTGGGCTGCGTAATGAAAACACTGCACCTGATTTTAAATGGCACAACCCAAACCCAGAATATAAAGAGAACCACAGGAGAGGCAGGCGCTCCAAGGATATGGTCAGTGCTGCGTTCAGGAACAGGCTGCGTTTCCAGAGTAGCTGTCAAAATGTGGGTCAAGCAACTATGTGAGGTTGAGTTGTGCTCAGACGACCTTCATTTACCTCATGGAGAGGATTTGTATCATCGCAGCCTTGAAGAGTTGAAATATATTTGGTTTGCTTCAGCTATTCAGTGACGTAACCGACGTAGGTTTTTCAAAATCAAACTGGTTCAACTGGCTCAGTTTTCATCAGCACAGTAATAACCCGACGCGCCAGATGAACCATCTGAGCAGCCGTCATTGGACACTGTTTGGAAAAGGGCAGGCACTTTCAAAAAATACTGTGATTGGACGAACCATCTGTCAATCAAAGCAGTCAGAAGAAGAGCGAAAACTGTTCTTTGCTCTTCTTTCAATAAAGGAATACTCTCCAGAACTGATGCTATTGCAGCATCGATGCTAACCTGTTCAGGAGCCACCATTGTTGTTTTGAATGAACACACGTCACCCACACCTAAAGCTACAGTACCGTCACATTACGAGCGTCAAAAGCAACAAAACAGCCAAGCGTGGCCAGCTACACTGTCGGCATGTCGCCATTGAAGCTTTGCTCAAGTGCTTGTTGATTTATTATGTTCTTAAACAGCACTGAGAACGGAGAGCTGAAAAAAGTTGAGAGCAGCCCAGCTATATTTGTAGCACGTTCTGGCACTCAGTGGCAAGTTTGTAGCTTCATGTCGCCAACTTCCATTGAAAACGACTCGTAGCTTGTTGCTGTGTCGCCTGTAGTGTGAGCACAGTATAAGCTACACCCGTAGCTGCCAGTAGCTCCTCACAGGGTGCCGACCGGTCCGTGATTTGGCTTGCCAGACACATATGTGTTACTTGAAGCCTTAGAAGATGGATTTTCGTGTGATATGTGACACCGCCTTTTTTCCGTGATATTGTGACATTGTGAGAATCAAGTCGCTGTGCAAGGTAACAAAAGTACATGTGGAACATGCACCTCTGGAGAAATCCATTCACATATTTTATAGGTAGACCACAAAATACAGGACTAGCTTCTGAATAGGTTGATGGTTGATAGATGGTTTAAAGTTGATTTAAACTGGATTTTTTTTTACTGTGGTTACAGCTGATAATGCTGTCCTGACCGACGGCACCGTCACACCCACTGGTTCCCCCTCAGGTTGACACCGTTAGCTCTGTCAGCACTGTTGCCTAATTATCCACTGTTAACACTGTTAGCACCATTAGCTACGAGTTGTTGGCTCAGCCGTTGTCATGCTGAGAGTTGTGCAGAGGCAATAGAAATGCACCCAGTCTCACATTTAGCACCTTTAATACTCTCAGTGCATTGAGTTTTTGTGATTAGTTCTTGGGTTTCTTATGTATGTTCATTTAAAAGTTGTTTTAATCTCTACACATTTGACATGGTTTTAAACTGTTTGAAAATTGCTTTAAATTGGTTTTGAACAGTTTTAAATCAGAGACAAACGTCTAGTGGTACTGAGTCACAGAAATAGATTTGGTTTTATTTGCAGAGGTTTTGAGATTTCTGCCACTACCCCAGGACAATTAAGTTGAAATGAATTGTTTGTGGTGTTCAAAGAATTAAGAAATAAGAAATTACATTTAAAAAAGTTAAACAGCAATGAGTCTTTCCCGAAACTCATTACTTTTCATAATCTACAGACCTACTTTGGAACAACTTACCATCAAAGAACTAGTCCCTATGATGTTTTTAATTTGAATGTGTTAGACAGGAGGTATGCGTCACTTACTGCAGACTGGGTTGAACCATTAGATCTTCTCTGAGGTCTTGTTGATGCAGTTTGGTGGTAAGAGTCATGGGGGTCACTGGGGTCATGACATGCCGTTTCTGAGGAAGTGGTGAGCTGTGGAAGTGGCGTGACCTGCAACAAGGAGTCAACAGAAAACAATGAGATGGGATCCATATGCATCCCATAATCCTTCACAGTCCAAAACCACTTTCGCAGTGATGGGCGTAGCTGTGGGTTCAAATTCCATGCGTCCATACGAACGCTCCGAGTGTTTGGCTTTCCCTCCAGATTCTTTGCTATTTCTGCGATTTCTTTGTGACTCGCCAATTGAGAGGGGCATTAAATCTGTTTGCACTGGCTCAGCTCAAAGTATGTACACATGTTTCATCTCAGCTTAGATAAATCCACAACTTGTCACTCCCTCCAGTCCAAGACACTGAAAAGTGTTTGTCTCTGTTCTTTCATTTATGTTTTTAAAAAGGTTCAATGTCAAAATGTATTTTCTATATGATGATGGAGAAGGCATGAAAGGATTACAGGAGCCGAGCCAAGGGTTCAGAGGGCCTATGGGCAAGACTCATGACAAAGAGATGCAAAATAACAACAAAGAGATGAAAAATTACTATAAAGAGATGCATAATGACTACAGATGCATGAAAAGCAACCAGGAAGGGACAAAAAAACACCACAAAAAGATGAAAAATGACCATGAAGACACAAAATGACCACAAAGAGATACAAAAGGACTACAAAAGGATGCAAAAGGACTGCAAAGGGACACAAAATGGTCACAAAGAGATGCAAAAGGACACAAAATGTTCACAAAGAGATACAAAACGACAGCAAAAGGATGCAAAAGGACTGCAAAGGGACACAAAATGGTCACAAAGAGAAGCAAAAGGACTGCAAAGGGATGCAAAAGGCCCACAAAGAAATACAAAATGACCACAAAAAGATGCAAAATGACTGCAAGTAGACCACAAATTGACCACAAAGAGATGCAAAATGACCACAAAAAGATGTTCTACAACCACAGACTGTAAAGTGATGCAAAAGGACTGCAAAGGGATGCACAGTGACCACAAAGAGATGCAAAACAGGGTCGTAAAAGGACCACCAAAAGATAGTACTGCCACCAGGTTATGACCTCCCAGGAAAACAAAGGCTTGATTTACAGCAAAAATGGAGTTTGTCAACCATCGTACAACAGCATGAGGATAGCACATTTATTTTCCCCAGCAGCTATCGGTAGCTATCCGCAGTTATCAATGAGTAGCAATGTAACTTCTTTACAGTCACTATCCCCAGTAGAGGAAATGGCAGACAGTGGAACAACCAAAGTATGCAGTGTGTCCTGAGGAAAACGGAAAGCAATCCGGTTGTTTTTGCGACAGCGGCGCCAACAATAATACTGCTTGGAAACACTGGGGGGGAGTTGAAAAATTGTCTGTTTCCACTTTAAGAGTCAAAAACTAAAGAGAAATAATGACTTCATTACATATCAAGCTTGGAGCTGTTGTATCATTTGGAAATTGAGCCATGAGTTCAACTTTAAGAATGAAAATTATGCTGAAACAACACATTTGAGCCACTTGGCGTTCCCCGACAAAGCTCTTGCATCTCCTTCAAACTAATAGAGTCAAATAGCTTTTGGATACTGATCCAGGGTCTGCTTTGCAATTTCCTCAGCAACAGTTTAGGTGAGGGGTTACAGCAGGAATCCTGATTCTCATCAGGACATCAGAAAGGAGGGACGGCATCCAGGAGGTTTAACTCTCTTAACCTTTCATTCAGTCCAGTTGAGAACTCCTGTAATTAACCAAACTGTCATTTTACATCCAAAGTAATGAGACCACAGAGTACAATACAGTCCAAATATTTATCAAGCTCTGTGTAATAATCTAAGTCTTGATTTTTGCTTTGTGTCTGCAAAATGATACAAAAAGATGCTAAAAAAAAACACAGATGCAAAAATGCTGAAATCAAATATGAAATAGTTAATATTGCACCTCGGGCACAATCACAAAATTTGGGTGCTGATTTGATATGTGCCACATTAGCTCTCCCGTCATCTCCGTTCTCTGTATACATTCATGGTCTGCTCCATCAGAGCCGTTTGAATGCATTGAACATCATTAATAACATTAATAACAATAACAATGCCAGTATACACGTGCTTTACAGTCGTAGCATCCGCCCATTTGACCACAGAGATGAGCATTGAGCATGAACATTTCCTGTCCATGACAGAGGTAGCATGCAGCTTTAGCCGGGATGTCTAGCTCTGCTTTTTCTGTAACATGTGAAACCCAAAGTGTTTCCATCCTTTACTGTGTGTGTAGTGTTTACCACGCTGGATTAAAATGTCAGAGTTCAAGTCATATCTACACCGACCCTCCACTATTTTGTCTTCCCTCGTTGCGGACAGCTGTGGTTTGTTTTGGTTGACGGATACGGAACGGCTAGGATGTCGCGTTACTCAGACTACAACAATAAAAGCGTTAAGTTCCTTTCACCTCCACATACTGTAAACTGAAGTGAAGCAAATATATCGATTCTGGCTTTTAAAAAATGTGAAATGGCGGTGGTTAGGTTTAGAAAACAAAACTATTTGGTTAAAGTGAGAAACAGCACCATGGTTTGGGTTAAAATAAGTACGCTTGTGACATAAGTTAAGCTACAGCATAACATTATGTGATCTGGGACGTAGCATCATGTGACGTCGTCAGTAAGACTCACACAACTTTTCGTTTCACACGGGACACAAACTCTGGTCCTTCTGAGTAAAAGTCCTGTGTTTGTTTGACTCATCCCTCCCATTAAAGGACTTTCTCACTCTTTATACCACTAGTCGAGTCTTTAGAGAGGCTGACGGGTTTCCACTGGAGTTCGTTGAAAGCCCGTCTCGTACAGGCGCTAAATGACGCCTTGTGCGCCGATATCAAAACGTCCTGAGAGTAAAACCAGGCTGCTACAGCATTGCTCACAATGGCCACAGGTTATATTTATATATAGAAATACACTGTATTGTGGATATTATCGCACAATATCTTGTTATATCACACAACCCTCCTGTGTATGTATATGTGCCTACCATCTGAAAGTGCTTGGCTTGTGACTTTACCAAACCACACTGATTAATATACATCAGTCTGCAGCCTGATCTAAAATTGTCCCAATGATCAAACAAGAGAAACTCATTTGCAGACCCACAATCTGGGAAGCATTATGTCCTGAATATCTGACTCGCAGTGAAAAGTTGAGATGCTTTCGTCTACTTGCTGACAGCGGCGTGAGCACTGAGACTCGCCATGGCCCATCCCTGAATTTCCATTTTTTACTTTTAGAAACTGATTCCAGAGCCTGCAGCCTCCAGGAAAAGTTTTGGCGTAATATCAGAATCATAATCGCCTCTAATTGGCCAGCGTAACCTGGAGCGTGAGGAATTTTGACTTTGTTAGTCACTGCTGACACATTACAAGACAGTTACACAGTGCAGGGCTGACAGAGCACTGCAGGTAGAGGACAAAAGGTAACTGGACCTCACATATAGTGAAGACAGGATGATAGATTTGTGCTGTCTTTCCAAACATTTTCCACAGTAATATCAGTTTCGGTATTTTTTTATGATTCAAGCTGACGTCACCATAGAAATCTGCCCTGAAACACCCCGAAAAACCAAAACACTGCTGTTAATAAGTAAATAAATGTCTTTTTTAAATACATTCATCTACGTCTCTTTTTGGCATATTATCTGCCAGTGATAGTCTAAGTGTAGGAAGGTAGCTATCAAAATTCCTGTGAAAACTTTCCAGGCATCAGGACAGAACCACGGGTGGGAAGAAGACACTTCTTGTTTGAATTATATGTAAATGTGAGTAATCTGCAAAAGCAATGTGCGTGATCGGCTCCAATAAGCCATAAATGACAAATGATGCCCTCGGTCGCATGAAAGACAATAATAGTCCCGTGAGAGTGGCTCCAAACTTCCAAACTCTTGGATGTGTTTTTTTGACCGCGGCCCTCGTGATGACACAGTGGAGGAAGGAACGAGACCCGACTGAACTGGCTGAGCTGAGGCGCTGCTGAAAACTGGCCTTTCAAACTGCACCAGGCAGATGAATCTAATAACACCTGTTTGGGAAGAAAAGCCAATTTAAATTGCTATAGTGATGGAAGGATAATAAACATTATGCCGGTAATTAAATGAACTTCATCTTTTGGATGTGTAAAGACTTTTGGAGAGCTTAGAAAACCACTGGAAAGTATGTAAAGGGGCACTCCGCACAAAATCATACCTTTGAGTAAGAAAGGCTCGTTGCAGAAAGAAAGATGATATATTGATGATAGATTTTAGGGCTGTCAAAGTTAATGCAGATTCATTTTAACGCCACTAATTTCTTTAACACATTTATGCAACTTGCAAATTTTAGTTTAGGCTAGAAAGAATACACTGGCATGACATGAAACATATTGAATTCATTGGTACCAACATACTAGGTTGTTGAGAAGGTGGTTAAATAACGCTCCAAACTTACAGTCAATTTTGACGAGGAAAAACTGTCATGTCCAGGGGTCCCTTGACCTCTGACCTCCAGATATGTGAATGTAAATGGGTTCTCTGGGTACCCACCAGTCTCCCCTTTACAGACATGCCCACTTTATGATAATCACATGCAGTTTGAGGCAAGTCATCGTCAAGTCAGCACTCTGACAGCTGTTATTGCCTGTTGGGCTGCAGTTTGCCATGTTATGATCTGAGCATATTTTTGATGCTAAATGCCGAACCTGTGAGGGTTTCTGGACAATAGTCGACATTGGGCGGCAGTAGCTCAGTCTGTAGGGAGTTGGCTTGGGAACCGGAGGGTCACCGGTTCAAGTCCCGACATGGACCAAAAAACTGAGTGTGAACTGGTAGCTGGAGAGGGGCCAGTTTACCTCTTGGGCACTGCCGAGGTGCCCCTGAGCAAGGCACCAAACCCCCAACTGCTCGGGGCGCTTGTCTGGAGCAGCCCCATCACTCTGACATCTCTCCATTAATGCATGTATGTGTGTTTCAGGTCTGCATGTACCATGTATGAGTTAAACAGAGTGTAAATTGAATTTCCCCACTGTGGGACTAATAATAAAGGTAGATCTTGTTGCATGCTGTAGTGTGTTGTGTGTTTTGTGGCAATCAGGGCAGAGTGGAGAGACCAGGAGAGTGAAGTGAACGGTACCAGCCAAAACGGCCAAACGGTAGCATTGATACTGTCGGTTACGTTGGCGGTTGGCGTGTGTGTCTGTATGTTGTTGTGTTGAGCAGCAGATTTCAGTTTAGTACTTTAAGATTGTTTTTCGCTGCATCCATTGAGCAATAGCTTTAATTTAAGTTGTATCATTAAATCCGGTTTTCTTTTAGAAAGTGGTTTGAAGTTGGTGCATGTGCGTTTTCATTTATTGTTAATAAATTGTATAATTTTGTTTTTGCACACAATCTGTTGCCCGTCTTTTATTCATCTCATTATTGTTACTCCCTCCATCCCCTGGACCATAAACAGGGGAACGTCATAGTCTTTATTTTATGTTAATTGATTTCCAATAATAAATATATACATACATTTACATAAAGTAGCATATTTATCCACTCCAATGTTTATGAGTATTAAATACTTAACGAATCTCCCTTTGAGGTACATTGTGAACAGAAAAAAATTGTGATTATTTTTTTTTTTTAATTAATCCCTATAATTTGATTAATCACAATTAAACATTTTAATTGATTGAAAGCACTAATGGGTATCAATAATGATCAGTTTTTACAGGGGAGGAAAAGATAAGGAAAAGAGGAAAAGATATTGTACAAACCGTCAGGGATCCAGACTAACGGCGTCCCAGGGACGACAGAAAATGTGCTTTAGACACCATACACTCTATCGATGTGTCCAGAGTATGTACCCTGTGTTTCCTGATAAAGCCACATTGTGAACAATGCATCTGCTAGCTAGTTACTGTTAGTTGTTAGCAGCAGGATGGTAACCTTAACGTGGGATGTGCTATTGATTTACATTATGATGCATTCAGGCTGTATTCAGTAAAAGTGTCGGGTGAAGGTAAATTATAGCATTATGATGTGTTCAAATGTAATCTTGTAAAATGAATATTTTGCAAAAAGTTGTTTGAAGGAGATGCTTTCGATTGCGAGTGTGATGTAATTAATAAACCAAAGAATAACTCAAACGGTCAATTATATACTTCAGTTAAATTCAAATCTTGGCACCATTTTCACTTTTAAGTGTCCTCCTGCTGCTATCATAGTAGTATGTTTTAATGACTGACTGTAATAGATTTCACAACACAATGTCTCCCTGCAGTAATCATGTTTAGAGTATAGAGTTTTCTGGATGGCATTTCCTGCTGACATGTCAAAATAAATGAGGTGCTGAGTTGTGGTACCCCTCTCTGTTTTAATAGCGGCTCTTCCCAAACACCCGGCACTTTCACCCTGCATGACTATGCATTAATCCGTACCCTCTGATTTATGTGGTCTGGTTGGATTCTGGCCTCATTGCTGTGATTAACATGTCTCTAAACCGGATTAATTCAAGACAAATGAGGTGAGCGGTTTCAGGCGGGAGGTGTGGAGAGAAGCGGCATTGTAATTTTCATGAGAAAATACATGTTAACCGGTGCCGACATGTTTCCCACCACTGATCTAAAGCATTGCTTTGAAGCATTTGTATAGTATGTCCCCATTTCATACGACAAACACTCACATTACACAAGCTGAGCTATCCTTTTCTGAAGCCGTTTCCACCGCGTGGTACAGCTCGACCCAACTCACTTTTTGGTACCAGGTGCTTTTCTCTGTTCGCTTTCCACTGTAGAGAGCAGCCCAACTCACAGTCGATGGGATTCTCAGCTGATCGCCAAAACGACACCACATGCTGCCACTCGTTGAATCCTTTCATCGGCAACCACACAGAGAAACATCTGCAGTTTTAACCCTTTTTAAAAATCTGGACGTAGAGAATAGATAAATTATGGTCGCTATTACTTGGCTATTTAAAAATAGCAGGTTTGAGCAGGAAGTCCTGCGTAGCGCTGGTGACGATTCTCTCTGACTAGTATCGCTTCGAACCTCAACTGAGGTGGTAATAAAAAAAGTACTATCCACAAGTTTTGCTGATGGAAATGAAAAAATAACCATTTTAATGTGTAACGGACTGAACGGGACTGCTTGGTGTAAATGTGGCTAAACATGGTGATATTGATTTTCTACCTTCCAGGTGTCCTTTGGTTCCCATAAATTTCATGATCAGAAATAGGCCATCATGATTGTATGGTGCCTTCAAATGAAATTCCTGAGCTTGTGTTTACAACATAGAAAGTTGTGTACACAACAATAGGTGTCTAGAAGCCACAGAGGCTAACAACATAGTAAGCTAGCAAGTGGGTAAAGGAGAAAGATGAGGTTGTTGAGAATATCAACATTTTCCTCAGACATATAAAACTACAAGGAAAAACAATATACATCTACAATCCCATGGCCTCCGCCATTTCTGACGTCAACAAACACGTCACAACTCGGTCTGCGAAAACGGTAAACACCACCCCATTTGAAGGCACCACAAGTTTAACTCACTGTATGGTCAAGTTCTTATCTGATAATGCAGCATCATGTCACAGACTTGTTGCGATGGTTACCTGCAGTTTGAAATGCTGAGCACACCAATTTCAGTTTATACGGTTGATCAGATGTTTGTTTGAATTATCACTATGTGAGCATGAATCGTATTCAAAGCCCTCCTCAGTGGCAGATAAGATAAGATAAGATAAGATATTCCTTTATTGGTCCCACAGTGGGGAAATTCACAAGAACATCCAAGAATGTTGAGATATCTGACAGTCAGCTGTTGAAAAGGCTGCTGAAAAATCTGATCAGGACAAGAGAGAAGAGAGCGGGAATGGGTTTTATAAAAAGGGTCATTGGGATTTCTCCCTGCATTAAAAGGTTTTACATTTAGCAACCGATGCACCATGCGACGTATTCTCATACAGCGGTTCCTGTGATATTGTACAAAAAAATTATTCCTCCTTGTTGGATCGTTTTCTTACGAATGTCCAGCAACACATCAATTTTTTCTTTTCAAAATAAACTTCTGTCTTCACAGTAAACAATTTCCTTAGGTTTAGAGTTAGGAAAACATTGACTTGGTTATGATTAGGAAAAAAAACGATTTGGTTAGGTTTAGGTAAAGATCAACATGGTTAGACTCAGTTAATAAAACTACTTCGTTAGGTTTAGGAAAAGATCAACATGGTTAGATTTAGTCAATAAAACTAGCAAGTTACATGACAAATAAATCAGCGTTGACTTCTGGTTTCAGATGGGACTTGAACGTCGGCCTCCTGCGCCAAAGTCTGGTATTTTGAGACCAACCCATCTACACAAACTTCCTCTCTTTAAAGGGTATATGAGACCAGCCGAAGAGTATCACTCACAAATAAAGATGGGCAGCACATTGATCTCAAGTCTCAGTATTTTTTACAAAAAATGTTAATTAAAATGATAGTTAACTTGCTGAAATATACACTGGTATGAGCCTTAAAAAAAACAGTAAAATGTCTTTTTCTATAACAGCTACCTGACCTTTGACCTGCACTAAAACAGTGTTTATACTATTACACCTTGTTTTTCTTTGACAGTTCTTCTTCAGGTTTTGTGCTGTGTTTGATATCACCAGTGGCGACCACAGTGCCCACATGTACAGTAAGAGCTCATGAATACTTCACTGTGAACAAATCACTAGTGATTATATGACACTGAGCATTTAAACTCAAATACCTCTTCAGAAAACTACAGGAACCTTCAGTTTCCAATAAAAACTGACTTGAAATAGCCAGCATGATTGGATCAAGTCCAATTCCCTGAAAAATAGCTGTTGACACATAATGATCCATCGCTGCCATGTATAGTTTGTCCCTGAGGATCCTCCTCATCTGAACCACTGAATGTTCCCATTCACTGTGAAACCTAATCCTGGGATATATGTGAAGCAAAGTGGGTTCCTCCCCTTATTAGCGTCCCCGTAAATCAAGCCAATAGGGTGTCCCGTCGTGAGC
Source organism: Pterois miles (assembly GCA_947000775.1). Classification (NCBI taxonomy): domain Eukaryota; kingdom Metazoa; phylum Chordata; class Actinopteri; order Perciformes; family Scorpaenidae; genus Pterois; species Pterois miles. The sequence continues at coordinate 6,239,876 of CAMQGK010000193.1, forward strand.
GAGGCCTCCTTGTCTGCAGAGCTGATGCCAGTGAAGTATTGTGGGAGATGACGGAGGTCTGAACCCACACTGAGGCATTGTGGAGCACCTAAATACACCCCAGTATTCTAGTACTAGCATAGTATGAGAACTAAATCCCTCTTAAGGTCGGTTTTTAGGATGACTTCTTCTTTACAGGATATTTTCATCCATGATTACAGGAGGATTTAGTTGTGAACTGAGAACAGGAAAACCACACAAGGTGGAAGTAAATTATATTATTATTACGATGTGTTCAAATGTAATCGTAGAGACTCATCAAAAGACAGTTTTGATGTTTTATTTTGTTTGCTGTGTCAGCTAGGTAAAATTACTGTTTCTGTCAATGGAGTCTGGTGGCTTTGAGGAGAGCACATTCATTGCATATTCATATTCATTGTATGTTTTGTACATTAATAAATTATAATAATTGTCCAAAAAACAATTTTAACAAACCTACATTTTTACAAATAAAACATCTCAGCTACTAGATAACATAAAAAATGACTATAAAAACTATAAAGAATATGTACAACACATCTGTTTTAAAATGAAGAGCTGTGGAGTTTTGTAGAGAAACGTGCTAAATATTGTCCAAAGAATGTGCAAAGGTTCACAGTTTAAAGCACAGCTGTGAACTCCAGTCATATGACTTGGACTCAAGTCACAAATTTGATGACCTTAGACTCAACAGAATAAAAGCAGACTTGCAACTCGACTTTCCCTCATTTCATGAATCCGCTAACATTAATGCTATTTATCCCTAGCAAGACGACACTTTAAGCACCAGATCCACTTTGTTTCAACCGATCCAACAGAATCCAGTCAAGTTGCAGGAAAAACAATGAAGAACTAGGAGAAGTTGAAGGAGAACCTGATACCAAAGATAATTTTGTTTGCACAAAAAAAAAAAACAAAAGAAAAAAGACTGCGGAATGAAAAACATGCAGGATACAAATTACAGACGGTGACACAAATGGCGTTTGGTGAGGAGCGCATTATGACTTGTTCAGGACTCGAGCTCAAACTTTAGGACTTGAGTAGAAAGTTTTGTGACTTACTTGCAAAACAATGACTTGGTCCCATCTCTGGTACAGTAGTATAGACAATATGTACAACGTATAGAGATGATAATTCAACACATGTCCAAAGATGTGCCTTAATGTAATGCACTGGAACAGACGAAGACTTTACAAGAATTGATAAAATACTATAATTTATAATAGCTGATTATTGCTTAAATTAATGTGATGGACTAGGGCTGCAAAAAATATATTTTTTATTTTAATTAGCAGTTCATGCAGACCTTTTGATCATAAATACAAAACTGCGTTGAAATGTTATTACTGTGGTAAATAGTTTACACTAATGTCCTGTTGAAATGTCCAGAATCACAAAAAAATAGGGCCTAGTAAGCCGGATTCACCCTTTGCGTTCCTCAGTACAATAATAATCCATGAAGTTTCTGCCCGAGGTGACAGAATATGATATACAAGAGCAACGGAACAACTGTGTTTTTCTGAACAACATAACAATGATGATGTGCATGGAAAAGTCATTGCTTACTTCCTTGCGAGTAAACTGTCTCTGCTCATCACAACTGGGCCAGACACTTAGACGTTAGGGAAGCGAGGCAGCAATCAAAGCAGAAAAATAACACACTGCTATATATCACAATAACTGCCAACACCCATTAAGAGCTTCAGAGGACTTTCAACTAGGATCGATCACGCAGCTCCCCTGATGTTTGTGAATAACCACACTGCCAGTCAAGAATCCCGACTCTGTTTGTGCCTCAAAGACAGACACTTAGCATCCTACTGTGTCCATGTGGTGTTTTTCAAGTAAACTGGGACTCCCTCCGGCCGGCGGTAAACCAAAACCATTCCTCTTGCCCTCATCAGTCAAGTGTGTCGTTGTGACCTAGACATCCTATTCTTTCACCGAGGGACATACGTTAGGGTTCATTGAGAAGGGAAATGGTGTGAAGGGGCAAACTCAGCTGCAGCACTTTAACTACAACGACTTTTATAGCCGCTTCTGACACCTTCACTGTTGATCAGGATGGATCACCCCAGCCAACGCGACTACTAATGATGATGTGAGCACAGAGGGCAGCGGCGAGGCATCCATCACATCAAATGTGTCGTGAATTTTATTGATTATCTGCTATTGCTGTAATCCTTCACACATGTTGGGCTTGTCGTACAGTGGCAAAGGATAACAGCAACGGACCTGGGCCAGGAGCACCACTGGTAGCAGCTACTGTGACCTAATGCCTTTAACTCTTGGAGGACCTCGACATTTCTTCTTCTTCTCCCGGGCCAGCTCATACATCACCTTCCAAAGAAACACAGAGAGGTAGGAAACAGCTGCCCTTTTAGACAGTGGTTGCTTTATCCTCTGATGTTCAGACCAAGTAAAGAGGAGCTGGTGAAAGCTCAGCAGCTCGCTGCAACAGGCCGTTTATCCTCTATTCGCTATGACAACATGGATATTGAGCTTCTCACTGTGTGTTAGCCTTGAGCCACAACGCTCAGTGGAAGAAACAACAAAATGTCTTGGCCTTGCATAACGTTTAACATACGAGCCAGGACTTACACCAGTGCAATCAATGCAGGGAAGAGTTATAGCAGCCAAGACTGATGACAAAAGCTAAGTTTCCACTAAAAGTCCCGTGAACTACTTTTCAAGGAATTAAAAGGTTCCTTCAGCCCACTGTTGTCTGTGTTTCCACCGTGGTCTAAAGACCTGGGAAGATTAGGCAAATTAGCCAACTGACGTATGAAAAAGCAAAAAGACCTGAGACGAGGGCTGCTGGAGTTCAATGTGTACGCCTGTTTCATCTAAAAAACACGTAAAAAACAGTTTTGTCGTACTGCAACGATATTTACTGCTGCATGTAATTACTGATGAACGTTGGGTGTAATGAATGAAATGAAACAGAGCGTCTGTCTGCACAGTAAATCTGTTGAGTGTTTGATGGTTACAACATTAACACTGTGAAACAATCAGAAAACAACATTTCTTTCTCTCATTCACGGCGACCTCTGTCTCCGTCTTTAAAATGAGTCGGGGAGCCAAAAGCAGAACCTAAATTCATTTTAATGTTACCAGAAAGAAATGTTCCACCCTCCTCCTAAAAAATAAAATCCTTGTTTTATGTATGAAGCAGTATAAAAACCCACATAAGCAAATGGCACCTTAATATAAAAAGAATAAAAAAATATGTAAACAGAAAACAGACTACCAGAAGAAGTGGCACAAGATTAACACATTACGCTGTAGGTGAAGAGCCTCTTCTGTGACGCTGGCAATAAATAAATCTGAATAAAAAACACTCCAGCAGCCTCCTCCTTTCTCCATCAAAATGCTGCTATAATTACTGTAATTATTGCTGCCTGGATGTCGGCAGCCTGACAAGAGAAGACGAGGTTGGCAGACGTATCCCAACACATGGCCAGTTTGGCACAAATCAAAAATTCTTCTATAAATGTGTAGATTTTGTGTGTCTGTTATGTTTTACTTTGTTATTTTCTAATTAAAAGAGAGATAGATGAAGCAGTGTGTAACATGTTGGGGCTGTATTAGCAGAAATGAAATATAATAATAATAGATTTATGCTTTCTTTAGTGTATAATCACCTGAAACTGTTGTGTTGTCAGGGATGGGAAATGATTTTACCTGGAGGGCCACATGAGCAACCCAGATTGTTGTTGGGGGCCAAACAAATAATCTCAGACTTCACCTCTATTTTATCACTAACTATACTATCACCATACTGGGCACTTATTTTTCAGCATATATTATACTGAAAATCACTCCAAACAGCATGTTATCAAGAAAATTACACTATATGGAGGAGTCTTTGACCCGTACAGGACTGACAAAAAAAAGCAAAGCAATGGTGGGGGTGGTGGGCAAGTAATGTAACGTCTGTGCCCAACACACCAACTACCGTGCCAAGCCTAGCGGAAAAGTCTAGTGGGTTGCAATCTGCAACCACACCGCTACACGTCGCCACGCTGTAGCTTTCTAAATGTAAGATAGACAGATAGATAGACAGATATACAAGATATATAGATTAATATACGAGCTTTTCAGTTCCTCCTGCATGTTCTGCAGCTTCTTATGGCTCTCTTACTCTTCTATGAGAAACGTGTTAGTCCACAATTATTTCTAAGAGTGACTTACTTCACAATGCTTCTGGGAAACACCCTTCAAGCAGAAGAGGGTTTGTAAAATGGATTTTATGATCATCTTAGACTTAAAATGCTTTCTGGAAACGAGGTCCAGGATTTGCTCCAATGCAATCACTGCGTGGGGAAGTTCAGCAGCCAAGATGGATGACAAAGAAAGAAAGAAAAAAAAAATCTATTCTTAAAATATTCAGCACTGCATGCAACAATCAGAACTGGTTGACTTTTAAATTTCTCCTTTTCAAGCAGCACGAGACACGCTGACCCGAGTTTCCAAGGAGAAATCCTGCTAAACAAATACATAGAGGGCTCCGTGGCACCGCTGTTAGACAGGGCGACTACTCATGCACATTTACACTCAATGAGAGAACATTAAACTCAGTTTTGTGGCAATTTGATTGGGCACCAGACCCAGCTTCATGGTGGTTTGTCATCACCTACATCCGACGCCTACCAAGAACCCGTCTATGAGAAAAAAAAAAGTTACAGCTTCACACCACGTCGTAAAAGTCCGATCATATCGAGAGGGCATCTCTCCATTGGCATCGGCTATTAGACCATCCTTGTTTTATAGCTTTCGGAGTCAAAACAATGGCAGTATTTGATGACTTGATGTACAGGCCCTGTTGTGAAATGATGGGAAAGCTGAAGAAGGAAACCTCAGGACCTTATGGCACCGGAGTGCCAACGCTTCAACTTTCCAGCATTCCCATCTCATTTTGTCATAAATTTTAATGAGGAAGGGTCACTTTATCTATTGTACTTATTTTAATGATTTGGCTGCATCCAGTGAGGACATATTTAACCCTTTAAGCAGTAAAATCTGTAGGGGAGGTAAGGTTTATTAGCAGGGGGGATTATGTGGACTGCAGCTGGTGTGACTAATCAACAAGAATTTGCACACTCACCATTCCCCTCGGTCATAAACATGTTTTAATTAAGTTGAAAGTTGTCAGGCTATAGACTCTTGTATCCTGATTGTGGTTTGCACAGTGAAGGAGGGTAAATTGAGTCCACATGTAAAATTACTCTTTTATAGCAGTTCATCATAAAGCCGAATCGACTGTCCTCCTGTTGCATATTATTGTACATAATAATCCTTTGAATTAACCCATTTAACAGTAGCCGTGTTTCCATTCACATATTATCATTCCCATTTTGATGTGTCGCGTTAGAAAAGCTGCACAGAAACAGCAAAATTAGATACTCAATTGCATAAAGAAGTTTTTATGCTTGCGGGTGGTTTTTGCCTTAGTCGTAAAGGAGTTGACGGCCTAAACGGGTTATGGAAACGCCTGAATAAATTCTGACGTAGCGAAAATTTAACTTACGACTGATCAACTGGTCCAACTGTCGGCATTATCTCGCTTGCCTTCATCTCTGGAGAACATGAAAAATGGCCACCACCAGCTGACATGAAAGAACAATTAAAACTTGCCCAGCTGAAACAAATTCCTGAAGACCTCTCTCCATTTTTCTCCTAAAGATCGGCCAAGCTGACTTGTTTTGTTTGCAACCTCTGCTTCTTCTTCTAATCTGTTTCCTGGTGGATTACAGCCATGTGTAGCCTATAGCGCTAATTCTGACCAAACACTGTAGGTGAGTTTATTTGCTCCAAACCAGTTGATGTTAACGCACCTAATTCACATTTCTTTTGTTGCTACATTTCACTTAAAATCCACACGACAACTGAATGGAAACACAGCTACTGATTGTAAGCAAACGATACATCACTGCAAAGTCAAGATGTCCTCATACCTACGACAGCGTAGGTTGTTTGCAATGACTCCCAAAAGTACACATATAACTGCTCTATTTGACGTTGTGAAATGGTCACAGCTTTAAACACGTGGTTAACATTTTGACATGGAACTACTTGATAAGGTTAAGAAACAGGTCATGGTTTAGGTTACAATAAGAAAGTCTGTTACCTCAGTACATGACGTGTTTACGTAATAACAGTTATCCACGTAACTTAAAATAAAGTCTCGTTTCCACATATCTCTGTTCAATCTTTTCTATTCAAAGCCCTGTGATCCCCATGTGTCCCCAAAACTCCTTTCTGTTATTATTCGGTCTGTAATTTGCTTCAAGTACATTGAAAAATTTGAACTTTTGCAGCAGATTATGGACTGTGACACAAGAAGTTAGCATGTTATGTTATCTTTGCTAATATACTGTCAAATTTGTCACTTAGAAAAAATGTATAAATGTGCATTATCTAGACTGGATGGTGAAAAACAGACCCTACCATGTGGGTGATGTCACGGAGACCAGCTGTAGCATAAAAATGCTGCTTACGCATGAATACAACAGAAAAAATAATCATCCATCCATCTGCTACCGCTTATCCCATTCGGGCCGTGGGGTGGGGGGGCAGCATAGAGACAGACAACCATTCACACTTACATTCTCACCGACAGGCAATGTAGAGTCATCGGTTAACCTGCATGTCTTCGGACTGTGGGAGGAAGCCGGAGAACCTGGAGAAAACCAACACTGACACGAGGAGAATGTGCAAACTCCACCCAGCTGGATTCGAACCTGCGACCTCTTGCTGTGAGGCGACAGTGCTGAGGTAAAGTAAGTATAAAGTTATCACACAATACAATAATATAACGCATAATAGGTCCATCATGTCTAAACCGAAGTACATTTTGCTGACAATGCTCATTACTTTACTTACAAAATTTTTAATTGAATTGAATGAAGGACTTTTACTTGTAATCGAATGCTACTTTCTTCCACTTTTACTTTGATTTGAATAATTTTCCAACAACTGCTCTTCACTAAAAATGTATTTTAAAGGGTGCAAACACTGGAGTTGGTATGGTGGTATGACCACAGAACAATCCGGTGAAAGACTCATTTCACTGTTTATATATCATGTCAGTATGCATGAACTGAAACATATTTTAAAATATATTTAAAAGGATAGCAACGGTGGAGCTGGTGTAGCATTAAACAGACAATCATGATACTTTAACGCCAGGTGAAAGTCTCTCTTTTTCTTGTTTATGTTGTTTCAGTATGCAGTCAGACAGTCCAGGAAACCAACACTGGACAGTTTTCTTGCTAACATCTCTGCATCCTGTTTCTGCAAATGACTCCCAGGCGGCTTTTCCTCCCCTGCAACACCAAGTGGGATTTACAACGAGATTATGGGGCTCCCCTTTGACCCCAGGGGCTGTGTTCAGCAAGAGGCAGCTTTTTTAAAAAAAAGTAGCCTCAGTTAGAGCTCCCTCCTTCCCTCCCTCTCTCCATCTATCCATCCACCGACTGCACCAAGAACAATGGCTTATTCTCCTGCGCCAGCGCTCCATTACGGGGCCTGTGGCTTGGCAGTGCAGCCGGCCTCAGATTTCAACCACATGTACTGTACTCAAATCAAAAGAGTCAGCCCTGGCAGTATGGCCGCATAGCTGAGGGAGACACAGAGAAAAAGTACCAGCAGAGGAGGGGAGGGAAGAGGAGAAAACAGGGAGGAGGACAGAGAAACAGAGAGAGAAAATAAAAAGAAGTGATGTAAAGAGTAAATAGTGGGGGGGGACGGTGAGAGAGGAAATATGGAGACAGTAGGAGTAAGAAAGAAAGCTTGACGAGCACACAGAGATTACGGCTTTAGCGCCGTGAGGTCAGGACACCGAGAGGTCAAGTCTCAAGGGAGCCATTTTGGAAGGCAGTGAGGGATAACCTCCTCTTCACCCTCGAGCTGGCTCTTCTCATTGAACTCTTACTGTAATTTCCAAATCCCACGGACAGTAGCATTTCAATGGAGTCTAAACACGTCGACAGCGCTCACTTCAGGCATGATTTTTCTTCTAGGTGTGCACACATCATCTGGGACCCTCGACAAGAAAAAAAAAAAAAAAAATCGATTCGCTGAAAGTTTACAAAGAGGTTAAAAAGCGAGCTGAAAATGAAAACACCGGGTGTTGCCAGTGTTTTCCAAATGATTGCTCAGTTGTCTGGCGCTGAAACCGGCGTCTGCTTGGGCCCGGGCCGATACATCTGTGCCTCGGAAGTTCACTGTCAAATGCAATTTGAACGTCACAGGCGATCGTGTCATTAATGTGACAGCCCCAAACTTGGATGCTTCTACCTTTCTTCCTCTGGTGTGAAAAAAGGAGGAAGAGAGATCATCCTGATGTGTTAGGAAATGTGTTTTTTTCAATGAGATCTTCAGTGTGAACAGGTTGACCCAGCAGATACTTGGATGCTGTTTTGACATCTGGCATGATCTATCTGCTTTAATATCTGCTAGCGTGATGTAGCTTTCATTGCGGCCATATTTCATGGCAGAAATACAAAGAGGTTATCACTGCGTGGAGTACAGAGCAGCAGCTTTCCTGTGGGAAAAGAGAGCCTGCATTAATCTAACAAATCTGAATGCACAAATTGCACAGAAGTCCAGTTCTGTGGGGAGAAAAGTGCATTTGGGGACAGCAAAGGTTGTGTTTAAGGTGAGCTTGAGCGCATGAAACGTTGGCCTCAGCTCTGCAGTTGTTTGTAAAACAGTGGACCGCGCCTGCAGGGAGCAGAGGGGCATTTGGCAACCGCCTTACGAGGTAAACTGAAGGTCTAACGAGAGCTAAAGCAACCTGACACCACAGCAGATGTTACCAAATCTCAGGAGACCCCGTTTCCAACTTGACATCATTTACTCTCACTCCTCTGCACTGCTGCTTAATCTTAATTTCTTTATCCCAACTAGCAGAAACTGGTGGATTTCCAACCTCTGTTTTCTTGTTACTCAATCAGACTTAACTGGCTTGAATTGGGGTTGAAGGTGAAGTGCAACGCTCGGGGGCAAGTTCATGAATGTGTAATCAGAAGGGATGAGAGGCAGGGGGATGATAAAGATGTGCTTTCACGGTGTCCTGTGCTGTGACAATTTCCTGTAAATGGTGAACATCTGTATGAAAATCCATGCAAGTCATGATTGTTTGATGTCAAGCTGTTGTCAAGCTGGATTTATTTGGATAAAATGTGTCAGAAAACAGATTGTGCTCAAAGTTCACGTCCTCCAAGTAGTAGGTTTTGCTCAATAAATCTGGTCTAAGCTCGTGGCAGATAAAGCACAAGTCACATCTGTTTCAGTTGAATCTAAATCAAACGTAATTCACAGGCGAGATAATATAAAGAGCAGCGGCCTTTGATCGTGGAGTCCAAACGTTTCACCCAAACCTTCGTCCGTGTACCTCAAAGTAAACAACGAGGATGTAATAAATGATGAGATAAATAAAAAGGTTACAAGACAGTTTGTCAGTCGGTGGCAGCAGTCCTGTTCACAGGGCTTATTGCTGCCAGCAACACAGACACATCTGGAGCTCCGACTTAGCTTAGTTATAACTTAAGTGTTACTAAGTGAAGATTTACACGTCATGTAAAGGGCAACTGCTATTTTTCAACCTGGAACCAATTTTTCCTTGTTTTTTCACACTAAAAGCAACAACAATTTCTGAAACTGGTCCAGTATTGAGGGGAAACGCTGTAGACGGCAGCTGCTCACCGGCTGCAATATGGTGCTATTGGGGCAAGCTGTGACCGTCATTTACTTCCACTAAAAGTGCTTGATTTAGCCACGACAGGCTCTGAATACACTGGTGCCTTCAAATGGGGTCGTGTTTTCTGTGTTTACAAGTATGAACACGCCCCTCATGTCAAAAAAGTTTCTGAAAGCTCCGAGTTCACGACTTGTGACGGGTTTGCTGCCCTTCTGAGAAATGGTGGAGCCCATTGAAGTTCATTTATCGGTGCAAAATAAGTTAACGGTATATTGTAATTTTAGTCATATGTTGTTTTTCTTGGTAATTTTGTAATATGTCTGAGGAAAATGTTGATATTCTCTACAACCTCATCTTTCTCCACTGTCACGTCTTTTCATTTCTTGTATCATGTTACCTCCTTGCTAGCCTGCTAAATTGTTAGCCTCTGTGGCTTCTAGACTTGGACAGTAACGTTAATATTACCGTTGCTTAGGTGGTCTTCACGACTTTTGAAGGCACCATGAATCCTCATGTTACAACACTGAACGACTCTACAAAGAGTCTGGTGTGACAGCAAAGAGGATCAATTCTATTACACTCATATTTGCTGGATTTCAAATGAATCTCTGGAAACTCCTAAAAGAGAAACCGAATCCTACTGATCTCTGATATTCACATTCAATGAAACACAAGTAAAAGTAGTGCAGTCGGCAGCTAAAACTGAATCCTCTTTAGCGTCTCATTGTCCCGACAGTTGGCCTGTTGAGTCTGGCATTGAGATGACATTTAAAAAAAAAAAAACTGCTGTTTATCCTCAGCAGTAATATGTTATGTCTTCACCAAGTGGCCGGTGACAGTCCACGCAACACTTCTGTAATGGGATTCGACTGGCAAATCTCCCCCTTACCCCTTGACTTTTCCTTACTTTTCCAAGCCGGCCATATATTTTATGACTGTAAAATTGGCCACAGTTTAACATGCTTGGTAAATCTCCAAGTCCGACTACCGAACACTGACTCCTGACAGACGCTGACCACACCTGAGTTATTTAGTATTCTGCGGATGTTTCACACCAATGCAAAGGATTAATAAAATCTATTTAAAGTGTTTCACTGTACAGTGTAAAACAGTAGGGCTTTGTGTCAATGTGTGTAAAAGCAAACATTTACATGAAATGGTTACTGGCTAAAGTTCATGTTGGGAGTCTATATTTTATGCCGAACAAAGAGTTAAATGTGTGTAACAGCCAGATGAGGGCACGCTGACAGATTCAATTAAGGAGCTATTTTAGAGTCCTGTAATATTTGCAGTGTTTCTGACAATCCCCCCACCCCCTCCTGACTGCCTTAATAATCTGAATTATGTCTTTTCGTTTTGCCAGAGCCTAATGGCGAGCTAGCACAGCTTGAGTTCCTGTTAAAGGCCTGGCCTGAGCAAAAACTAACAAGGGAGGTATTTACATCCATTCATCTCTGGTGGAGTACTTGTCCATGTGGCACTAAGGCCTGACGGTGAGACGGGTGACCTTGTGGTCTGAAGGTGGCCTGTTTGAATACATGGAGCAGCTGGAAAAGCAGAGATCTCCCCTTCAAGTGCTCTTGAGCAAGGCATCTCAGTTTAGCTCATTTAGGGACGTTCAACAGCGTGAGACTGAAGTGGAAGAGCAGCTGCTTCCATGTAACCATGTAACTTCATTAGTCTGGGGGGTCAGTGGAAGGTTAACTTATAGTTAATGTATGCTTAAACTGCACATATGCAACACCATCGAGCAAGAAACATGATCGCTATGATGGTATCTATGACATGATGGCTATTTTCTCTCTCCAGGCATCGTCTTCTTTGTGTATTTCCCCAACTTGACCCCTGAAATGGTTTTCAGTCCACAGGCCAACTTTGTGTATAGAGTGTCTGTTTTTGTTGTGACAGCTCAGAGTTGGTTCACTCAGTTTCAAAGCTTTTGTCCTTGTTTTCTTCCCTGGCCCGGGGCTCTGTGGGTTTTGTTTTGAAGATATGGCAGTAAAGACTATTTATTGTTTATGCAATCGCAGCTCTATTTGAGACCCAGGATGTTGCATTTATGAATCAATCAATCAAGCAATCATTTATTAATGACCACGCGACCACGCGTCAGTAAATTTAGCTTTTAGTACAGCATAGTGGCTAAGCTCCAACTACAGCCTCAGTAACATCACAACATAGACATCAACATCACATTACACACAACTATACCATTTTATGACTGCCGTATCTGCGAGCGTCGAGAATTTTTCCACAGCCAAATTGACGTCACGCCATCAGACATGGCCTTTTCCTCAGACATATAAAATTACCAAGAAAAACAATATATGACTAACATTACAACATACTGTACAATACTGAACCGATAAATGAACTTCCATGGGCTCCACCTTTTCTCACAACACCAACAAACACGTCACAAGTCGTGAACTCGGAGCTTTCAGAAACTTTCCCCTTATGCCATAGGTGTCAAACTCTGGCCCGCGGGCCAAATTTGGCCCGCAGTGTAATTATATTTGGCCCGTGAGGCAATATAAAATTACTATTACTGCTGGCCCGCCGGTACAGAACAATGCATTCACCGCTAATACTACAAATCCCATAATGCTCTGCTGTTGTTTTGGCACATCAATCAGGACAGGACCCAGACACGCCCTCTACTCTGTGTCAGTAGCGATCTGTGCTTCGGCAGGAAAGCCCCGGCTCACCCTGCCTCCCCGGGCCTCTCCCAGACCACGCCGCGACCTCATACTACCGCTGTCTCCGTGGTACCCCTTCCAAAAATGTCTAAAAGAAAGGCAGAAAACAGAAGCTTTCTGTACAGGTGGGGGGCAGAATATCTGTTTACTTATGTAAAAACAGACCCGTTTGTCTTGTTTGTGGAGCCAATGTGTCTGTAACTAAGCAGTACAGCATTAGACGATACTAGGAAACACCAGGATAAGAACAAGGACCTGGACATGACTCCAAGGAGCCAGAAAGTGGAGGAGATGAAAAGAAGTTTGGTTTCACAACAGATTATGTTCAAGTCACAAAGTGAGGCTGCTGGAAAGGCTAGTTATACTGTAGCAAAAGAAATCACAAAATCAGGCTTGGGCACATCAGGTTAGATCAGTGTGGTGCAAACTGAGCAAGAATTAACGTTTTCTTTATGCACTTTTTCTTGCTCCTCCAAGGCTTGAATGGTTGATTCATTCATTATTGTTATTTTATTTTCAGATTTATTAGCCTGTGGAAAAAGCTTATTTTGATATTTACCTCAGAAGGCTGCAAATAGAAAAGAGGCATACAGTTTTTATTTAAATTTTATTTAATATACCATTCATATGTTTTTTTTATTTGAAATTCGATTTTGCATGTCTGCACTATTAGTTATTAAGTGCTGCTTGTTCCATAGTCAGTGTTAAAGCAAAACTTGTTTGGGTCCATGTTAAAGGTTCATTTGTTCAACGTTGGCCCGCGGCTCTGTTTCATTTTAAATTTTGGCCCACTGTGTATTTGAGTTTGACACCCCTGCCTTATGCGGTCGTGAATACGACATGAGGGGGGCGTTCATATGGGCCCGACTCATAAACACGGTAAACACGACCCCATTTGAAGGCACCAAGTGTATTAAACAGCAGATACCCTTCACAACAGTATCGTATATTTGCTTATTGCTTTAACAATGAACTAGATGAAACAAACTTAGTTTAACTGGCCACATTAAGCAATAGCTGTCTTCTTCACCTTACCTCACTTGTGACATCTCTTTGTGTATTTCTTATGGGTTTCTTGCAGCTTACCTCAGTTGTTTGTTTTATAGCTAGAAAAAGAAAGTTGCGTGTATAAATCTCATTTCTGGTCCTTTCTGTGTTGAATTTGCAGACTTGGCAGTTTTCCTCAGAGCCTACAGTGGTCTATTTTAAAGCACAGGTAACAGGTGAACATTCAGTTGAATGCCTTTGAGTGGTTGGATGTCTGTGCTACAGAAACAGCAGCCAAACCCCTGAACAGCCCTGAAACATTCAACAGCAGCAGCAGACTCAAATATGTTCTGGTTTTCTGCTTTACTGTAACTGAATTTATTATTTGGAGCTGCACTCGTTTCCCCCCCTGGTGTCCTTAATGAAGACATTCAGACAGAATGGTATTTGCTCCGAGGCATCTACATACAATAACATCCCTCTCTTTGTGCACCTGAACACGGCAAAAACATGCCTCCCCTGCCCCCCCCACCCCCCACATTTAGGCCTTGTTTCATTAGGGGAGCTTAGACAAACTCACCACACATGGCAACGTGTCGACTGAGGAGGAATAACGGCGGCGACTCCAGTTTCAAATTCCTGACCACTTGTCCACCACAGCGGACATCCCTCATGAACAAAGGGTGCGATGACAAAATAAATACAGCAGGAGACTAATGAGTGTATTTAGGTTATATGGCCTGAAGAAACACACAAGAACACTGCTAATTACTCCCCAGATGATGTGTAAGAAATAATAAATATGATGAACTTTATTTGTACAGCAGGTTTTCAAAAGCAATTTAAAACATGCTGTGCAGGACCAGGGGGTGAAGTACCTTAAACCTGCATTATTTCTAATATCCAGCAGGGGACGACTCCTCTGGTTGCAAAAACAAGTCTGATTGTACAGAAGTCTATGAGAAAATGAGTCTAAATCTCACTTGATTTCTCTCACCGATTCTTCACCACTGATTCAACACTCTGAATCACCCAAAATAACTCAGACACGGGCAGACGAGAGCCGATGCTGGGTACACCAAAAAAAGACCCCAAATCGTCTGACAGCTGAGCGCCGGCTTGGTGTGTCCGAACCTTTAGAGCTTTAACCCTTTCACAGTGTGTTTTCATAATTGTACATGTCTTATTCAACATTCGGGTGCACTTAGCTCCACCCTCTCGTGTCACTTTTGGTTGCAAAAAAAACAAGACGGCAATGGCCAAAAACCAAGATGCCGTCGGCCAAAATGCCAAACTCGAGGCTTCAAAACAGCAGTCTACAAACAAATGGGTGATGTCACGGTGACATATGGTGCCTTCAAATGGAACTTGTGTTTACGAGATGGGAAGTCGTGAAGACGACATGGGTCACGTTCAAATGGTTAAATCATGAAGAACATCACTGCTAAGCAACGGTAATATTAACGTTGCTGTCCGAGTCTAGAAACCACAGAGGCTAACAATTTAGCAAGCTAGCTGGTGAATAGCATAATACAGGAAATGCAAAGACATAATGACAGAAGAGAAAGATGAGGTCGGTGAGAATATCAACATTTTCCTCAGACATATTATAAAATTACCAACAAAAACAATATATGACTAAAATTACAATATACTGTACAAAATTAACTTATTATGGATCAATAAATGAACTTCCATGAGCTCCACCATTTCTCACAACATCAACAACAAACACGTCACAAACACGTAAAAATGAATAACTAAAAAACAAGTGTTTTGTTTGTTGCAGTAAAATCTTTTATTTTGAAATCATGCCACAATAAGACTTGTTTTGTTTCCTGAGCGTGGCCATGTATTACATTTGTTTATTTACAGTAAATTATTACGTTACACTCGTGGTTTGGACTGATCATTGCTGATGATTTCCATGACGTTTTATCAAAAACAGCCAAGCTAATAATGAATGGCGCTTAAGAAAAGTTACAGCTCGGTTAATGCAGACATCTAAATCAAGGGCCACCAACGCTCTGGCTTAAATGCACCAACAAGGCTCTTTAATGGTGTTATTTTCAAATTAAGTGTGTATAGAATAAGTACAGGTTATTAAGGCGTTGGACAGCCAGTTGCAGCTTGGCAGGCTGTGGGCGGTATATAAACAATGCACAGGGCAATTATTTCAGGGCTGCTTATTAAAAAGGCTACAGATGTGTTTCATACTAATCACTGTGGTTACGTTACCCTCCATTTTCTCCCCATTTTCTTCTTCTCCTCCCTGTTTTTCAGATGAGTAAGGGCCGAGCGCTCCATGTAATTGTCGTTATACCTTGTGCCTGATTCCACATGTGAAATAAAACTACTTCTAGTGTGCTTAATTAAAACACTTGACAGCAACTGCACTCCGGTTGTATTTTCCAGGATGACAGGCTTCGGCTTATACGGTAACTTCTATTTTGTTGTATTTCTCTTTTACAGGATACCCTGTTTAATATATACATCTATAGATTTATGTCTGCATATGTTTTATGTTTTTGAATACATTTCTGCAAAAGCAATCGGCCACTTTTGGGACAAATAAAATTGAACCTTGAACTGTGATATACTACCTGAACTATGAGCGAGGTTCTTTGTGATAAATAATGGTCCAGCTTTAAAATTAAATCAACTTTGGGTTTCATTCCAGGCTTTATGATGTGTCTTCTGTCTTTTTAACATCTTTACACTCAACATATACAATTAACCTTTTTCAGTGCTATGACGCTCTTTAAAATAGCTCAGCAAGCAAACTGTGAAATGATGTGTTGTTTAGGCCTGACTGTTTTTAGTGAAGCAATTCATCATGTTTCACTTTTCACCTTCACCATAATGAGTCTTTATTTAAGTACAGTAATGTGCTTACAGGCCTAAGCAGTGGAAAACCCCTAAATCCTATATTCTGATGATTAAATCTGGTTGATTTTTTGCAGCTCACTTGCTAGAAAAACAGTGTCATTTGCTCCTGATGAAAGAAGTACGGTCCTCAAGTCATTTATTGGCTATGAAAACTCTAAATGTGTAGTCTTGTTTTTCTTGGGGTTAAGTATTTCTCAGGTGTAAAGTTACATATTAGAACGTTTTTAGAGACGTTATAAACTGTATGAGCACAGTAAAGCATCAGTTCGGACACTGAACCAAATGATTTTCCTGCTGATGTTATAATTCAGTCATTGTATGAAACTGGCAACTGGAGCTTCATGTAATAAAAATCAATGTACATAATGTTGCAGTCTGATGAAAATCTAGAAACAAACCATAAAAAGTCTGAAGACAAAGTGTGGCAGGGAAAACTCCTTTTCTCCCGCTCACACTTGCAGTACGAAAGTGAAGGAATAAGACGACAACAAGAACCCTGATTCTGAATTATTCTTGAAAGCACTTCATGTAGTTTAAAACGACCAAATATATAGTATTTGATAGATTAACGTCTCTATACAACATCAGTGTTTGCACAGAACTCAGATGAAACTCTTTCCAAGACACAGATGTTATCTGATGATACAAATGCTGTTTTCTTATATCCCAAGTTATTATCGCTAAATTTACAAAAGACCCTTAGAGCACTGAGCAGGACAGATTTCTCAATCTACAACTTGTTTTAAAAGGCAGTTATTAGCGTTGCCACATTTTTTTCTTTTGATCCAACACCAAATAAGAGCACGGAGTAGGGTGGTATTGATACTGGCACTTTTCATCGATCAGAACCTGACAACTGAATATAAGATGAATAAGAATATAAGCCCTGCAAAATATAACACAACCAGCTTAATGAAGCTGCTCCAGAAGCATCATTCTGAAGAATTCAATGAATTTTGAAGATTTTTACCAAGTTGCTGGTGCACCATTCATTATTTTTCTAATAAATAACAATTCACTAAATTTATTTGTTTCAATGTGTTTTACAAAGTTAAGAAAGTAATGCTTAAGTCAAGCTTGACGTTGCCTTAAACATAAAATAACGATGGTAATCACGTCCACACAGTGAGGCATACAGCTTATTTTAAACACAGGTATTGGATCTGTATTTGTTATTGGCCAATCCTCAAAAACCAGGTATCTGTATATTTGGGTAAAGTTGGATCGGTGCATCCTAAGTGGAGTTTAATGTGACCAAAGACAGATTAGCTGCTGCTAATTGTTGAACAATTTCACTTCATTTTGGAAAATGCAGAAATCACAGAAGTACAGACAGCAATAAAAAGCACTTTACTATATGCAAGCGTGTAATTTTGAGTGGCATCGCAGCCGGCAGAAGTTCAAGGGTTGAAACATCAGAAAAAGTGACTTTAACTGGTGCTGTCAGAGTTATCATGTGAATGTGAGGGAACAAAGTCTGTTTCCAACTCCTGAGTGCTAATTATTTTCACCCAAGGTGCAGTAATTTCTTTTCAGGTCTGAGCAATAAAAGCATAAAAAAAGCATTTAAAGGGTTGAAGCATCGAGACTTTGCTGTAAAACTGTAAGCCAGCTGGATTCAGCTGATTTTACAAGCCCACATCGTGCCACTAAATTAAGTGCCGTGCTGTATACTTGAAAATATTTTTGTTTTAAGGTAATTGACTTGGTCGGGGAAAAGCATGAATCATTCAGATTTGTTGAACTCTTGAGGTGAAATACAAATATAACACAAAAAATAACACCTTATCTGCTTTATTTCTGCTTTCAGCCAGAAATTGCTGCTGTTATAGTAGATTTACACATTTAATAGGCTGAAAAAGTAACACAACAAAATGACAGATATGCTACAGGAACTCTTACATCCCTCTTGATATACATTGCAAAATGATTGCATGATTTAAAAGGGAGATAAAAAGCAGGTATCCAACTGTAAAGAGATATGACTTCATTGAAAATGGGATGTAAAACGTGCTCCAGTACTCCATATTTACTGCTGTTTGGGTCAAAACATTCAGGGCTTTAATTGGCTATGGCCGATATGGTTGCTGGGTTTAATTTCCACGTGCATGATGTCACACTTTGGTAAAAGTTGAGCCGTGCCAGCGGTGACAACTGTGGATGACTAATCTTAACACGCTGCTGCCAGAGAAGCCAAGAGAAATAGGTAGCAGAGTGCCTACCGACTTAAAGCAGCTCTCACATTTTCTTGGAAGAAATGTGTTTTTCCTGAGGATTCCCATTGGACGCCTTAAATCAACGAACTTGTCAGCAAATGTGTTTATGAGGCAAAATGTTGCTGGAGGTCTTCCAGATAGCAGAGCAGACGCTAAATCATCAGAAAGTTACATCTCATGCGTTTCTTCTCACAGGAAAAGAAATTAGTTTTTAATAGAGCAAACGTGCGCTTTTAAAAGTGACCATGTGTAGAATAGCACCTTTTATGGCCTGTTTCAGAGGAAAGTTTACTTCCTGTCAGCTGATCTCATTGACAGACACAAAATGAAACAAAATGGGACTCAAAGTTATTCTGGTCTTGTTTATAATCAAGATGTCAGCGTCGCCAGGTCGGGTCTGTCGGGGAAAGTCTCATTTGATGAGCAAAGAATGAAATCCTCAATCAACACAGAGGGGCTTCAAAATATGAAAGCTTCAAAAATAATCTAAATCAGATACAGCACCATAGTGAGAATGGATAAAACTTCACGTTATAACGCGATACAACAGAGTTAAAATGTCTCATTAACTATAGTATGCATATCAAGCTGAAATGCTTGAAACTTCATTAAATACTGAATAAATTCAGCATATCGTTGGAAAACACAGCTATGCTGCTTTTTTTCTTCCCAATGTTCATTTCCAGTATCGTAAATCCCTCACAGTAACATTACTGTTTGATTTCTCTGTCAGTCTAGCTGCCTTCTCAACCTGATGTGACGTCCTCAGTCAGAAAGGGTGAAGCAGTACAATAGTCTGTAGGACAGATGGTAAAGCTCTGGGTAGTCCTGCACTAAAATGATCAACTCCTCCGTATATTTACCATTAACTACGACTCCTTAGGTGACCGTCACTGGCAGTTTGCAGAAGCTTTACAGTCACTGGCTCGTTCACGTCTGTGTGGCTAGTAATATCCAATCATATTCCTGCAAGTGTACAGCGCAGACAACCCAACACCTCTGCTTTTACATGAAACCTGGAAATGCAAGCAGTCCTGAGAAGTGTACGATTTTCAACATCTACTATCTGCTGCTGCAGCTTCTTCCACGACCTAAAAATCCTCCTGTGGTTTGTTTTTGGTTTGGTTGATTTAACTAAGATTGTATGTCGACGCGGGGCTGCACGGTGGTGCAGCGGTTAGCACTGCCGCTTTGCAGGTTTGCATCCGGCTTGGAGCCCTTCTGTGTGGAGTTTGCATGTTCTCCCCATGTTATCGTGGGTTTTCTCCAGGTTCTCCAGCTTCCTCCCACAGTCCAAAGACATGCAGGTTAACTGATGACTCTAAATCTCTATGTGCCCTGCGATGGACTGGCAACCTGTCAAGGGTGTACCCCACCTTCGCCCAACGCCAGCTGGGATCGGCTCCTCTGCTGTAAGCAGTTACAGATGGACGGCTGGATGTTTGTCAGTGTACGTATATGTTAATCAACACATACATTGACATAAAATCTCTCGTTCTAATTGCTGCTGAAAAAGCAAAGCTATTTTGCCAAATCTAACTGTATTTGCTATAAATCGTCAATTCCTTGAGTTAAATGTCTGACTGAAACTTTGGAAACATGAACTACATAATTAAAAGAAATCGAATTGTTCACAAGATAAGCCCCTTGGATGTGTCATCTCAATGTCATTTCCCTGAGATAAACAGACTAATCCTTCTCTACATAATGTTATGAATGTCAGCATTAACACTGATCTAATACTAATGCATGAGTCATATACAGGGCTTGGTATCAAACCTCAGTAATGTTTCAGTACAGACTGAAATGTGTCTGTAGCACCAAAAAGCCTTTTTAAGTTTTCATGTAATTTGTACTTTTACTTTTATCAGTAACAGATTCAAATCAAAATTTTGAAAGATTTTAAACTATTTCATTCAACAATAAAGAAGCCAACGTTTATATTCCTCACAGCTATAGTCACGTATGAAACACTTGTACTACAACATCTTTAATTTTTAAGACATACTATCTGAATGTAGAATTGTTTATTTATGAATTACTGCAGGGAAAGTCACATTCCTAACGAAGCCAGTTTTCAGCCCTCAGGCTAAACCACACACTCAAACAACCAGCAGAAATATGACACTAACTGAAACACCCGAGTCCAGAGTACTGTAATAGTCACACGCCCATCGTGTACAGCTTTCTCCCGTTATTCCCACGCTTAATTGATTTCCTGAAGGTGGGATTTTCCTACCATGAGTTGTAAATTAGGATGGAAATCATGTGCAGCTGAGGTTACAGAGTGAAAAAAACTCACTTTTTCCAATTTGCAAAGATTAAAAAAATATGAGCTCTTCACACCTTAATGCTCCACTTAAACTCAGCCGGTCCTGACGTTTTAAGTGTTAAGTTCACCGATGAGCAGAGCGGAGAGCTGCAGCAGAGGTGTGAACGTAGCAGATACCTGACGCTCTGTAATAAATTCACTGTGATGAGACTCCGTGTGTGGCCTCTGGTGTTCATCTGTCTGCAGTTTGGTCCTTCAACGATGCAGTTAACAACATCTGCTTGAATAAACCATCATCCATTTACAAATAATCAATCTCCTTCTCAATCTAAGAAGTAACGGACTAGTGAGTGACACTAATTAGGGAGATTTAACACTGCAGCCTTGAACATTAAAGCATGGGTCCATTATTATTATTATTATCATTATTATTATTATTATTGTTATTATTATTATAGGTTTTCATGTCATTCTGTAGCTTCCCAGTGCTGTTCATTATGTATTCAAATCCAGACATTCAAATTTTTAATCAATGTACGTGTGTTTTAGCGTCAAAATGCTAGCTTCCCTTCAAGCCCATGTGACCTGATGTAGGTTTCTGCCTGATGCCGTTCTGCTGAGGCCATGTAGTACTGACTGCAATGTAAATGCTCCACTACGCTCAGAGCTAGTGACGTACATGAAAGAGGGAAGGTGGATACGTGCAGCATACATATAACTTTTCAGACTGCTGTTTTTTAAAGTTACGTCAGTGACGCGTGGCACACCTGTTTTACCTGTTTTAGTGCCATTTGTGACATCTCGTCCATACTTTTTTATACATACTTTTTTTTTTCCAATTCAATGTGGAATGGGTTCAGTGCTTGGTATATCCAAAATTATGGCATTGAAAATGTATTGACATATAATGCATGTAGTGGGTACAGGAAGATGTTTTGCAGCAACTGAGTATCTTTGCTAAATTATATGTTAAAGCCAAAGGTGATGTCTCTACTGAACTACTGTTAGTATAAATGTAAATCCAATTTCATTGTCACACATTGACTCTAAATTTCCCGTAGGTGCGAATGTGAGCTTGAATGGTTGTCTGTCTCAATGTGTCAGCCCTGCTATGGACTGGCGACCTGTCCAGGGTGAACCCCGTCTTCACCCAATGTTAGCAGCGATCGGCTCCAGGCCCCTGCGACCCCAAACAGGATAAGCGGTTTCAGATAGATAGATGGATGGATGAATGTTAATAGCACACCACAGTACAGAGTGAAATTTAAATACTGCATTTCACCCATTCCAGGATATATTAGGAGCAGTGGGCAGCTACTATACATCAGTTTTTTTAAGGGGTTGGTGCTTTGCTCAAGTGGCCAGGAGGCGAACTGCCCACGGTCCACACTCCATTCTGGGTCCATGCAGGGATTTGAACCGGCGACCCTCCGGTTCACTACAGACTGAGCTACTACTAAATATATTGTGGAATCATTCATATACAGCACTGCGTGTAACAGATCCTGTTGCCTCTTCTTATGTTCACTAGATGACACCAGTGGAGTTTCTGCAGTGTGTTTTGCAGAGGAAATATACGATAAATCATGTAAGTGAAAATATCCTCCATTAGGATTTGCCTTGACAGCATGTCATTACTACACTATTAATCTTACAGAAATCTGATCTGTTTCACAAAGTCTTGTCTGCAGTATTAAAGCTTGTGGGAATAGACGCAGGATGTTGTAAATGCATGAGAGCATATTTTTAAACAGCTACTGGTGGGGATTTTCTTTTTATTCAAATAAAGTCTTTTGCGGTTGTGCGATATTGTTTATTGGTAGCAATCCATCATTGTCATTTTTAATGATTTCAAGGTTGCATAAAAAGGTAATTATCAGTGTGACTCTGATTTGAATTTGGCATATTTGTGGGAAGGGGGGTTCCCCTTTACGTCTTTGTTCTTACCCACTCTCTCCCTGCAAGCCAGGATGTATAAAAACCAATCGGTTGTGAAACCATCGCTTATACGACGTTGCATGAGAGCATCAGTGGGTTAGCAGAAGGAAAGCGTCTCATCTTACAATAATGTGTTGAAATATTCCTGCTACAGTAAACATGAACATAAACAACATGTCAGATTTGTCAGCAGACATTTCATGATTCCTCACTTGAACACTGGAGGCTTCACATGACATGTGCAGTATTTTCCACCTCTTTCTGGTCACTAGACAGCTGCAGTAGCTGTGCTGAAAGCGTTGAACGGTTTTCAGACACACACTCGACCACATGATCACAACACCTTGGATTCCAGTTACTCTCTGGATGAACTGTTTGAGGGATATTCCTCTGCCATGTTTGATTTGGACTCACTTGACTTTTCTCAGGTTTTTGACATCTTTGATAGATGAACTTCTTGGGATATTCGATGTCTGCTTAATTAGAAGGTTGAGTTGAGCCACTGGAAAATAGTCTGTTGCCTTTGGTTTCTCTCCTCTGTTAGGATACACAAGCTGCATTCACACATCATTCTTTTCGCCTGTATCACCAAACAACGGCAGCTCACTCAAAATCCTACTTCAAGCTAGGGTTGGTAATGTTGAGACACTACAAAGTACAAAGTACAAGAGAGTTTAAAAATGATCTGGCAGGACATCTCTGCCCAATGTTGACATGTGTTTTCCAATGAAAGTAGCCAGCAGCGTGAGCTCCACGTCCCTAAAACTAGAGAGAAAGTCACCAAGTCAGCAGCACTGACAGCCCGTTGATTCAGGCCTCCCTCCAAAGCCACTCCCCCAGAATCACCATGATGAACGGAGACAATGAACAGAGCGATTGTTGGTACTTACAGCTGTCAAGCTGCATGCAGGTAGGTATACAGACAGGTAGCCTTCATTCGGCCTGTATGAAATGACTGGACATGCGACAGCCACAGACACTGTTTTTTTTCTTTATTTTTCGGAGCATTTGATTTGAATATAACAAAAACATTTTTTCTTAAAAAGATTAACAACCCTATCATCAAGGTAAGCCATGTGTCAAAAATAAACACACAAATAAAAGCGCATTTACTAAAAAGTGTTAAGTTTTCAGGCTAATCCAGCTGAATTATTTTACCTCCCCCGCAAAAATCTAACCATAACAATACCTACCCAAGACAGATAAACCACAGTTTTACTTACAAAGCAACAAAAAAAACAGTAAAGGAAATAGCTTTTTTTTTTTAGCTTTTTTTTATTGTGCTTCTTGCTGTCACAAAAAATAATGTATATAATAATAATAATAATAATAATAATAAGTGCGTAGTATGTTTTCTATAGTGATAAAACAGAGGTCACTTCTGACAGTATTTGTTTGGCCCTTGGCAATAATCTGGGTTTCTCATGTGGCCCCCCAGGAAAAATAATTGCCCATCCCTGGTCTGCAGCCGTGCAAGCAGCTCTGTGACGCTGTACTTCGGTGCTAAATGCTAACATCAGCATGGTAACATGTTGAAAATGGCAATACTAACATGCTGATGTTTAGCAGCAGTAACATTTACCATGTTCACCATCTTAGTGTGTTAACATTTGCTGATTAGCACTAATTACTAGAGCCGCAAAGATTAATCTATTAGGACGCCATATTGGGCTTTGGGAAACACTGATCAACATTTTTCACCATTTTCTGACATTTTATAGAAGAACAACTAATCGATTAATCGTGAAACTAATCAACAGATTAAGTAAGACCAAGTTTTGCAGGTGTGTATTGGAATCATTTACATTTTGACCTGATGGTGGCGCTAGATGGAAAGTTAAGAGCTTAGTTAGCTGGCTAGGCAGCATGTGCAAAATGGTTAAGTCAGATAAAAGGAAACGTTTAGTTGTTGTGTCTGTGTTCATTTACAGCAGCAGTCTGGCTGGTTGGTTGAGGACTACTGTGGCACTGTTGTTGTTACTAACTGGCTAAATCTGGTATCATATATTGAGCTTACTAGATTAAAAGATGCTGAAAGGGTTGGCAACACCATTGTCATGAAGAGTGACATTATGAAATAAAATATATCCATCCATCCATCTATCATCCATCCATCTATCCCACTGCACCACTGTGCAGCCCAAATAAAATACGTCATTTAATAAAATTATCATCAGTTCCACTGTGAAATATTTTGAAAAGGGGCATCTGGATATAAAAATATTTCTAAAAAGAAACTGGTGAAATAATATCTATTTAACATTTTTTTTCGAGTGATTACTTATTTCAAAACCACATATTTATTTAATATTTAACTGCTTGGGGCTCGTAGGGAATAATGAATATATCTAATTTCTTGTTGTTTTCCACATCTGCCTTCTAGAAAATAACAAAAGGAAATGTTCCTTGCATATTTCACTGTCACCTGTCACCATCTGGTCTCTGAAATCACTGACGACAGACAGTCGTAAACCGCTTGGCACCGCTCTCTCTTCAACATATTACTGTATTCACAAACCTACACCACAAGACTGAAGGATTTATGAAGTGAGACAGACTGAGAGGGATGAGCTTGGTTTTGACCTGTGCTCGTATGTCGACTTTACCACGGGAGAGTTACACACTGGGATTCACCACGACGGGGCCAGTAAAAAGGCAATTTGTCAATTTAGTTCAGGTGTTTTTTTTTTTTTGTTTCTTTGTTGAAAACCTGCTGGGGTTTAAAAGACATTACGATATGAGCGGCAGCAGCTAGATGCCATTAACTCAACTACTTCCTCTGTCAGAGGCAGGTACATTACAGTCTATTTATTCCCATCTCATAAACGTGTAATGTGTTAACAGCCTGGTGTATTTGGTGATGCCGAGACAGACACACTTCCCAAAAGAAAATACACTTTTGTCAATTATAAGGTGTAAATACTGACTCCAGAGAAGTCCTGCTGCCCTTTTTTTCCTCAAGCTGGTGGAAAAAGAACAAATACCTCGGCCATGTGGTCCAAATCAAATGGAAATGATGGAATTAAAATGAAACGGGGCACTCAGATAACCATTTAATTAGTGCTTATGGTAGCGATCAGGATGAAATCCAAGAGTAAAGTCATGTGGTGTATTTCCTTCGCCATCAAGACTATTGCATGACCGTCAAACTGGTGCTTCCAAACCTCTGCCGCAAAGGACTCATTTCACGCCTGTTATAACGCTACAGCACCTGGTGCCTGACAGCCGATCAGTGTGTGGGAGCCGGGATATGACTTTATTATATGAAAATTTAGATTAGATTTTAGTGGAGTTTCCTATCCGCTCAGCTTATGATGCCAACGCCCAAACGAAGAATGTTGACGCATCGAGAGAGAGATCTGCTTCGTCGGACTGCACACTTCATTGACTGGCGTTCAGTTTTTACACCCGTCGGATTTAAAGAGCCATGAAGGTATTCAGGACTACTGTGGCAAGGCCTGAAGGAAAATAAAGAAATCTTTCACCTCAGCCTAAACACGAGTGCATACATAGTAGCACAAGCACACAAACAATGAGAAGCTGGAACGATCGCAGCGTTTCAATCAGGCCTCGTAGCCAAAACACAAATGTAAAGTCTTTTCCGGGAGTCGGGGCAGGGCCTCCTGAAGCCAGCTCAAGTGCTGAGAGTCCCACTCACATTTACAGTGTGTGTGTGTAATCATCGCCTGCCTGGCGTGATGAAAGCACAATTAACAACATCGCCCTCATAATGCAACTCTCTCATCAATTTCTCATTTACAGCTTCCTCCCTGCTGCTGTCATTGTGGAGCAGCTGTGTGTCGATCTGACAACAGGAAGTGGTTTCCAGGTTTGAGAGCTGCCAGACTGAGATGCTTGATAAAATCCACCAGGAAAACTCAACCAGCACATTCGCAGGATTGCAAATAGATAATATCTAACTGGGTTATATAATCTAAACGCAAGCGTTCAAACACTGAACGATACCTCCATAAAAAGACAGAAAAAAACATCAGGCAAATAGCCAATATGACGGAGAGCGGAGTGTATATGGGCACCAAATTCAATACATTATAAACCTTTTTCTTGCTATTCTCTTGCTAAGGCAATAGCTTTGGTCCAAGTTTACTTCCTGTCAGCTAATGCATTAACAATCATTGGGACAGGAAATAAAAAAAGGGTTCATTCACAATATTTATGTTATCAGGACTGAACAGGTCTAGGCTGTATTATACATATTATATGGACAATGATAGGGCTCCATACATACTCAGGATAAAACTACATTTTCAGCACCTGAAAGGGTCACACAATCCATCCATCCATCTGCAACTGCTTATCCCATTCAGGATCGTGGTGGGCTGGAGCCGAAACCAGATGACACTGGCGAACGCAGGGTTCACCGTGGACAGGTCGCCAGTCCATCACAGGGCTGGCACATAGAGAGAGATAACCATTCATATGTATGGGAAATTTAGAGTCAACAATTAACCTGCATGTCTTTGACTGTGGGAGGAAGCCGGAGAACCTGGAGAAAACCAACACTAACACAGGGAGAACATGAAAACTCAACACAGAAGATCCCCAAGCCGGATTCAAACCTGCGACTCTCCATATATATCCAAAATATAGCCAATACTATTATGATACATCATGTCAGTGATATACCAGATTCAGTGAATGAGACACCAAAATCAAATCCTTTTGTAGTAATGCTTCACTTTTGATTGTTCACTGAGACTTTAACCTCTAACTGAGGTAATACTGCATATTATTGCTGTGAGGCAATACTTCCCATTTGTAAATTATTTTATTTTTTTTAACAAATCTAACACTTGATAACATGTTTCTGGTTAATCAAATGAGGCGCTGAAGTGGGTATTTCTTGCTAAATATTGAGGTGAGATCGCACAATGAGGAAGCAGAGCCTCATGTAACGCAGTGCCAGAAATGCATACAGATGTCCAAAACTCGGTGACAACTGGCTGATCTGGTATTGGATACCATTATTTCAAAAAATACCATTTCAGTACATTTATATCTGTGTATTTATCTTTCACATTTTGTTTTACAAAGCTAGGAAAGCCACGGTAAAGTTGACCCTGACATTTATTAAAAGACAGCTTATTATTTAAACACTGGTATCAGGTCGGTACTCGGTGTTGGCCGATACCAAAAGCCCAGGTATCACTATCTGTATTGGGACTGAAAAAGTTGGACTAGTGTATCTCTAGTAAAAAAAAAAAGCATATGTGTTTAGGGGAGGGTGAATACCTCTAACCCAATCACCTCTAACCTTTCTTATTAATTGTCAGACTTGTAAGAACTTTGTGATTTTGTTTTATGATTGAACTTGTACCCTTGTTAGCGATCATCAACATCATTATAAAACATTTTCCACCTTCTGCATTTTACAGAAGTGGCAACATGAGACATCAGCGTATGTTCAAGTGCAAGCCCCCAAAAACACTTCATTCAAAAAGTTAAGTCAAGATTATGCACAAAAACATTTTAAACTACAATGTTTAGCGCTTATGCGAGTTAAACCACAAATCGCCAACATCTCGTGATCGCTGGAAAGTCTCATAAAGGCAGAACGTTGGTGCTAATGCAGCCCCTCTTTGGCCTTTGGTTCCTGCTGGAGTCATCTATTCAGATGCTGAGGTAACTATGAAAGCATCGCTGCATGTTGGCTGTTAAAGTGTGAGAAACAGATCATCTCTTCATTGTACTTTGCATCGAGTAACCGTTAATGTTTATCTCATAAGTTCTTGGAAGGTTGTGTCGTTCTTGGCTTTGTGATGAAGGAGAGCGTTTGTCTGGCCAATTTGACTTGACAAATATTGTGCTGAAATATAACTCTGCGACTTTATGTGTTTAATATCTCTTCCGCTGTTGAAAAGCCGTGTGCTGCGAGGCCGGCCAGGCCTTCACTTCCTGCTATTGACTGCTGGCCTGTTGTTTTTACCTGCTCAGACAATAACTTGGCACAAAGGCTTTGAATGAGAGAAGTCAACATGTGCAAATGCAGAAGCCTGTGTGTGTTTAAGGGACATTTATGCAGTTTTAGTTTATATACAAACAGCAGGTAAATTCAACTCCTCACTGATTTCTGAAAAGACCTGGTGAGTTCAAGCCTCTGAACTGAGGCTTCTGGCTGAATCTGAACTGTTTATTGGGAGATAAACAAGTAATATTTCCCCTTTTTTCAGCAACAATATCTGCTCAATGATTTTCACCTTGCTCCTCCAATTTGTGTGGTTTTGCACCAGCTGTGGTGTAAATGTGTATAAATGTGTATAAATGTAAATAGGGTGTTGCGTAGCAAAGAACCAACCACCATCATCACTGAACCCTTCGCCAAAGCAGCAGCTTCCATAAAAGTTTGTTTGTTTATTGTTTGTCCTCTGGGTTTGATTTTCTGATAGAACAGCATGTGTGTGCAGTTCTGTTCAGCCAACAACGTCTCATCAGAACATAAATGAAGCACCGTAGTTATAGCCGCAAAACAAACAAACAAAACGATAAGTGAAATCTGTTGCTGATCACATCCGGATCAGAAACCAAAAGCTCATCAAGTGCTCTGTCTGCTACAAGTCAGCCAAACCCATTCATCACCAGCTGACTAACAGCAACAGTTTCATACTCAGTATGCATCCATACTGACTGTCTTTTAGAGCAAAAAGATATTTACTGTCAACATAAGGGTCTTTTCCTGGTGATCTGACCTGAGCAGCAGGTAGGTTTGCCCTGCTTACACCTATCTCAGTGGAGTATTTCAAACAGTAAGAAACAAGCTGCCATGCAGCCGTTAAGTTCTGCACCCAAACAAAAGTTGGGAAAGGTTTAACTTTTAGCAGCGAAATGCAGCCAGAATGCCCGCAGCCAATCAGTAAACAGATCCTGTGACTCCTGAGACACGGTGACCTATGACTTTCTCTGCCTGAAACACATGAATACACCTCCTGACTGCAGAAAAATGTAATTATTGCGGTGAGCCGTAATTCTGCCTGGTGTAAATTCAGCGTAAACAGAAGGAGGCTCTGCTCTGACACTCTCTCTATGTGAGCATGCACACATGGGAAAGAGACGGGAATTAGCACACAGTGAGACACCTTCAGTAAGATAATATCTGTATCATATATGTATGCTTCAGTATGACCTTATAATGATTATATGACTTGTATTTGGTGGTGCAACATAAAATTAAACTGCAGTTGTGAGTGATTATTGATGCATTATTGTATGCATATTAAGTGTGCCTGATGTTTGTGCAGGCTGGACGGGGAATAGTTGAGTCTTGATGTTGCTTGGGGCAGTAGCGGAAAGCCTTGAAAAAGTCGTGTAACTTTGGAGCCTGTGATACTTTAATGCAGCCTTGTTGGTGACAGGAAATCAATTACATCCGTTCAGATCCAGATATTAGTGTGTTTGACTGTATGTGTGTGGACCTCAGGAAGAACAGCCAATGCATATGTTAGTGCTAACAAGGACCATGTTGGAAATAAGCTTAAATACACTCTTATATTTTTAGGCCTACTGCTGTATTTGGTATTTTGTTAAATAAACTAATGAAAATCCTACTAAAGGAGAAAAGAAAAGAAAGAAACAGCCTGAAGTACAAATCCAACCTCACCACAACCGTGCTGGCACATTTATGATACAGTCTTATTCGTTAATTACAGCAATCTAACTGAGATTTTAAACCTACAGTGAGCCAGGAAGTTTTCTAAAGACTGCTGGTACAACACATTAAACTGTAAATAAGGACTGAGCAATTTCAGTACTTGAGGTTGACCTATATGGTTGTTTATGGCTGATGCCATTTTTTTTTTTTTTTTTTTACAGAATCAGGACAACTGATGGTTGATATATGATGCCTATATATGATTTTTTTGCTTCTGTTTTTCCTCCGTCTGATAAAATATAACAGCTTAAAAATGTCTTAACTTAAGTAAACATTTATTGAACAACTCTTATGGTCTGTCTCTCCGATCTGCATTTTGTGGCTACACGGTTTCTCCCAGCTAGGACGTTTTTCTTCTCACATACTCCTGTAAAACTCACTGGGCTTCATCTACTGAAGTCTGCTGGTAGAATGACACGTTGATTAACATTAACATTGATTAACTGGGCTGCCCGAAAATGTGCCAGCAAGCTAAATGGCTTAATATGCTCAGGCATTGGCACGATTATCAAAAAACTGGCCCGATTAATCGACCGACCGATTTATCGGTCAGAAAAGCATGTACTCATACAAATTAGACAAAGTGCTGCAGACCTGTCCTGCAAAGTAAATATTCATTCAAACTTACAAGTCTGAAATGTTCAAACTGTGTTTGTTTCATCAGCTTTGTAACAATCAGAATTTTTAGCATCTTGACTATCATATATCCAGAATAAACACGGAACAACATAAAGTAAAATATTGATAACCTTTGCATCCAAAGTTTGGCATTCAGCACATCCAGTGTTAACACTGTTAAATGCATGGTATTGTTTCAAAATAAACTTCAGTTTTCACAGGAAGTTAGGTTTAGGCAACGCAACCACTTAGTTAGGTTTAGGAAATGTGACTAGTGACTCGTGACTCACAGGACTGACGATACCAACGACTCACGGAGGCGGTCTCATGGTTGAAAGTCCTGTGTTTGTTTGACCCATCCACCACCCTGAATGGACTCACGTTATTAACACTACGTCACTCGCTCCGACCGTTGAACCACGCAGCGGGTGGGTGTACATTGGAGTTAGATGAAAGCCTGGTTCGTCACATACTGTTGTTAAAGGGCATCTCCGTGCGTCGGTTTCCAGCGGCGGTATTTGACGAGTTGGGAGTAAGAACGGTTTGGATAAATTCATTTTGCGCCACTTTGCAACAATCTGTAAAGATGGGAGAGAAGATAAAGACAATTTGCCAATACAGATTAAAGTGGTGTTCATAATTTGTTGATGTAATTTTTCTGAGAGCCATCTGCAGCCGGCATCACACGTGTGTCCACAGCAACAACACACAGTACACACAGTAAGCAGGCAGCGGAGGAGTCACTGTACGAGCTGTCGGCTTTAAGAATATATCACCTCTGGATAAATCAAACCACGACTGTTTGTTTTGGCTCACGATCCCGTTCGTCTGTAGTGCTGCCATGTAATGTGGTAACACCTATGTAAAGTCGTGTGAAGAGTTCTGGGAGCCATATGTGGAATCTGCACAACACCACGCAATGATTTCATAAAAAGCTTTGACTTTCGCAAAAAAATTAATTTTCAACAAATGTGATGAATGGTTTCATTGCCAAGTATCATTTCAGATAATAAACCATCGCATCTGCGTGCTTGATTAGGCTGCTTTTGAATGTGATCCATGCTTTTGCACGCAACTTTGTCTATAACAGGTGCTCCGGTGATGCATGCAGAAAGGCTGTTTTATGTATAATGTTTTTGTTATTGCATTACCACACTATGAGCTCAGATGAGCAGGTTTCTGTGATTGGGAGGTTAAGGTTTATGGCCCAGGACCACAAAGAAAATCTAATATGATTTTTTTATCATCAACTATGTGGTGGAACATAAAACAGAGGAGAAATAAGGTGAACAAACAGAGAAAAGTACATGTATATTCCCCTCTGTATATAAACTTTACAACAGCAATGCAACATTTAGACGAGTGCTCGTGTCCAGACTGTAAACACCTACAAGTCAACGCGTTGTGCTGAGAAGTGACCAGTTGGATTTTAAGTGTGTCGCATGCATAGACGTCCACTGTGGTAAACAGAGACCAATATGCATTCCCACTCTCTACGTATGCATCTGTTTTGGACGACTGTATATCACAGACTTGAAGTTAAAGTTGCTGGCTTTGATAAAAATAACATTTTGTCATATTTACTCAAACTGTCACTATATCCTAACAGATAAACCGTGAAAGCAAATGACAGTTTGACTTTTAGTGCTCCTATTGGCTCAAGTTTCCACCAAGCCCGAAGAAAAACAACCAATCAGAGCCAAGCAGCCCCTACAGCAGCTGTCAATCACTGCTCGCAAAACTCACAAACTCTGATCAAACTGTCAAACATGAATCAATAGCCTGTTACTGTAATGCCTATTTCTCGCTTCAAATGTTTTCAGAAACATTTTGTAGTTTCTGTTTAGCTGTAAAATGAAAAAGATTGCCATGTTGAAAACAGTCGAGCCAAAACCAAGCACTGCCCACCAAACGGAGCAAACTTTCTCATTCTACAGCTAAACAGTTACTACAAGATGTGTGTGGTGGAATCTTACAAATGCCATTAGGAGCACCAAAAAGGAGGCAGAGGAGACAGTTTTTGGCTGAAGTGCAGAGGGCCAGTCCGACAAACACACAATTCAGTCACTGACTGACTGAGTGATGAAGTTACACGATTGGTCGGCCAGAGTTTTGCAGCTTCCTCATTGGCTGTTGTTCTTTCAAACGAAAAGATGGGGAACAGTCTGTTAATTACGACCCCTCTATCGACACATTTCCACCAGTTCCGGCGACAAAGGGCGTCACCCAGTGCATGGTGTGAGTGTTGTGGCGAGTTGGAGGGGGTCTGTATTTGCATAAAGTTGAAAAATCTCAGAACTGCACGGTGGTGTAGTGGTTAGCACTGTCTGCCCTGTGATGGACTGATGCCCTGTCCAGGGTGTTCCCGCCTTCACCCAATGTCAGCTGGGATCGGCTCCAGCCGAGGAATAAGTGGTTGCAGATGAAAAGTCTCAACTTTATGCTACTAAGCCTGTCCATCGCAATGCGTCCGGCTCACAAAATGTGGACCAAGCTGTGAAACTAGGCGATCTAGCTCTAAATGAAACCAGATACAGCAGTGGCATCGCCTTTTTCTCCCTTAAATGTTTTCAGGATAACATAAAGTTTACGAGCAGGCTGCCATGTTGTTTCCTGTCTGAAACGGCGAGCAGAAAAACAGGGAAAAACAGGGTCAGGTGCATTCATCGCTGGGGTACGTCACCGCTTGGACAGCCAGTTGAGTGGAACAGCGTCCTCTAGTGTGTCCTCGCCGGACCTGGTGGACATGAACCGCTGGATTTAACATTATACACACGATCACCGTGTAACAACTTAGCCATAAATTCACAGACTGACGTACACTTTTCAGACATATTCAGTTTGGACCAAGTCTTGTTTCGCTGATTATCTATCTCATGTACTACAGTCAGGATATTGTGACAGTTTGAGCAAATATGACAAAAAGTGATTTTTATTATTGTTACCAACTGTAGTTTACTGTAATGAGCCTTATGCAGTCATTAAAATGAATTGTGGCCATTAAAAGATATTATACTAAAGGTATGTATCTTAACTTCACCCCCCTTAACTTAACCCCCGTGACCCCGAATGAGATAAGTGGTTATAGACAACGGATGGATAGATGAACTATTGTATCAACTGTCATCCAACAAATCACATAAAATGAACATCATGACATTTTATGTTTACTGCCGAGATATTGCACAACTAGGTGGTCGTGACGGATGGTTTGGCGTTCAAAGCCCAGCACTTTAACGCCAGTGACCAACTGGGGTTCAGGTTTAAGCTCCTGAAACACTTGGTTAATAAGGAAAGTTTGTGGTTTGGGGTTAAATATTCTATTTTTCAATATTTAACCAAGGAAACAATCTTTCCCAACCTTCACCAAGTGCTTTGAGTTGCCTAACATAATCATAAAAACATTATTAATACTTCTCCTGCCAGGAGAGAAGATATTAGAAGACAAAAATTAAATATGTTCACAGTTGAGGTTTAATAAATATGACTTTTGCATTGGCTGTACTTTTTACTGGCAGATATAAACACTTCCCATTTTATACTGATAAAAAAAAAATGTGATGCTGGCGGCATTTTGTTGATGCAAATTAGTTGTATTATATATGAAAGTTTTAGGGTTGTCAGCCTATAAAGTTGGATAAAAACAAATAAAACTGTGGGTAAAGTGGGATTAAGTAGGTTCACTTCTTATTAGTATTGGTCCCCATAACTCTGCATGTGATTATGTTGCATCCTGTATCTGCACAAAGAGATAAACAGTGCATCAGTAATCAGTCACATCTGCTTGTCCCTGAACTTTGCTGGTCTACATCCAAACCAGACTCAGACAGAGGCCAGCTGCTGCTGGTAGGTGATAAATGTGCAGGTATCGTTCATGGAAACAGCAGGAGGCAGCGAGGTAGTAATTACCTGAGCTTAACAACAATATACACTGGCACCGGTTCACACTCTGTAAAATCTCATAATATTTACTCCATTATTTCCATCATTTCTTTTGGAAATTATGACCCATGTCTCTCTGACTGAAACTGTTGACCTCCCAAGAGAAGCCTCATTATTCCCGCAGTGGCTGCCTCTCATACCTTTGATTCCCAATATCACCCCTGTGCAACCCTGACCTTTGACCTCGGGTAGTAAATTCTCTGCTTGCTCAGGTACCTCGGCGCCACGCTCCCGTGGGACCCAAGCAGCGCCTTTAATTGCTTATCCTCATCTCCGTACAGACGTTTGTGGCACTGCAATTGGTGCGTCGTATAAATTTGTGGGCCTGACGTTGGGCTTGGAGGAGGACCAGTGCCAAGGAATATAACGCGAGTCTCTGCGGCCTCCTTGTGTGTCTTGGACAAGAATACGGTCATGAAGAATAGAGGCACTTGGGTTCAGGGCTCTGTGAACTATGGCAGTCTGAATATGAATATTTTGGGGCTATAAAACAACTACTTTACACTCGAAAGAGCACAAACAGGTCTGTAACACATCCTCTGATGGATCACTATGTTTTGGTGGTTAAGTTAAAGGGCTAATTATAATGCTATTAACAAAGGGACTTCATTAAACCCTTACCATTCAGCCCTCTTTATTTTAGAGGGGCAGGGACAGGTCAGGGTAGACAACAGTAGATGTCACATGGAAATGGTGTACAACCTGAAGATTAATTTGAGAAGCTGCTGAAGTTGTTTTATAGTCGTTAATAAGAAATAACAATTAATTAATAAATGAATTGTTAAAGTGTAGAAGAGCGTAGAACATTTGTTACAAAGATTTGGTGAACATTTAACACATTTTTACCTAATGAGAACTGGTAAAAAGGATCCCTCTAAAATGCCATGAATACAGTTGGGCTCATTGGATCCACAGGAGTCTCAGCTTTATGGTGATGCCTGACTTATGTAATTCAAGACTGTTTAGGGACCCCAGTATGCAGAAATATTCAAATTATATCATAATAAAACAGGTAATATGTAAAAAAACGGTATGTTTTTTGCCCCAAACTGCATGTGATTATCATAAAGTGGGCACATCTGTAAAAGGGGAGACTCACTGGTACCCATAGAACCCATTTTTATTCTCATATCTTGAGGTCAGAGGTCAAGGGACCCCTTTGAAAATTGTCAGTTTCTCCTCACCAAAATTTAGCCTTCAAAGCTGCCTTTAGCTTCAAAACACAGCCTGCAAAAACCTCTGAAAGACAGAATAGTGACCAGGCCGCCGTTGGGCTGTCGGAGAGTTAAGGGGTTAAAGACATCAGTCCAGGCAGTGGCTCTATTCATCTGCCAGGTTCTAATATCATTTCAAATACATCATTAAATTAAAAAGTGTGTAGCTCTCATTTCACCTGCCAAGTAATGAGGAGCCGACACTGCTTGTGATTAGCAGCTCATTTCAGTCTGCAAACAAATAAATGCAAAGTCAGGATTTCAGCCTTCCTTCTTCCAAGTTTGTCCAACGCTCTGAACTTCATGTCCTCAATAGTCTTGGTCCAAGCCCCAGACCGCACGCTGTCATCCCGGGAGTCCCGTATTTGGTGAGTAGTCCAATCGCGGCAGCAGCTCTGGGGTCCTATGGTCAACGTGGCAGAGCCAAAGACCCCGTCGGGGTCCTTATTCGCTCCTGTGCTGCTTCTCTGTCGCCAAACCCCTGGAGCCGACCTCCGCAGCCAGGCTGTCCCGTAAAATAAAAACTATAAGTGGAAAACAAGAGCAGTGAAATGGCGACAAACTCTGTGCTTTTAATGTTACTTCTTATAAATGAAACTCCCGTTCCTCTTCGTTTTTTTCTCAGAGACAGAGCGGCTTAAAGACTTCTCATTCTCACCACTAGATGAGTACATTGTCAGGTTTCCACGGGTGATGCTGCTGCGGCCCGAGGCAGTGTTTTTCCACATTCAGCAGAGGTTCGGTTCCCTTTTGGAAGGTGTGTTGGTGCTCCTTATTTTTCAGGCATATTATCCTAATCGCTGCCAATGTGCCACAGGCTAAGAGGGCAGCAGGATGATTTATGCCCAGCTTAAGTGATTTAAAAGTTCTTTAAAATATTTTACTAGTCTGCTTCTGCTATGGGATATATGCATGGGAGCAGACGGGTACGGGCTGAAGGCACAGCTTGCTGTTCCTGCACCAGGTTACGCTTCATTTATTTGTACTTTAGGTGTGCAATGATGAGCAATAGATGAAATGCGTGAGGTGGTATCAAGTTAAATGATTTAGGATAAGGTAATTCAGAAATTGCAGATATGGGAATTGCATTTTCAAGGTACTCTTTTGACGTTTTCTTGGCTCCTGGTTGAAGGAATGAAAAGTGTTGGGGGGGCAGCGCTGGATCTGCTAAGCTGACACTGATGAAGTCTTTCAAGAAGTTATAACCATGCATGGAAAGTCCTACCCACTCTAGCCCACTACCAAACTCACATGTTGGAGCTCATGCTGTGTTAGTTTTGGGGTTATTTTAAAGTTGGTGGCTGCAGTTCACATTTCCACACATGTGCGTCTGTGCCCATGTTGTTCTTTAAGATGCTGTGAAATGATGCATCACTCCCAGGAGGCAATGACGTGTAGAGCTGTCGCCAGCAACTTAAAGTCACAAGTACCCACAGATGAAGCTATTCTGTGATTATTTTATCATGATGCTACTGTTGCTCTGTGTGCCACATCTCCTCAGTACAGGGTTCATAAACTTTTTCCATGCAAAATTCCACACTTTTCCAGACTCAAATTTCCAGTCGTCTCTGTAGATGTTTCAGACCGTATTTGACTTGGGGAGGATGCTGTGCCAAGATTTCACACAAAGTTTGCATCCAGCTTTCTTTCCCATTTTGGAAGTGTTAACCAACTAGGCTTTATATTTAGGAGTGTCAACCA
Source organism: Pterois miles (assembly GCA_947000775.1). Classification (NCBI taxonomy): domain Eukaryota; kingdom Metazoa; phylum Chordata; class Actinopteri; order Perciformes; family Scorpaenidae; genus Pterois; species Pterois miles. Next base: position 6,277,742 of record CAMQGK010000193.1, read on the forward strand.
GCCCTTAGAAAACTTGCATGTACCCACTGTGTGTACCCACACATCTAGTTCACAGTCCTACGCAGAAATTTGTCGACGTTCCACTGCCAAAAAATCTTGCACCTGGTGCAAAGCTGTCTTCGCAGGCTGTGCCCAGGCCAGGGCACATGCACTCCTGCTGCATTTGGTGAAAAACAGTAATAAATCCAATTTCAACCAAAACCCGCCTTTGTATCCCCCATCTATACTGAAAGTATTAGACTGGCCTAGTCTGACAAGTAGCATTATGCTCTGTGTTGTCTTCATGCAGTTACTGCTTTTGGTTACTTTATATTATTATATTATTGTTATTTTGCTCATAATGAAAAAGTCGGCTCACATTTCACCTCTCCTTCCAAAGCGGCGCCCTCAGCAATCACCTGGTAGGAATGTGATAGTGAGGAAATGTTCCCACCAGTTAATAAACACATGACAACAGATTACACAGGATATTTTACAAGAAAAGTCTGTCTGGCCGCAGGTTTCCGCCACACACAGACTGCAACTGCTCCGTCCTGCCTCATTAAAGTTATGGTTCCCTTATAGCACTGGGTTTAAATCTGAAATATTCTCAAATAGGCTCTTTTGTTTTTTGTGTTGACACCAAATCCTTCGGCATCATCAGTCAACTCTTCATCGTCCCGTGTGTGAAATCTGACTCCTGATACTCTGAGCTGAGACTCCACACAGAGCAGCATCCGTCATCCAAAACGCCAGCAAGCCTGTTGCCTAGTTCGCCTCTATGGACGCGACATAGAGGCAGCTCTACATAGGAGTTGCGCTCAGCTGCAGGCCATAGCCTACATCTTGCCGTGCCCTCAACGACATCAAGCTCACTGTGGCCCATGCACACTCACATTGTAGTAAACATTTTGGCTGCGCTGGCTGCTCTAAACGCCATGAAAACACTCTGCTTGTATGATCAATTTACTTTTAGAAATTTAAAAGTTTAGAAAACAGACCAGGGGCAAACAGAACTGCTTTTCCATACTCTCTTTTCTTTTTTTACATACTTATCCAGATGTGGAAATGACTAAAGCCAATTTCCATACTTCCCTGTCAGTAGATACAACATGCAGAAAGCTTTCAATCACCGCAGGCCTTGATCCCATTATGGTGTGAAAGCAAAAATAATCAGAGCGCAATGTGTAACAACATCATTCAACCATCAATATACAACGACATAAAAACACCAAATCCTGACACATGCTTACACTAAATCCAATATGCGGTGTTTACTGGGGCTAACGGCCTGAGCTACGTGCTGCACCATATGGACAGAGCAGCGCAGGGCCTCGGTAATCTCCACTGCTGTGGTCACCCACCATAGTGGAAATGTTTGTATGAAGTCGAATCAAATATGTCAACCTCACTAAAGCTACAAACTTCCCCCTGGCTTGTGTTGATGCTGTGGGGATGTAAAAACCTGGTGGTAAAGGATGGGGGAATCGTGTTGATAGAATTTCCACTTTCAACACGACAGTGGAGCTAACAGCACACTACTGAATGTGTGAGGCTTTGCCTGGGTAACACCAGGCTGACACTAGATGGCAGCAGCACACACTGGTATCTCCTCCTTCAGCTGTATGGAGACTGAGCTCTATCATTAAATATGTGCAGAAAGAAAGTAAAGCCATAAAAGTTGCTCCTCATTTCTATTTGAGGGCAAAGAAGGACGCAGCTAGGGTGTGAGAAAACAGTCTACGTTGTCACCTGTTGGCCAGACCTGCCAAGACTGTTTTTGCTTTGAGTCACATCCTGAATAAAAACAAAAAGGAGGGAGCTCTACGAATCCAGTAAAAGGAAGGAAAGAGAGGAGGAGGAGGAGGAGGAGGAAAATGTCACAGAAACAGGGTTTTGTGTCTATCTTTTACACACAGCGGTGATGTTTTGAGTGGAAACACCCAGGGAGAGATAAGGTTGGACGTCACGTCTGGCTTTCATCATGGCACTGCCTCCTGTGTGTTGCTGCAGAAAGCCGAGGAGTCACTCCAACTCAGCTAAACTCCCCTGCAGGAATCTGAAGTCACTCTCCTGAAGCGTGGCAAAAATATATAGCATGCTGCACACTTTAAAGAAGCCATAATAAATCTAAACAGGGTCTAATAAAGCTTCCTTACCACAACACTGAAATGTAAAGTGAGAATATTTGTTCTCAATAGACGGAGAGCCACACGTTTGTTTACCTCGAAGGGAGGGCTGAGATTTATATCCAAATCTTCAAGCCGATTCCCCCGAGGCACAATTCATCCTGACCACTTTTTATGCCTTTCAATAAAACACGCTTTAAGAGATGTTCCTTCCCTTTGTCTGCAGCTCTGATCGGATCACCAGAGCTCCTCAGACCCAGGGCCTTGGCCTGGTTCCTCTTTCAAACATCTTTCTTGGTGTTCCTCTTCCCCACTTCCCCTTGCAACTGAATCTGTTTTCTTAAATAACCACTTAATTCAAAAGGCCCATAATTTTTTGTGAGGCCATATAAATAACATGCCCGAGCTATCCCACAAATAAGATATCTGTCAGTCTGCCAGTGAAGCGCTAGCAGTGGCTGACAGTCATCACTAAAGATCTTCTACCGCTGTGTCATGAGTGTGGCATCAAACACGCTCTAATTTATAGTTGCACATCCTGAAGCGGCCCTCCCTCGTCGTGTTTTGCTTTTAAACTGGGGTAAACTGAGAAGCGGGCGCTTTGCTTCTCACGAGGTCTGGCCATATTTCTTGCAATAGTTGACCTCTGAACCCTGAGAGCGGGTCAGACCTCGTAGATTAAGCTGAATATCTGAGGCGAGTGCCACATGGGCTGAGAAGGGACTGTTGAACGGCTTGTCCATTAATCACAGCTTCAGCGTCGACATAGTTCGACCCCCGGAGTCACGTTTCCAGCCCCCTGAATCAAAGTTGGTAAACATCACCTGAGGACAAATACTTCAGTGACCACTGACAATAAATCAGGACATAAATGTGTCTTGTTTGTTCAAATGAAATATTAATGACTTGTAACAATACTCTGAAAAACTGATATTTTTCTTATATATTACAAGTATAAATACACTTACATCACACTGTATGGGCAGCACCGTGCTATAAACCTGTCAAAGACTCTTTGACCTTAAACCTTAAAACCTTAAGACCTTTAAAAAAAAAAAAAAAAAAAAAAAAACTTTATTTGCAAATGTAGGTTTGTCACCGACATCCACACAATCACACACACAGTTTAAACTAATTGGAAGAAACAACTTCCTAGGTATGTTTTTAATATATATAATATTTTGATTTACACTGAATATTCTCCTAAAACAATGCCACATTACAATCAAAGATACAACTGAAGGCGGTGCTGTTTTTATTAAGGATGCAGATACGACATTATCGCTCATTTTACGTCATTCCTCTATTAATTACATTAAGTTAATGTGACTTTAAGTAAGGTTGGCACTCTACCATTTTGTTGACTAATCAATGAGTTGATTTAAGCAACAGATCTGTAAAACTGACTTTCTCCTCAAAAAAATATAACTAAATTTTTAAAAAAAATCACACAAAAGCACCACTTTAAGTCTGGTGTTTACTAGAGATGTGCTCAGAAGTGTCTCGGAAATAAGTCATTCAGCATAAAAAAGGACTAATCTACTAAAGAAATCTACAAAAACCAACCCGACGGAGTAGTCGACTAATCGACTAAGAAGGGGGCAGTCCTAACTGACAGCATGATAACGTGTCAACAGTGTAATCATTATCTGTTTTTAGTGAGATTAACACAAATATAAATCTGTTAAATAGCATTCACAATCTGAAATTTCTCATTCTATTAGAAGTGCTCTATACAATTTCTGAAGCATAATATAGCATTAAACTATTTGATATGTGAAGATCATCATCATCGTCAACCACTTATTTTTGGGGGCGGCAGTAGCTCAGTCTGTAGGGAGTTGGCTTGGGAACCGGAGGGTCACCGGTTCAAGTCCCGACATGGACCAAGAACTGAGTGTGAACTGGTAGCTGGAGAGGTGCCAGTTTACCTCTTGGGCACTGCCGAGGTGCCCCTGAGCAAGGCACCAAACCCCCAACTGCTCGGGGCGCTTGTCAGGAGCAGCCCCCTCACTCTGACATCTCTCCATTGTTGCATGTTTGTGCATGTGTGTGTTTCGGGTCTGCATGTACTGTGTATAAGTTAACAACAGAGTGTAAATTGAATTTCCCCTAGTGGGACTAATAAAGGACTATCTTCTTCTTCTTCTTATCTGGGGTCGGGTCGTGGGGGCGACAGATCCTGAAGGGGACCCCAAACTTCCCTTTCCCCCAGCTCTGACTGGGGGATCCCGAGGCGAGACCCGAGGCGAGACCCGAGACGAGACCTGAGCAGAGAATGAAGTCTGTCTCCCTCTGAGTGTGTTGTAATCAGAGTTTCACATAGCACATAGAGTTTCATATGATACTGGTGTCATATGAAACTAGAACCTGAGGAATCCAATGGTACCAACCACAGACTGTATATAAAGATGGAAGATGCGCCTCTACCTCCTTCCACTGTACAGAAGTGAAGCCAAAGTACCCCAGATTCGGGAGCTGCCATCTTGAGATTTTGATTTGGAGCCTGAGTCTGCGATGTGATTGGGCGGTGGAGTATCGAGGTCACCTGCCAGAACCAATCGCAAGCTGAGAGCGGCCACAGCTACAATGACTGAAAGCATCTTTGGGAAAAATTTGTTTGACGTATATTTTGACACGAAGGAGGTGAATTTTATGACCTATACTGCAGCCAGCCACTAGGGGACGATAAGGATGTTTTGGCTTCACTTTTGGGGAGCTGTCATGTCGTCCGTCTTTATAAACAATCTATAGTACAAACCAAGAAGGAGATTAAATAATGGAGATGGAGGAAAAAAACTGTAATGGCCATTTTCAAAGGGGTCGCTTGACCTCTGACCTCAAGATATGTGAATGTAAACGGGTTCTATGTGTACCCACGAGTTTCCCCTTTACAGTTAAGCCCACTTTATGATAATCACATGCAGTTTTATGCATGCAGTAGAAATGCTTTTTTTCTCACCTATTCTAAAATAGTGTATGTAAATATTTCTGCACACTAGGGCCCATAAACAGTCCTCAATTACATAAAGTGGGTATCACTGTGAAGCTGAAACTCTTGTGGATCCACTGAGTCCAATTATATTCATGTGCGATAATGTTAGTAGACATTTCATATATATAGCAGTGCTGCAGTGAGACCATTTTTTAAAACTTGACATCACTGTATAAAATGACCCGTTGACCTATAGGATAATAACATATGTGCCCATTTAGCCTTTAACTCTGACCAGTGTGGTGACATTTAAACACTCCACAAAATCGTATAGGGAGTACATTTATAGCACAGTACAATGCAGTGATTTCTAGTTAGGCAGTACTTGTCTTCCTACTCGTGATTTAAAGTACTTTTCAGACTATTAAAGTAAATCTGTCTCCAAATCAGCAACGCCATATTATCAGTATCAATTACTGGGCTGATATGTGACATGAAAACTATGATTCAGGTGCTCATGTTCACTACAGACACATAAAACACAGACACATACTCTCACATGTACAGGCACACAAACACCTGTCTAGCCATCACTATTCTAACACTTCCAGCTGTACAGCTGCACAGAGTCAGTGTCAGCTTCAAGGCTCGCTTTAGTATCGACCAAAATATCAAGTGAATAATGCAGTGTGGACGGGGTGGAGCAGCGAGGTCAGCTTTTCAAAGCAAACACTTGACAGGATTTTATCCTCCGCCATGTAAATCTGACACCTGTTTAATCTGACATTTCACAACTCACAGATCCTACATAATCTCTCTGTAGTGACGGCAGCACCACGTCCTAACGGTTACCAGAGCGAGTCCGTCTCTCCTCTGCTCCTCTATTTGTGAGAGGCTTGTAAAGACAACAAATTATAGTGTTTCTATGTTGTGCTTCGTACGCAATGACACTATATAATGTTTCGAAACCATGTTAAAGTCACACTACACCCAACACTCACCCCCTGCTGAGTAAAAGGCGGGTTGAGGAAAGATTAAAGGCTGCTTCTTCATGAACTGTGTCTGTGGTCGGCTCGAATTCAAGTCTAAAACAAGTTAGAAACTACAAGTTCAGGGGTTTCCTGTACCATATTATAGTGGAGAGACACTGCCTCGCCTGAAATGAGGAGTGCCTCCACGAATTAAAGAAGAAATTGTTGCACTTTATGAATATAACATTAAAAAAAGGTGGAGTCACTACATGACACAACAAAGGACACACATTTCGAGTGATGTTTCAGCTCTCATCTACTAACTAAACTGATCACGACAAGGGAACCGTCAAAATCAGGTGGCAACCTCCGGGTCTGAAAAGTCAAACCAATATGGAAGTGTCTTAAACTTACATTCTTTCTAACAGCCAGCAGGGGGCGACTCCTCTGGTTGCAAAAGGAAGTCTGATTGTATAGAAGTCTATGAGAAAATGAGCCTACTTCTCACTTGATCTATTACCTCAGCGAACATTGTAAACATGAGTTTATGATCTCAATTGTTAGTTTCAAGTCTTCTTCAACACAGCATGATGTTCATTTAGTAAATTATGGTCCCATTTACAGTCAAATACACCATAAAGCAGAGGATGCTTTAGGGCGGGGCTACCTTGTGATTGACAGGTTGCTACCACAGCGTTGTCCAGTCTGGGAGTTGTCTCTGTTTTCGTCTTAGAACTTTAACCCTTTCACAGTGTGTTTTCAGTTCATGAAAGTTAATTATAACCTTACGGTCACCTACAAAAGTCTATTCAGTGTTGTACTTAACTCCACCCTCTTGTGTCACTTCTGGTTGCATTTCACAAAAGTATGTAAATTCGTACGGTAAAAACGTAACGCAAGTACGGAAAACATGTCACAAAAGTCACTAGAAAACACTTGACAAACCTCATTAACATAACAAAAAACTCGTCAACCTCCCCTCCCGCCTACCATAAGCAGTCTTTCTCACTTTTTATTCTGCATCCCTACCTTCTGGTAGTATCACATTGCATTCAATTGCACTGCAGCAAGAATCTTAACTAAAACTAGAAAATTTGACCATATCTCACAAGTTTTAGGTTAATTACACTGGCTCCCGATCCATGTCAGATCAGTGCTTCTGATGATTTCTAAAATTGTGCTTCGCTCCCTCCTACTTATCCTCCAATCAGGACTCTGCGATCTCAGAATACAGGGCTCCTGTCTATCCCCAGAGTGAAAAGAAGTCAGTACGCCAAAGAGCCTTTTTTCTAGAGCCCCTTTCCTCTGGAATAACCTCCCTATAGACATCAGACAGTCTGATTCTGTGGAGGTCTTTAAATCCACAGTCAGAATCCATCTTTTTGACCCAACTTTCAATTAGCTAGCCGGTGGGTCGGTCTCAGTCTCCATGTATAATTTAAGCCTAGTAGTCCTGCCAACAAGAATATTATTAATTTTAAGTTACTGCCTCTCAATAACCCTCTGTTGTTTATGTGCTACAAGCACTGATCATGTTGCTGTGGCTCTATCCATTTGGTGCTCCATGTCGCTGATGAGAGGGTCGCATCGTAAAGGACAGAGGGTGTCGTATCCTGTACAGACCGGAAAGCCACCTGAGGCAAAATTGTGATTTGTGATTTTGGGCTGCAGAAATAAAATTGACTTGATTTAAAAATAGAAAATACAGGCGGAGAGCTGGTTCTCTGCAGAAACAAACACCAAATACTTAATAAGTGATGGTGGAGAGGGATTTTTTTGCATCAGTCTATACATATATTTTTTTTTTTTTTTTAAGGAAATTCTTGGACATTATACCTTTAAGTATGTGGCATTGTGCATTTCTGCAAGCTTGATATGAGGCTGATATTTATGAAACATATTTTTGGTTAAGAAATGTCAACATTCAACGTATCGTGTGGTTAGCAGAAATGTACAATGTCAACATCTTTTCTGGCAACTGGGTTCATACAATCCACTTCTTCACTGTCTACATGTCGTAAACAACCCTGGTTTCATAGATATATAACTAAATATGCTACATGCAGTGGAGCCTGTAAATGACTGGAACATACTGAGCATCAGGACCACAGTTAGAATAAGGTTTGTTTTGTGCAGATTGGGTTTGATGGTGTATATTACTAATAACCTATAAAACATAATAATGTTAATAATGGGGCAGACACAAAATCCTGCAGACTCCAATCTAACACAGACAGAGGTTAATCTGTAATTTACCTATTGTACAGATCATATTCTCTGTGCTCGATGTGTAATTGTAATATTTGCCTGCCAGCAATGGAAAAACCAGATGAAGTTTCATTGATAATGAAAGTATCATCAGGGATCTGTGGCTGTTTCTGTGCATCCTGGCTGATTTGTTGGCTCACTTATGTGAGCTCCAGGATGAATTTATTCCCTTTATCTCCACAAATGCCAAGAGTCGTGGGGTTCCGCAAGGCGGCCCAAGTACTGCAGCATTTATTTATGTTTTCTGGAAGCCTCTGCAGCCATGAGGCAATCCATCATGTGAGTTTTATCTGCCGACAGAAGAGTTTGAGGTAAAATGGGTCTCATCCCTCCTGCTGGCTTTGTTCATGACGCCTAAGTGGGCCCAAGTTTGGAAGATGGACAAAATCTTGATAATGTGGTTTGGAGCGGTTGACACTGAGTCTATGCAAAAACAATCAGAGTCATTAGTGGGAGATAGTCAAAGCCATTGAGCTGCCCCCCTCCTCACCCTCCAAACAGACCTTGAGAACCTCTTCACTGACTTCTTCTTAAGCCTCTTGTGCTTAGAGACCAAACTCTGGCACGACCCAGGCAGAGAGGAAGCATTTGTTCATTTGAAAAGATGCTGTAATGTTAATCAGATGTGGTTCACATCATACGTGCTAATAAAATCCTTAGTGTTTTGCTTTAACCCACTCACGGTATCTGGGTGGAGAAATCAACACACTGCAAGGACAACAAACTAAACCAGAAAGTGCAAATAATCACAGGAAATAGTTTGAGGGTGATTTTCATTTCATTTAAAAGAATGAGATCATCTTTAATGTCCATTGATTACAGGATTATCCAGTGTAATATATGATAAGAAGGGACTATAACTGATAATTGTGATGGTGTAATTGTGACTCTGTCTCACTGAACAGGCAATGACAGTTTAAGTAGCGCTCAAAGAGGCTCTGATTAGCTGGCTTTTTTCTCGTGTGGCAATTCAGAGAAACCGTGTTCGATTCAAAAACCTCCCTGAATATTGTAATATTTACAATTTGACTCACTAATTGTGTCTGATTATTAGGTTTATTAAGTTATGTTTTAAATGGACTATTTACAAATACAACAAACAGGAGCTGGTACTTGATACAAGTCACTGCCGGTTTTCTGTAGTACTGCAGGCACCGGGGATCAGGTATCCCGCTGTCCTGGGGATGATATAAAGTTTCTCTCTTCTGCTCTAAATAACGGAGCTAATGTGCGGAAGTTGCATTGATGTATTCATGCCATATTCAGTAAAAATGAGTATTAAGCAAAGGTAAATTATAACATCATGATGTATTCAAATGTATCTTGTAAAATTTTGTTTTTGGCAAGAAACTTGAGGCAGATCATCAAGTATTAACAATACATTTAAAAAAAACAGTATGCAAATGATAATGAAGGAGTATATGTTGAAAGGATTTATTGTTTTTATTCTTTTATTGTGGTATCAAATTGGGTACAGAGAATCATGGTTTTGGTATCAACTGCACCCCTTGTAACAAATGCTCTTATTTAAGTAATTTCACTCATCATGAGATAAAGATTAAATTTAAGGATATCAAGATATCAAAAGTACAGAGTGCAAGGGTAAAATGTGAAGTAATGTATTGATAGATGCAAGAAAATATTTCTCTTTCCCCGCAGTGGTCATCTTTGATACAAGCGTTGTAGAATTAGAAAGGATAGAAAAGCAATTTTATGCAAACAACAAGAAATACATAAATTCAGCATATGGACTTCAGGAGCCCAAAATATCACAAAAATTAATGACAGCATTAATCACGGAGCAGATGTACTACTGAAGATTATAGCTATTTCAAAAATAAGGTAATTAGCTTTCCCCTCTGGGTTATCTGATCTAATTTCGTATTAACTGTTTATTATATCATCAAAAGCAGCTGCGAGGGCAACGCAAGTCTTTTAATAACCATTTCATTCCTGCTTTGCTCTTTCTTCTCTCCTTCCAGAGTAAATCCAGCAGGAGCCCTGATTAGAAACGGATGCTTCCTGACTGCTTTTTCTCCTTTCTCCAAGTTGAGGTCAGCAGAAAACAAAAAGACGTAACGCAAAAGATTTCAGACTTGATTAGCTTCCACTGACAGGCTGGATCTGAATCCTGTGTTTGGTTAATTGATCGCACCGCTGTTTTGTTGCTAATGCCTAGAGAGTTGTGTTTTGTTGCCACGCAAATCCCTGCAACTTTCACAATGCCACGTGTGCTCACTTTTACTCAAGCCTCAGATTGGGCCATGGGAAAATATGGTTGCCCAGAGCTGGTTGAGCCCTGCAGCTCTACAGTATGTGTCATGGTGGTTTTAGGGGAAGGAATGTGTGATGTGTATTACATGCAAATATTCGCCTGCAATGACAGACAGTTTCTCAGCCTCAAAAAGCTTCTCTCTAATCATCCTATTCAGGTTAAATTCCTCTTTATATAACATGTTAAAAGTGGTTATATTTGTTATTTTTACTGCCGTGATTATATAGAAACTGTATAATTGTTAAGACTGATCTCATACACCATTTGTAGCTATACCTGCAAAAAGCAGTGCACTGCAATTTGTGTATATCCCACAAAATCAATGAGTGTAATTCATGTAATCAGGAACCAGATAATATAAAGATCAGCAAACACCTCTTAGAGAAGCGGTCGGGGTCGATGGGTGGGTCTAAAAATACTGGACATTTACCCCAAACACCGGTGTTTGTGTCCTGAGTTATTTATCACATAAATAACATCACCTCTGGAGTTATTTTAAGCCAAACCACATTCTTTCCCTAAACCCAACTAAGTAGTTTTCTTGCCTATTCTTTGCCAAGTTGATCTTTTCCTAAACCTAACCAAGTAGTTGTGTTGCCTAGTCCTCTTTAAGTCAATCTCTTCCTATACCTAAGAAGTTTTGTTGCCTAAACCTTACTTTGTAGTTTTGTTGCCTAAACCTAACAAAGTAGTTTTGTTGCCTAAAGCTAACTAAGTAGTTTTGTTGCCTAAACCTGACTATGTTGTTTTGTTGCAATTATTTCCTGTGAAGATGGAAGTTTATTTGCTGTATGCATATAACAAGTGGAAATTGACACGTTGCTGGACATTCAGGGTAAGACAAATGAAAAAGGAGGAATAACTAGTTCCTAATACATCGTATGAACCATAGGATGAGAATACGTTGATTTGTTATATGTATGCTTGTCTTTACTTGTACGCTGTCAATGCCTATATTGAGGGTTTTATCATTAATAAGGAAAGAAATGAAGGACTGAATTGAGTTGTGATGACAGATAAGTGAGTGAATGATTGACTGACTTGCTGAAATGGCTGGTTTTAGTCAGCTTTCCACTCCACAGTCAACTCCTCTGTGTATTGGACCAACCGGTAATCTGAGCAGCATAGCCCACAGATGACCTACACACACATATACACACAACAAGGCCTATCAAAAGTCGGGGTACAGGGCCTCATCCTGTAACAACTCCTGCCAACAAGAGAGCCGATTCATGCTGGCACCATCAAAGAGCAGTACGGCGGCAGGTGAGAGTATTAACATTCTTTGGTTAGAACATGAGGATGTGTTTATTCTCCTCTGCATGTCTAATGATGACATCTGGAAACTAAAAATCCAGCGGAGGAGACTCTGTTCTTCCTATTTCTGTCAGTTCTCACATAATTGGGATAGTAACATTTGGCAATGGTTAAGAGATCGTAGATTCACACCTGTTTGTTTCATTATGTCACAACCGGAGATACTTGTGGTTTTTAACAGGCGGGAAACACATTTTATATTTATCTCTCGTGAGCATATGCCCTTTTGTACTGAACTACTTGAAAAAAAAAATGTGTGGGTGAAAGTCCTGGGTGGTGTACAGTGTCCATTTAGGACATCTCAGGCTGAGCGTTTCTTTACATGGCTCAGCTGTGTTTTGTGTATCGGTACTCAATACCTTTAAAGTATCAGCTGAAATAACCTAGTATCAAATGGCATCAAAAGGTCTCCAGTCAAACAATACCTGTAATTGATCATTGTTGTACCCATATCTAAAAAACCATTAATTGTATGGTTTTGCTTGCAGCCAATCACCACAAGCGTGCTTTGATTTAATGAGACATTTCATTGGCCCACTACTGCAGCAGTTACAACCCATACAGCTGGGGTTGCCCTCCTGCACACAGCTCTGAACACACAGTCTGTGCCTGCGGCTAACAGCTAACAGTGCTAACAGTGCTAACCGCTAACGGTGCTGACGGTGCAAACAACGGCAACAGACGACACGGTCCTGCCACCAACGGTCGGGGTACGGCATTATCCATGGTAAATACTGTATAGTCTGGCGGCAATTAGTTAGCTAGTGGGAACCACACAGCTTCCATTAACATGATGGGTATTAAGTGAAGTATTCTAGTGTCTGTATCACTTTAAGGGTACTGGTATTTGGTACGGACATCATTTTTTAAACGATATCCAGCCCTAGCTTTGACCTTATTGTTGGTATGTTACTGGATTACTGGCCATGCTGAGCATGTTAGACTATCAAAATGCTGTGAATAAGTTACTGCATGTAATATTTAGCATGTTATACCATGAGTAATGTTGGCGTAAACATATGCATACAGTTACAGTTATATTCTGATAATCAATTAATTGTTTAAGGACATTTTCAAGCCACAATGCCAAACATTAAATGCTTCCAGCCTCTCAAATGTGAGCATTTGCAGCTTTTTCCTTGTCATATTATAGCAAGGTGAATGTCTTTTGGGTTTTGGACAAAACAAGACATTTGATGGCATCCCTTTTGGCTCTAGGAAACTGTGATGGACATTTTTCACTATTTTCTGCTATTTTTATAGACCAAACAATTAAGATTAAGCGATAATGACAGTAACTGTTAGTTGACTTTAGCATTTTATCATATTAGTATTCTAACTTTAGCACGTTAGCTTAATCTGTGGTAATTATGGTGCCCTCAAATGGGGTCATGTTACTGTGTTTACGAGATGTGAAGTCATGTACACAATGCGCGTGGTGTTCAAGTGGTTAAGTCCTGACTGCTACTAAACAATATTAACGTTACTGTCTGAGTCTAGAAGGCTAACAGTTTAGCAAGCTAGCTAGTGGGTAACATGACACAGGATATGTAAAGAGGAGAAAGTGAGGTCGAGGATATCAACATTTTCCTCAGACATAAAATTACCAAGAAAAACAATATACTGTACAATATTAATATTAAGACTTAGTAGAGTAAAACATCCCATTTAAGACCCTTAGAGAACCTTGTTTGTCCAAATTAAATTCTGCTGTGGAAACGGAGAGAACTATAAATTTAAACTCATGAGAAAAACTGTTTTCATTCTACAAGCAAACACATTTTCTCCATTTGGAGAAGGCTGGAGTCTCCAATAAGCCGTAAACTACATGTTTCACCTTTATATTGTTTGCAGAAAAATGGGATTGCAACAAAGCAGATGCCAGCTGGCTGTCAAATAAAAGCAGTATGCTTTTATGAAACAAGAATCTATGCACTTCACTTTCTGCAATTCAGCTGCAACACACTGTCCAAGTTCTTCAGAGATTTATGTTTAATGTCCCGCCATATTTAAGCGTCCTGTCGCATTTCCATGTCATGCTCTAAATTCTGCTTGACCCTAACCCACTTCTCACTCGACAGTTTAAATCCCTTCATAAATTGGGGTTAACAAATTACAGGACAAACTTCATTGTGCGTTCATTAAATAAACAGCATTAATGAAATACTCGGATGATTTATACAGCTGGTGTGTTCTGAAACAATATTAATCTCCCTTTTAGCTGCAGAAGAATTGCTTTCAGTTTCCCCAGTGAGAAACGCCTTTTGAAATATCCAAGGGACAAACTGTAATGTCCCTAATGTGGCTTAGAGAGCTATTCTGTGGGATTGAAAACTTTCCAAAATCTGCAATTATGGCTCATCTCTTCGCCCACAAAATACAACACGGGTCAGCGTCAACCATTTTTTTTATGTGCAAGTCACGGATTGAAGCTGTCAAGGACGGCATGAAGAATTCACAGTGTCTCGTTCTCACAGACAAACCCATGTATACTCCCTTTGCCTTCTTAAACATGAATTACATGCTGCCACTAACTTTGACAAACGGAAGTGAGCTGATGTACATGAAACCACATTGCATGGGAACGTTTATTATGGGGGAATCAGTTTCTCTTGTATAGGTTTCCCTGTTTATGGTTCCACCTAGGGGGCTTTATGAGTCACACTTGACTCACCCATTCTTCTACAGCAGATTGGCCACTGAAATAAGAGCAGTGATGATAAACGTATTCAGATCATTTACTTGAGTAAAAGCAGCAATACCACAATGAAAATAAACGCTCCATTCCTTGGAAAAGTGCTGCATTCATGATTTTACTTTTGGACACTTGGGGGCAGCAGAAACAAGTTAGGAATAGTGGTCGAGCTAAATACTCGCATGAATCCATAGACTGTAAAAAATATGGATGTAGTGTCTAGTGGTTCTTGAAGAGCGGGTATGAATCTCGGCACAGCCTAGCTTGCGGCTAAAACAAAAAGAAAAAACGGGCAAAGACGTGGGTTGGCGGTGGAGCTGAGTCGGGCTCTGCTGATGCAGCGACCTGAGTCGGCACTCACCTGTCACTCAAAGTGGCCACGCCATAAAGAATACAGTAACTTCAGTATTTTTCATGCTGCATCCTAGTTTCCCATGATTTTATATCTATGTGACTAACGGGCACAGCTTTTTTTGAAATTGGTCCAGTATTGAGGGAGCACGCTGCAGCTCCTAGCCGCTAAACGGGCTGTAATGTAATCATTTGGGGCAACCTGGAGCCGTCACTTTACGTTCACTAAATGTTTTTGTTTTGACAGGCTCAGATTGTTATTACAACTGTCTGTCAACATTATGGAAAGGACGATACAGAGAAAAGTTTTGTTTCACAGACCGCTTTGCACACACAGCAGAGCAAAGACACGGCATTCAAACACACAATATTAGTTGTTTCAGCAATGTTAGATTGAAAAACATGCAAGCAGGCTGAAATTCAACCGTGGTCTGTTGGGAGATGCATTGACTAACAAAGTAAGAGTAGAAGGCTAGGCTGATTTATGCAGTGAAAAATGCCATAGACTTTGTGCCGCATTTACATGAAAAATCTGTTGCCAATGACAACTCGGAAACAGCCATCAACGTGTTGTTTAAACAACTTGCTTATTAACAATAACACACATATTATCACTAATTTGTTTTACTTTAAAAAAAAAAAACAATAATGGAAGAAAATACTCTATAAATTACCTCAAACATATCTTTGACATTTATGCATTACAGTATATTTTTAGCCACTAGCAGACATACAGTATACTGTACATCGAGACCAACATTTGAAATAAGCTAATATTGACAAATACCAAACAGCAGCCAAGCTGGTGAAGGAAGTGAAACATCCAGTAGATAAAGAGCTATTTCCAAGTGGAGACCAAAACGGAGCTAAATGTGGAAAGACACTAGACTCCAGGTGAATGCTAAAGTTTCTCCATGTCAGCAATTTTTTTTTCACTGCCTCCAAGTGGCCAAAAAAAATCAATTAATGCAGCTTTAAGTACAGCACTTGAGTAAATGTACTTAGTTACTTTCCACTACCAAACCAGAGAGGAATCTTCCTCCAACCCTCGGTCACTTTGGAAACATTTTTATGGAGCAGCTAAAGAGTCGGTGGACGCTGGACACTTCCACCAGGGAGGAATGTTTTTCCAGGGGAAGGAAAGGTTAAGACCAATTTCAGGCCTGCGTGTTGCTACTGCTTATTTTACCAAAACATCTGTAATAGCAAGAAATGTAGGCCACGGCAGCTGAGAGGCCTGCGGCCCAGAAGACATGAGGTGCAGTATGAAGACCTTCCATCCAAAACCAGACTCGAGGCTGATGTTATTGACAAGAATCATTGATGCCTCACGAGGTTTTCCCCATGCAAGCATCTAGCAATGTAGCACGCTCTGCAATATGTGGTGCAGTGTACTCTGACATTTGATTGTGAGCATGATGCACAGCACGGCAGGTTTGAGCTCATCTGCTAAAGAGACAACTGAAAGTACAAAACCATAAATTTCTCTGCATTTACAACCAGTTTAATGAAAATAAGTTTTAGTATTGTGTCAGAGCCAGGATAAATATGACATGGGTGTGTATCCAAAGCTTTGGTCTGGGTTATTGTGCTCAGATGTCTGAAAACAGAACACAGCCTGATGATTTCTGTGAAGACAAACATTTGGATATCCTCAGGTAGCAGATGATGGAGGGTGTGACAGACAGTTATTTCTACTGTACTAGTTGGATTCATTTGAGAGGCCTCACCTACAAAACCTTTAAGGAAGTTTCATATGAAATTTAATGTTTTTGTCAAAAATGGCTAAAAAAAGAACACGAGAGGAAAAAGCTCTAAAAAAATGATGATGGTTTATTTCACCTTGAGTCATATTTCCAAAGCTTTGGCCATTTTTAGTCATGCAAGTGGTATGACTGTAGGGATAGGAATGATGGTCTGATGGTCGGTCTGCTGGTCAAACACTTTCAGATGTCCAGACTGAAATATCTCAACAACTACTAAATGGATTACCATAAAATTTAGCGCAGATATTCGTGGTGCCCAGAGGATGAACACTTAAGACTTTGGTGATGCTAAGACTTTTCTTCTAGTGCCACCATGAGGTTGCCATTTGAGGTCTGGTTTGAAATGTCATACAACTTGGTAGAGACATTCATTAATCTGTAATCTGTGTTTAATTCTAATTAGCAAATGTTAGTATGCTAATACACTTAACCAAGATGGTGACATTATACGAGGGATGTCTTGGTGTGTAAATGTCCCTACGGTTTGGTTAATGAACTTGTGTTAATGATTACACCGTAAAGTTACAAGAACAAATGACGGCCGATATGCGTAGCATGCTTACTTTGATCCTTAACGTTGAACGGTTGTGTGTTTGGACTCTCCAGTTGAGATTTCGATTTCGAAGTGCAGGATTGCACTTGGCACCAGCTGTGACCACTCCATCCTCACGGCGACTGCCTCATTAACGTTATGGATCCCTTGTTGGGTTTCTATCTGGTTTTGATATCTGACTCCTGCTATTCTGACACTTTCAGTTTGTAGCGTTTGCTGTTCGACTATGCATTGATAAAACAGGGCTGATGAAAATGTTTTAATTTATTTCAATAAAAAAAGCAAAATGACAGTGGGGGCAATGGGCATGTAATGTAATCATGTATGCCCAAACACTGTGTAACACCAATAACACTGGCAAGGCTAAATTATACCATCAGCATGTTAGCATTGTCATTGTGAGCATGTTAGCATGCTGATGTGATGCCCAAGTACAGCCTCCACACTTACTTGTGTTCTTGTACCAGTTATTATAATACTGTAGTCAACAACTATAATTAGTGAGATATGGGAATGGCAGCATCTCTACAATGACATCCAACGAGGGAAAAACATTCAAAGAACAGACTGTAAACAAACCAGACTATCATAAGCACTTCATTTGGAGGTGAAAACAATCATGAGTGCACCAGACTTGTTGGTAGTAATACCACACTGCATAGGAAAAGTATGTGTGCGCATAACTCCGGCATGTATAACTCAAAGTTGAACCAAAAGGTATGTAAACTGTGATGGATGTTTACAATGGAGAGCTTGGAACCATTTCACCATTCACATTTGTTTTCACTTCCAAGTAAATTTGGCTAAGATCAAGGTTTATATGACTGATCATGTGTCTTGTCCCATCTGACTTCTTTTAAGCAATGTCACCACATTTCCAGATCCCAGCAATTACCTTGGTGATGTTATTGTTGCCGTTAGCGATGATGGCCACAACTACAAAAATGACACCTGTGTTGTTCCAGTTGAAATTTTTTAAATGTCTCTACTGATCCATCTGACCCATACTTTCCACCAAACCATTTCAATGTCAAACAACGGCCTGTTTCCACATGTGTCTCCTCCACTCAGTCCTCTTTTGGCAGGGACCAGGCTGACACCATAACACCAGCTTTTATTAGGTTGTGCTGTCACAATTTCAGACGTGACCGTGGTTTGAAGGCCAAAACCGGCCCATAATTGATTGGGAGTTCTGCCTCTCTGTAACTGATTCCCCTCGGGTGTTTGTGTGATCTGCTTTTTAGTTCAGTAGAGCACCACAGTGATCCACATCTAAGATAGGACCACTTTGCATCGAGGCTTTGTTTAAACTGAATTTTTGAAGGATGTTTTCATGGCAATAACAAATATTAGGGAGGTAATTATGACATGTTTAACCTCCTAACACTACCTCTAAGCAGCTTATAATACATCATTAGAACTACATATGCTAAGATATTTTTAATCAGAGTAAATATTTAATTAAAAATACAATAATTTATTTCCTAACAATTTGAATTGTGTGTTTTTATGCAAATAACTATTATAAATGATGATAAAAAGTTTTTAAAAATAATTTTCATGGTTTGCACTGACTTTGGGGTGGTTGAAATTATTTTTCAGGATGGTGGTAAAGATGAGTAAAAAGGCCAAATATCCATGTTGTACTGTACACATATGATTATCTGTTGGTAACAAGGAGGGAGGCCTGCACATTTACTGCATCATAGCGCTATCAGTGGCGATGACTCCAGGAAAAGGGAAAGTCTTAGATGAGCAGAAACCAACTGCCAAAAGGAGATGATCCAATCCCTGATGAATTTGCACAAAACCCCTTAATGAGTGAATCTGCATAATTTGATTAACGCTACATCCAGAGTACACACTGTACGTGGCATGAGACGTGGAGTAAAGCCATTTTAAGACGAGCTGGCAAGAAGCTCACCCCACAGGTTTCAAGTGATTAATTCCCAGTCATGTGTTGCTGATCATCTGAATATTTCCACAGTACGGTAAAGAACAATCCTACCATGACTCAGATCTGTATGCAGCTGCGCGACCAAACACATCAAGGAGAAAAAGGGGAAAAAAAATGGCAAGCATGTACAGAAATTTACTGAGTTACCGTACACCCTGTAGAGACACCGCAGCCACAGTAATACAGTCAGACCCCCTTTCAGTGGAAACGCTAAATGTCACGGGAGTGTGGTCAGCGCTCAGATGATTACCACTGATTTAGCGGTGACCCCCAAGTATATAATGAGCCAGGAAAGAAGCTCACTCAAATGAATTAATACTGGTCTGCAGACCATCTGAAAACTCTGAAGTGCTTTTAGTGTTTTCCAGGATAAAGAGGATAAAACATGTACAGGAGCTGTTTAATCTAGAGCTCAGCTTGTACTTAAGGGAACAGTTTGACAAATTTGGAAAATACGCTCATTCGCTTTTTTCGGTGACTTAGATGAGAAGATCGATGTCCTCAATATCCGATAACTGCCCTCAAGTGATGTCACTTGAGTCAGCGTTGGCTGGGACCGAAGTGGACGTAGCCACCATGACATCACCCAATGATGTAGACTACAGTTTTGAAGAATTTTGGCCATTGCAAGCTTGCCGTCACCTTGTTTGTTTTGTAACTACAGTAGAAGTGACACCAGGGGGTGGAGCTAAGTACAACCAACCGCTGAATACGACATTTTTGAGCGACCAGAAAGGTCCTAATTAACTTTCATGAACTGAAAACTATGCACACACTGTGAAAGGGTTAATGTTGTACAACGAAAAAATGAACAAGCCCAGACTGGACAGCACCGTGGTAGCGACCAGTCAATCACAAGCTAATGCATCCCCTGCTTCATGGTCTATCTGACTCTAAATGGGACCATGATTTACTCAATGATCATCATGCTGTATTGGAGAAGACTTGAAACTAGTGATTGAGACCATAAACTCATGTTTACAATGTTTACTGAGGTAATAAATGAAGTGAGAAGTAGACTCATTTTCTCATAGACTTCTGTACAATCAGACTTTTTTTTTTTGCCACCAGAGGAGTCGCCGCCTGTTGGATATTAAGAATAATGAAAGTTTAAGTTACACAATGGCTTCATTTCTCTAACCTGGAGGCTGCTGCCTGGTTTGAAAATGAACCAAATGTAGAGGTATGGTGGTGCATTTCTGCTGCTACAGAGTTTGACTGTCATAATGGCCATTTCATTTTATTATAAATGTATTCATATTTATTTTAGACTGAAAAAGGTCAAGAAATGTGTGGTAATTTGTAAATAATAGTAATTTTCTACAATTTAAATCTGTACTATATTCATTCATGGAGCCCTGCAAGTCACTGCATGTTCTACAACACTGTCCTGCACATATTTCAGAATAAAAGACTTGTGTTAAAAAATGATGGAGTTCTGTCCACAGAAAAAAAAATGCTTGAGGGATTTTAATATGAAATGAAAGCAGGAAGTGTTGGTTTAAAAGATACAGATATAGACATTGAAAGTGTAGTAATGATGCTGATTTGATGTCAACATACAGTCAGACGATCACTTCCACTGTGTGTTGCTGCTGTGAAATGTGCGTGGCTCGCATCAAAAACAGGCCAGACCTCGAATCTCTGGAGGAGATGCAGCGGAGCCGAGCGAGAGATGTGCGTCTCATGCGGGCGGTGTGGCAGCTCTAACCTGTTAACATGGACGCTGACATAAAAAACAACAGGTGACGCTCCTCACGTGGCTGGTCTGGCCCAGGCTGTAGAAAGAAGTGAGCTTTCTTTCTACAGCCTCCTACTCATCTCTGCTTGAGGCTAACAGCTGGAGGCTATATCAGCCACCACTAGCTTAACACATCTGTATCTCTGACAAACTGTTGGCGGTTCAGTTGTGGGTAATGGAGGTGCCAGGTTTTGATGCCCAGGAAGAGCGCCAGGCTTTGAAGCATATTTTCGACTTAAATCATCAGGTCCCAAAAGTTGTAAAATGCACTAATAGTTGAACCCAGAGTTATTTCCCTTCCTCTGTTGGTGTGAATGAGACCCAGACAGAGGCTGGACTACAGGTTGTGAGTTAAATAAAACTCTACTGCGCCTGCTCTGTGGGCCCAGTGGATGCAGAAGAGCACTTTATCACTCGACAGTCAAGCTATTTTAGCTTCATGTGCCACTGAGCTACTCTCATAGAAATGAACGGATGCCCACCTCCAACGCTGTATCCAGTTTTCTTTATACATTCATGGTTTTGACAAGGAAAAATAATGTATGATGTGTAATAAAACAGATGATATAGCTGGCTTAGCTGCTTTGTTCTTGATATTTTCATTGTCAAACTGTCCATTGTGAGTCTGACAGCGTCATAGGAGTGCAACCCTAAGTTGTGTTGAAGATGGAGGAACGTAAGAACATTTTTATGTCCAAAAAAAGGAGGCCCAACAAAAAGTTTTTGTTTAATCACTGCTCTGTTAAACATGGTCCAAGTCTGGTTTAACAAACAAAACCAAAACCAAAATGTGGACTAGCTGGTCAAAAATCCAGGAACTTCCTCTGAACTGTGAAGCCGAACTGCACTGCCACTACACCGGCTTCTGTCTGCGGAAGCCAGGGCCCTGAAATGCCATCCAACTCAGACAAAATATACAGTAACTCTGTACATTCAGGAATTAGACCCTGAAAGCTTCAGTCTTTGAGACTGTACATCCCTCCCTCTTAATTTAAAATTCATTTTCGACGTGTTTCTTATGCTCGGCTCCAGCGATTGATAGCAGCTGTCCAGCAATTCGTACCATATGTGAGGAGTTTTGTGTAAATATTGTACCACGGCAAGGCTGCTTTACATTTCAATTACTACATTTATACAGTCAGCAAACATGATACGCAGGGAAAATGGCAGAAACTTGACTCTGCCCGCCATGAGCGCAATTTATCAGGAATATTTCATCAGATGTTACAGCATTGGAGGTCACCACGCTGCTCTGGCACACTTTAAAACAATGATTAACTATCATTCTGCTCAATGTCCTACTTTGTAGGAGTCCCTGCACAGTCACAGGACGCTGGTAAATTGGATTTTGGCAGTTTGCAATGCTGTGTGATACAGGAACATGTCGAGTCTTGTTTAATACTGGAGCACTTCCACTAGTACAAACTAAGATAAATAATTGCGTAGATGTATAAAAATGTTTATAAGTACTCATGACGGTTTTGTTTAAAACATTATCACGGCTAATAGCGTAAAGAAGAGTTGATTGTTATCAGATTGTGGAAATGAATATATTTTATTTTTCATTTGCCACGATTCATTATGTTGCCCACATGCATGTGTAACACGCTGTACTCGACTACAGTCTGTGCTGAAACAAAAAACACTGACTTGTGCCCGGTGAATTACCTCTAGCACCTTAGGCAAAGTATTAGAAGCCAGAGCAGTCAGAAACACTAGAGCACCTTCAGGAGGGTTTTGGCATTTAAAAAGCATCTAGCTTCTTGGCGTGCATTAGGGGGATTACAAATGCTCTACAAGATGAATGTAGCGTCCAGTAAGTGTTGTGATTCTCTTAGTTTTGGCTGGTCTCTGCCCATGCTGCCGTTTAAAAAAAAGATGCCTCGGTGCAGCTTGACATTTGGTATGAGGGATTGAGCTGCACCGGTGAGAAAAGGGGTGGCAACACGTCAATGACATCATCCTGCAGCAAAGACAGAATTACAACAAAATGGCAGATTGGCAGCAACCTGTAAGTTATATCAAATAAGAAACTCTTCAAAAATGAGCGCTGACCTTAAGTCTTTAAAAATAATCCATGTTGCTACAGGCCAGACCACAGTTATTGAGCTGCAGCATGCACGTACAATAAAACTACTCAAGTTCAGCGATTCTGAAAGCTCTTACCAGGGATGGCAAGACAGATAAAGTCATTTTCTGGAAGAAACAACTGATGAACAGTTCAGGGATGGAAATATTGAATGGGAATGTAACTTTTATGGCTAATCCATTACAATAAATACCTGACAAATCAAGATAACTCACAGCTGAAAGTTTCTGTAAATGCACTATTAGGCAATGGAAATTTTGGGGATTCAAACCACATTTAAGTCTTAGTATCAATTCAGAATAAATTCTTGATTTAATGAACAGAGAATCAGGCTCTTACTCCAGTACACTCTGTAAGAAACTATTCACCTATTTTAATGAATTACAATGTGAAAGGTAACCAGCTGTTAAGCCAACTGTCATGGGAGAAAGGCAGAGAAATGGTGTGGGAGTACGCAGCTAGCTGGACTTCATGCTGGAGGTTCTTTTGCACAAACAGATGTTTTTCTATGTGTTCGGTTTCTGCTGAAAGTTTTGGAGGTGGTGCAGTGAATGTTCACCGTGCTGGAGTTCCTTGCTTCACTTTGCTAACATTTATCTCCAGATAGCAGGATATTTTGTTCATAAAACAGTGAGAACATTTCATTATGGAGTACCTAGGTCCGTCATCAATAACTACTTTTGTTGGAGAATATATTGTCCCAGAAATAATTGCGATAAAGCATATTATTGTCATCCTAAGACCATTTTATGTCCTACATGATAATATAATAGCATAATAATGCAAGTTAGGGATGATCCTAACAACTAATTTCTAACTAATAATAAGTTTAACCAACTAGTAATTGTGGTCTAATCCACTAGTTGACTAATCATGCACATCCCCGACAAATTATAATAATTAAAACCACACAACCAAAACATTAAATAAAATGGACTCTCTGGCTCTGCTACAAAAACGTGCAACGTCTTCGCAATGCTGAAATCGTGTAATGGTCAGGAAAACCTTGCTGTTTATTCTGTTTGTCATGTTGGTGAGAATGTTGTTTTATGTTAACAAACATGCATGTAAACACAGCGGGCAATACCGAGGTCAGCAAAAATGGTCAAGGTCATGTCCATAAATCACACTATAAGTTGATAACGTAAAAATAATTGAGCTCATGTCCATAAATCGCACAAGCTGATAACATAACAATGACCAAGGTCATATCCATATAACGTACGATAAGTCGCTAACAAAAATGATTGAAGTCAAGTCCATATATCGTACAATAAGTCAATAACGTAAAAATGACTAAGGCCATGTCCATATATCGTATGATAAGTAAATACCATAAAAATTTTGGTCATGTCCATATATTATACAATAAGTTGATAACATAAAAAATATTGAGATCATGTCCATAAATCGTACGATAACGTAGGAGTACCAACATTTTGATTTGTGAATTGTTTCAGAATCATAAAAGATAGAAAAAAATATTGAAATTGTTTTGTGAATATTTTTCCTCCACCACTGTCCAATATTGCTATAAGCAGCCCTGTCTGATGGACTTATACCAGCAGACACTCCTAGTTCAGTGCTCATAACGATATGACAAAAATATGTACCAGCGGACATCATCTCCATCATCTCCTGGAATATCGTTGCATTGCTTAATCCCAGTTCACTCTTAACCACCTAGACCAGGGCTCGGCAACCCGTGGCTCCGGAGCCGCATGCGGCTCTCTCATCCTTATGTTGCGGCTCTGCGTGGCTTGGGAAAATAAATTATAAGGGTCCGATTGAAGTGTATTTTATTTGTCTCAAAAACACATGTCATGTCATCTTATTAAATCAAAGTTTTTAACTTCTTTCTTGCACCTTGTGCAATTTCGGTGATCAGCGTTTGCCTTCTTCAGAGATGTTTGACAGCACTTTGTCACTTTGTCAGCAGGCAGCCGGCATGCGCAGAAAGCCCAGCGACACCAAAACTGCCCAATATCTGAACAAAGTATTTTATTTGTGTTTGTTTGATTATAGCTGTAAATTGTAAGATTATTGTGATCTCGAAATATTAGAATAAAATTATGAACTATGTTAAAAACAAACACCGCTCACGCCTCACAGAGGGCAGCTTACAGTCCTGCGTAAAGATGAAAGTGACGTCCTACAGTCCTGATTTGCAGACGCTGTGCGCAGAGGTTCAGGAGCAGAAGTCCCATTAACCAGGTAAAATAAATATTCAGGCAGTTATTTTGCAAATATTTATTTTTATTGTTCAATGAAATAGTGTTCGTTTTTCCATTGTAGTTTTAAATTCAGGTCAAGGCTCCGCTACGCGCTCCGAAAGCCCAAAGGATGACGGCTCACGGCATTTTTGTTTGCTAGATGGATAATTTAAGTTCAGCTTTTTAATTTATTTGAAAGAGACCTTCAACTCTTCGATTTTTATTTTTTTTTGTAAGAGTTCAATATGTGTTCATTTAATAAATAAAATTTAATTTTCTGAAACATGTTCAGACTGCATGGATTTCACAAGCAACCCACTATTTTACAAGTGTAAAGATATATATAGGCTGACATCATTTCAGATGTCAAAAAGTGTTTGCGGCTCCCAGTGTTGTCTTTTCCGTGGAAACCGGGTCGAAATGGCTCTTTGAGTGTTAAAGGTTGCCGACCCCTGACCTAGACAATGAACCACTAAACAGCAGACAAGAAGTAGGAGAATGGATCAAGAGCACATTTTCTGCCGCCGCTACCCTCATATACCCAGAAAACTGTACAAATAATGGTCACAGTCAAAATCTTGTGCTAACCAAAAGTATGTTATTTTAATCAAAACATCAAAATACTCTTTCCAAATGGACTTTATGTCAATCTTATGCCAAAAACCAAATCCAAATCTGAAATCAATATGATCTGGATACATGTGCTGCTTCATGAGGATTACTTTAAATTGGACTAAAAGCATTGCATGACAGATGACAACCTGTTTACAACATGGAAGCACATGTTCAATCAATTGCTGATATTAGCTTCCTCCGTTACGCACAGGAGGGGCGTTGTAGTTCTTTAGCCATAATAAGGTCAGTATTAATAGCTCTCTGTGCATCCTCCTGGCCTCCTGGAACAAGAGAGGAAGGATGACGTGTGAAAGATTTAATGTTGTAAAGCAGCATGGAAAAATGACTGATTACTTGCTGTAATATCACAATGCTGCGTCTGTTAAAAACCTCTGGGCGGTTTGTGTAAGTACAGGCAGCTCCCCCTTAAACTCAGCCCAGAGCAGTGAAGGGAAGCTATGCGCACTGCAGCGAAAAACTCAAACATAAACTCCACAGTTCATATCACTTATCAGCTCATTGGTAGGAGCATGTTTCTCCACGGGGGTTACCACTTCTTTGTACGGGGCAGACAATGCTTCCTTGTCGAGCCTGCTGCGCCTGTCAAAATGAGTGAAAGCTTTTACGAACGCAATCATAATATTTCCAAGTTGCTTTGCAGAAAGGCCAGTTTTGGCCTCTTTCAACCTGTGTGGCATTGCTGTGTTTTTCATGGGAGTGGAGCCGCTGGTTGGTATGGGTGAAGCCCTCCAGCTCCCAGTGGAGAAGTCGTCTCCATGGGTCACGGTAAGGTTTTTCTTCCGTCCTGGATACCTTCTGAGCCCACTGCTCAATTCACGGGATAAATACGTTGAGCCAAAAGGATGTCAGAGCGAGGCTGAATCTTTCATAAAAGCAATAAATCACAAAATAAAAAAACGCAGCAGGAATTTCATTATTAATATGTCCACATGCCTCCTTTGGTGCCCATGTTAAATCATTCCATGTAATGGGATAAACATAACTGGGCGCCATTTTCACACAAGGCCTGATTCAGAAACAGTCTGTTGCTGTGAACCTCTCAGTAAAGGTTAGTCTGTCTGGCTCGCAGCCTTGGCCGATGCACCTGCAACTTTACGACAAGCAGACGGTCACTTTAAAACGTGTAGCGCAACGGTTTCTTGTGATTTCCTGAGAGGATTACAAGTATCAAAATACAACAAGAAAGAACTGCATTTGCTCATGTATAGTTTTGATTGATAAGCTGTACAAGCTGCTGCTTTAGTTTCCCATGAATCATATTTTAATGTGTTGCCACATCCAAAATAAAAAACACCTGCAACTTCTTTCTTCCCCTTAACTGAAAACATTATTCATCACATGTCATATAAAAACGCTCCTATCTCCTATTTTGGTGTTTTTCTTATTCACACTTGAATATAAAACATCCATGGTTGATTACGTGTTGATTATTTTCAGGACTCCAAGGTCCGGCCACCTCTGTATGAGTTGAAAATATGAAAACAGCTGGTCTTTTTCTTCATCCCTGAAGCCATAAAGTGTTTTGAAGCTGTCAACACCAAGTTGTTGTTTTACCTTGTAGAACCCTTGTAGCATTAGCAGCAAGTCCTCTTTTATCCTCCTGGTCTGGGATGAGTTTGAGAACTTAACTAGTATCCTGGAGGTCAGAGACCAGATGGTGAAGTGACTGAAGGACAATAAGCACTTGGATCCCTGTCATAACTGAAAGTCAAGGTTAGCTTCATCTCTTCTTCTCTCTAACGCTCAAAGCATGTGGTGATGAAAGTCTTTTTAGAGATTCAGGGCAACGCTTTTAACAAAAGAAAAACAAGCAAATGCCAGTTTGATTGTAAAGTTGCACAGACCAGATAACAGCAGTGAGAGTTACAGCAGACAGGAAACACATTAGAGAAAATGTTTCAATGCTTTGCCGGTGGGGGAACACGTGTACTTCCAGATTTAAGGTTTCACCAGACTAGCTCTACTTGAAAGAGTTGTTTGTGATCCCCATGAAGACGTTTATCATATTTAGATGTAGATACACGGGGTTGTGCTATATGATGATATAAAAATGTGTCAGCCATCAGAGAACGTTCATACAGCCCAGCCACACAAAAAGGAGTATGAATTACACAATAATGCACAAAGCAATGCGTGGAATAAGAACGCCGTTCTTGCTTTTGGGGTGTCATTTGTATGCCATGTAGTCTGTACGGACTGCAGTAAATATGCTACGCTCAGAAACAGTGACGTAGAATAAAAAAGTGAGAAACTTATGACGGGCAGGAGGGCAGGTGGATGGGTCGAGGCTGGTCTTTTGTTTTGTAAGTTACGTTAGTGACTTTTTTTCTGTACTTCTG
Source organism: Pterois miles (assembly GCA_947000775.1). Lineage (NCBI taxonomy): Eukaryota > Metazoa > Chordata > Actinopteri > Perciformes > Scorpaenidae > Pterois > Pterois miles. The sequence continues at coordinate 6,305,956 of CAMQGK010000193.1, forward strand.
TTACGCTGTTTCCGTACATATTGTACTTAGTTTACATATTTATTTGAAGCCTATGATATTTATCCAAAACCTAACTAAATGTTTTTGTTGACTAAATATAAGCGAGTGGTTTTGTTGTTTCCTGTTAGCTCTGCGCCTTCATACATGCTTGTAATATTCACCGCAAAACGTGACAGACACGCCACACTGGCGAGTCGATGACATGCCTTGGTATGAAATAGGGTTGGTTTATACCCGGGAGGTCTCAGACAAACCATACAATTTTACTTAGGAAGCTAAAAAAAACAGTAAAGAAATCAGCTTTTGTTTTGAAATGCTTGTGTATTGTTAGTGTGCTTCTTCCTGTCACACTTGACATTGATGTAAATTGACGTGAGTGATGTCTGAAGTAGCGCCACCTGCTGAGGTGGTAAAGCTGTGAGTTTAGTTTGCAACAAACGTGGCTGTAATCAAAGAATACAACTCAAACTGTCACTTTGAGACAAAACATGCAGAAAAATCCAGAAACCTGTCTGGAGATGAGAAGGAGAGGACAGCCGAGGGGCTGCTGGCTGAGATACTAAAGCAGAGAGGACTTCTTACAAAGCTGCAGGAACCAGAGAAGGAAATGTAAGTGTTAATGTTAAGTTAATGTTAAATATAAGTGTTAATGTTAAGTTTTGTTAATGGAAACATTACTACCCAAAACAGTCAGTCCTGTACGGTTCAAAGCCTCCTGCATATAATATAATTTTCTTAATAATATGCTGTTCGGAGTGATTTTCAGTACAGTAAATACTGAAAAATAAGTGATCAGTATGTTTTCTATAGTGATAAAATAGAGGTAATAGTGATAAAATCGAGGTTGAATTTGAAGATGCCATCCTGGTGTTTTAATGGGATGTTTTGTTAATCAATTAATGAATGAATGAAGAAATGAATCATTAGTTGCAGCCAGCTGATGCTTTACTTCTGTATTCCTGTTGTACTGTACATGATGTACAAAAGCTTGAGGTCATTGGTCTCTACTATAATATAATATACTCACCCCTATGTTTGGTACACGCTACCCTGTGTCTACAGCACCTAGTCACTCCCTGTTTTCTCTTATGTCTCAACGCTGTAACCTTTAACCACATTTATGGACTTTACATCTGGACAGACGAAATGTTGCCAAAGGGATGGCAGCGGGTTATTGCATCTACAGGTTCAGATGAGGTCTTCGCAGGGTGCGAGCGGTCCTCATGAGAAGGACTTGTAAAACACTTCAGCATCCTCGAGGAGCTTACTCAGCTTATAGAGACAACAGCCCACTCTGCACCGTTTCGTCGTAACCCAATCGCCCAACGAGGAGGAATGTTTTTGCAACCTTGCCATCAGTTGACATTGGCCCCAATCAGGAACCAACTGCATCGTGTTACGAGGTTCAAGCAGAGGAAGTGTGTCTCCGTCGAAACTTGACGTAGAAAACAGGCACGCCGCACAGCCGCGAGTGGGCGGCTGTTTTTTCTGAAGGTGTCGCTGGATCTTCGGAAAGCACTTCCATCTTTCTGGTCCGGTTAGACGTGTGACGGATTGCTCTAGCATGTGTTGCTGCTCTGTGATTACAAATACAGTTACAAAGGCTTCGTTTATACTGATGGTGGGAACTTTTACAAATCGCTGCTTTTTCTTTCCTTATTAAATCAGTTGGGAGTGCTTGATGACAAGGTCCTGGGTTTTTACACACCGAGTACATGTCTTAATATAATGCTATCTTATTACAAATGTATTTATTGAAGCAGTTTTCCCAAAGAACACAGAGCTGCAATCCAACGAAAAGAGCCAAAAACTACAAAGTCACACACTGATACTTTACAATTCACTGTTTTGAATCTTAAACAATATATTTCCTTCCATCACATTTATTTCTTAATTTGAGTTTTTAAGTACAAGTACAGAAATGACTTGTCTGTTTTTTCTCCTCCTTTATTTCCTTACATTCGCTGCTGCAGAAAACAAGACCGCTGGGAGGAAAATGTAATCGCCTACACCTTGCTGATAGTCAGACCTGTATATAAAAACTTACAGTCCCAGCAGTTTTTTTTTTTTTTTTTTTTAAATGTGCTGATTTATCCACCATGTGCACATCCTAGTCCCTGAGACGGCTTTGCATAATATGGTATTTGACAGCAGGATGTGATATGAGGAAAACGAAATAGGATAAAAAAAAAGTTCATTTCAGCTCTGGACTCTGAACTTGGAAGAGCTAATTCTTCTTTTTTTCATCTCCAAATTGCCAGGTGTAAATCCGTATTGGCTCTGGGCCTGACAGGATACAGAGAGGGGTGGCAAAGCAGCTCAAAGTGAGCTTCATTGAGTCGGAGTCCTGAAGTGACTTTTGATACGAAGAGTGTCAGTTATATCTCCCAGCTGCAGATGGACGAGGCCCGCTTTGATCGATGGAGCTGCACCGAGCACCTGGAATACTTTTCCAAAAACTCCGGAGAAATAAAGCTCAGGAGTTGAGTAGTACATGCATTAAAGTCAAAACTTTTACTTCTGGCTTATGTTTTAATGTCCAGCTGGATTCAATGCACCCAGCGGTGAAACTTTTCTATAAAGGCAGCTCTTTTTAGAAGGTTTAAATCAGGAAAGGTGAGGAGGAGCGTCCTGTTGGCTGAGAAGATTTTCCAAATCATGTACTTGGATGGTCGCAAGTTTAAATCTTGATTCGAAACCTTTCATTGCATCTCACCAGAGTCTCCTTGCTGTACACTTTCAAATAAAGCATAAATATCTTGGAATACTCTGAATGTGGTTACCACTGAGATGCCCGTTGGCAGTGCTCCTCTGTCTGCTGTGGCTATCGCAACTCATTCCAACAACCCATTTCTTCTTCTACTACTCGTTTGAATATGATGATGATGGGTTATCGTATTCGATGCGCACCACTCATTGATTCATCCTCCATATTTAAACGCAGTACAAGCAGTATCTTTCTTCAGCCGTTAACTGATCTCACAAAAGGTCAGTGTGCAACGCTTCACAGTGGGCTTGCTGCGGTAGTCAGTGTTACACGGTGCTCGGGAATACATCCATTACAGTACGTGCCCACCGCCCCCACTGTTGTCTTTTTTTTTTTTATTGAAATAAAACCTGTTTAGTTCAATTTGCCATATCAGCGGCAAATTATCAATACATAGTTGGACAAGGGTCTGCTCCATACAGAGTCTTAAATCAGACTTATCACAGGACGAGAGAGAGCTGACAGACTAGACGATGGCAGAGGATTTGGAGTCAAAGCAATACCTAAATGGATTGAAACCCAACGTTTATAGGGAACCACAATGTTAATGAGGCAATCTCTGCCCATCAGGATCTAATCTAAATACTCATTCATCCCATTCACACATGGTTATGCCTTCAGGAGCAACTGGAGGTCAAGTGCCTTGCTCAAGGACCACATCGACATGTGACCGGAGCAGCTGGTGATCGAACCACCAACCTTCCGATTGTTGGACGACCTGCTCTACCCTCTGAGCCACAGCCGCCCCAAATCAAAACATTTTAATTAAAAAGCTGCGGTAGGTACCTCGGACCTCTATTGACTAGGGAACAAACAGCAACAGACATGTTGAAATACGATGTGAACATCGACATCGATCGAGATTTTTTTCCAATACATTATGTGGTGAAGTGATGTCCAGAACAATGGATGTATTGATACAGATCATCAGCTGTTGAGCTGATCAGCTCCTCCTTTATGCACATAAAAAAAGATCCGTCTACCAGGATGATTCAAAAACAAAACACAGGCTGCTGAACAACTACCAGGAGTGACAACGTTTGTGCTAATCATTAGTGCTGAACATGAAACACACTACACTCACATTAATGGAGGAGTTGCACGCAAATGCTGGTTTGCTGTGATAATGTCAACAGAGCTACAATATACAGTATTATTTAGCCTTCAATATGTGAGAGAGTAAAGACAAATGTCCAGAGCACAAGATAAAGCCTACACATGGATTTGTTTGTTCAGCAAACAACACAAAACCCAGAGATATTTATTCTCAAATCATTTCACAACTATTCACCACCTCCCGTGCGACTACTTCCAAAGGAAGGCCACACACTAAGAGTTTAGAAGCCCAAAATGTTAAAACTATTGAACTGCTATTATGAAAAAATGATCACCACAGATATGTGAAACAGTCACATAATGCAACCCAGAGACAAAAGCCCACTTTTAGTAAGTAAAACCCTGATATGATCTAAAATTACCCCTGATTGAAATGGACCAATACTGATTGCCATGAAAACAATGATAAAAGCACCAAGTAAATACAAACATACAGTGTTAACACAACTAGTACATTTACTCTTTTGCTATGGGAGTGATTTGATTCTATTAAATATTTTTTGCAAACTAAGGCACATTTGTCTTTGCAGATCTCCCAGGATTCATTGCTTTTGGGAATGTGTGATGGTATCGCGACCAAGCACTTTCAGATGGTGGTTACTGCAATTGCTTCCAAATGGGTGTGGGGTTTTCTGGCTTTATCCCCCTTTTCCATACTTCTTTTTTCATTTTTTTTCTGAAGGAGGTAAAACCAAACACTGATTATAAAGCCAGTCAAGGTCGTTAGATAACAGGAGTTCCTCTCTATAGAAAACTTTTTCATTATCCTTGGGTTTTATAGCTGCACCTCTCTGCGTGATCTCAGAGTTCAGCTGAGAACTTGAGGCTGGGCCTGAATTCAGAGCAGGAGTCTGGTAACAATATCAAACAGCCGTCGAGCTGCAAAGGAGCTTTTTGTTCCCAGCTCGGGTGTGACCGTGTTGGCTCGCTCTCAGATCGCCGCGCTACCAGAATGGAACCTTTTCATTGATAGCCAATGCCTTGTGAGGCGCATGCAGGGGATCTGGCATACGGGTGACATCATCAAAGCTATGTGTGCATTTTTGTTCCTCTCTGAAAATAAATTTCACCGCGCAGGCTCGTTATTTCACAGGCGAACAGCGGAGCTCCTGGTTGTTTTGTTATGGGCGGTTCTTGGGATCGCCTGCCAGCGGTATCCGCATGCTCAAAGAAAACAGTCCAGACGATACGTGGCCAGCTCAGGCCGCCTCGGTTCTCGGCTAAATAACAAGAACCAAATGTTTATGAGATACTTCTGTCTTTGACAAGATTCCACTTGAACATGTCTCCGTGATCAATTGATCAGCCATTCGTCATATGGCATAGACTAAGGGCAAAATAAACACCCACTTTTGTTGAAAGATATGCGCTCATTGCGGACCATCTGTGAAGCATTGCACTCATGACAACCTTAACGTCCCCACGTCTTGATAAATAACTGCTACAGAACTGCTTCACGAGTACTGAAATGTTCCAAACTTTTCTTTCAGTTATTCACACCGGCCTGCAAATAAATTGACAGAAATATCAAACGTTTACAAGCTTATATAGTGCAGTTTTATGGTACACTTATAGTCAAGATAACATGTCATATGCAGAGTTTGTTCACTGATGTAAACACAAAAAAGCATTGTTTAAACAGAAGGAGTCTGACACTCTGAGGCGTTTAAAGACTTGGAAGAGCATCAAGCCCAATGCCATGTAGACCGGTAAAAGAGCAACAACTACAAACCCTCGCTGCTGACTGGAGCTTTCCCCGTTCAATTGAAATTACCTTTCATCGCACTTTGTTAGCATCGAACGGAGCAGGAACAGCTCTGAGCGCTTGGGAAATGTGGGTCAATCCAGCTCACTGAACACTGCTGTCACAGTCCAGGAAACAAATCCAAAATGAACAGCACTTTGCATGAGACTGAAATGGATATACACAAAGCACTACCAATATGCTTATAAAAATTCTAAAGAAAACAGCTCTGTGACCTCTGCTTTGAAACACAACTCCAAAATGTTAAAACTTTTTAGTTTGTATCTGTGGCATTCATCAGATTTGAGTTGGAGTCTGAACTTGAACTGAAATCTTTCTTTCCAGCGTTTCAATCACTGGAATATCACTGTCACGGCTCAGAAATGTATTACATGTAAAAACAGTTACGCCTTCAAGACAAAGCAGTGAAACAAAAACCTTCAAAAAGCAAAAATGTAAGTATGTTTAATACAGTTATAATAATGTCTGTGTCAGCGTTTGTATACCAACATCATATCAGCAACATTACACTTTCGATGTAGAAAATGTTACGGACATGACAAAGTAAACATTTTTAAATCAACACTTTGCTTATATTTCAAAATAAAGCCTTCATGTGTTTTTTTTTTTGTCTGTGGACAGAACTGAGGCTTTTATTGTGAAATATTTGCAGGACAGTGTTTCGGTGACTCGCACGCTCCATGAATGAATATAGAAGGGTATTTAATTGTAGATTATTGCTATTATTGACAAATTACCACACATTTCTTAACCTTTTTCTGTCTAAAATAAACATAAATGACATTTATAATGAAATGAAATGGCTCTTATGAAAGTGAAACTATGTAGAAAGAGCAGCAGCAGCAGAAATGCTGCAGAAAGGGTCGCTGCTTGGTAAGGTGGGAAAGCTGCCGCCCTGTGTGCCAGGTGTAAGGCTATTTGGTGACGCCAACAACTGCAGAGTAAAACAAGTCTAAATGTACATCAGACATTTAGCAGATCTACCATTTTAAAATATTGCATGCAGTGGCCTTTCTTGCTTCTCCGTTGTGTCCCCATCTGCGTCTCTCCTCCGTTGCTTTATGGATATCAACGACCTCAGCCTCAAGCTATATTCACATTTGACATCTGAATGAATCGAGAGACAAGACATCGGGGTGAGGTGTTGAGGAACACTGCATGAAAATGTTTTCGTGATTTCATTCATGTCAAGGGGATGGCACAGAGGTCAAGTGCATTCTAGCACAGTCTTGTTGTCTGCTCGTCTCAAAAATATGCATTATCTATGACTATCTGAATAATATTAATCAGATTTCTTCAGCAACCCATCAAAACTAGCTCATTGGTTCTCATTAGTTTTGACAGTCATTTAATCCCGTCAGGGCCCTCAAACCCCGTCACAATCCTTGTTTAATCAACTGGTCTTAACCCTTTCCCAGTCATCAGTGACAGGATTATCATTTAGGGAGACACATCTGTGGCCAATTCAAGATGCTTGCTGTTACGTGAATGACCCTGTGAGATAATACAGGAGATAAACCAGCTGCATTGAAGTCTCCCTCGGACGTAATCCTCTCAGATCTCAGCTCGGAACCACTAAGACGTATCGCATACCCGCTAATCATTTTCTAAATTGTTTATTGAAAGTACTTCTTGTCTGGGAGATAGAGTCTGAGGAGGGAAGGGGTTTTCTTTACATTGAGACTTGTGCTTGGGGTCATATGGGGCGAGTGATTCAGCCATCAAATGCAGAATATTCTACTTTGTTCTGGGCTTGTTAATGGAAACAATTATTGCATCAGCTTCTTTGGTTCACCGACACAAATGCCCTCCACAAAAACCTGCTTTGTATCAAGTGTCTCTGGAAGTGCAGCAAAATTGCAACGTATCCCTGCGAGCCCACTACATTTAAGGAATAAACAAAGCATGACTGGAAACATTCGGTCATCTCGGAGGCACGTGAGCTCAAGAGACAGTGATTTGTTTCCCCCGGAAAACATTTATTACGAATCTGCCTGAAACAGATCCTTTAGTCGGGAGGTTTCTCCATTTTTTTAAGCTCCTGCTGGTAGCAGGAGGTTCAAACATTTCAGAGGTAGTGTAGAGCTAGTACTTCTAGCGGTTTGAAAATTAGATTAACCTGAAAAACCTTTCAGCTGGCAACTCGTGTGCTTAGATTTATTTTGGGGTCAGCTCAAAGCTGCTACAAATTGCAGAGAGCGACAAGGAAAAGTTTGGACTTGGTTTCTGTATTCTTATTTTCCTAGAACTGATGTTGTGTATTTTACACGCTGGAATAAAGAAACTGCCAACAAGAGCAGCTGCACAAATGTATCTGGTAGAGACGTGTCATACCACCGTTGCAGCGAGGTGATTGATTTCTAGGATACAGGCAGCTTGGACCAATCCATTATCTGCACCTTATTGAAGTTATTACAAACAGAGAGAAACTATATTTCAGTGAAAATCAAAAAGGTCAAATTGTGACAGTTATCTCTCTCTCTTGGTTTTAATTTTCTACAGTCATGCCTTAAAGCCATTAGTGCTGCGTCTTGCCAAAACAGACACGGGACTCGCTGCGTTCATGTGCTGTTTTCCTCACGTTGCCCACATCACAGTATCTGAAATGGCGCACATCTCTCCTCCCCCCTCCCCGGCTTCTCCCCATCACTTCATACCACATCTGGCTCTGTGGGGTCGGCTCCAAGCTCTGGTGGAGGTCTGCGTCGCCGCACGCTGCAACACATCTCTGAGAGGACCCTCCGCCGTCCGCTAGACGAAGACAGGCTGCGCTGGCAGGTCTGAATCTGAGCAGCCCGCGATGCTCGTCATGCATTAACATCTGTCCACAACTCGGCAGGACTCAAAAGGGCTCCTTTTCATTTTCTAGGGGAGAATTGCGGGTGCTCTGCTTTGTGTTTCTGTGTATGGTGAGGAATGGGTGCACTCGTGCTTGAAGACGATGATGCACTGCAGCATGGAAAGAGTTTGCTCCTGCGGTCACATCTTGGTACGAGAACACTTGTGATTCATGGTTATTTTGCACACGTTTTGGCCGAACTACTGTAACACTGAAAATTCATATTGGTTTAATCTTGTATATCCTTTCCTTTCCTCCTGCGAGCAGTTTTCAGTAGTGGAAAGATAATGCCCGAAAAAATTATTTGTGAACCGACTGCCAGCGAGTTATGTGCATGAATTTTCATTCTTTGGATGTGGGACCGTCAAGTTTACCAAATCAGAGGATGTGCACAATGTCATTGCTTATAAACCACATACGAATTATGCTGATTCATATGACTACTGCAAATAAAACTTCCTGAGTACAACCAAATATTTCTCTAAAGAAATTAGACTTCCCAGAAGTAGTTTTGCAAAATAATTACACACAGCAGTTCTGACTGGACAGATAAATGGCAGCATTGCTGTTTGTTCCCTTAAAGCTGCACAAAGCAACATTTTTACAATCAAATGAGTATATGTGTAATATGAAAGGAGTATCTCATAGTGATGACCCTAAAGCAAATTACCACTAAACTGTCATTTCCTCTCAGTACCTCTCCTACAGAGATTTTAAGAATCTTTATGCCCATCGTTTTGGTTTTTGGGCTTATAATTTTATTGTTTTGATTTGACAACGTTACCCTATCGGTATCAGATCAAATGTCCCTGTGATCCATTTCTTTAATGATAATTTGTGGCAGTTAAACCTGAAGTAGTCTGAATGTTTTTTGAATGTTTTTAGCATCGTTTGGCAAAAAATCCATAATAAGCTTTCAGCATATTTTAATTCAAGTGTTTGGAGAGAGAGAATATTGACTAGTTTGACCATTTGATTGGAGTTTGCGAGTGATTGGCAGCTAGCTCTCATAGACGGCAGACTCCAGATCAGCTCTGACTCGTTGTTTTCCTCTGGTCTATGAAGTCCTGAAGATGCCATTAGGACACCAGAGGACACAGAGGCACATGATTTTTTTCAGATTACCCATCTCATGCACTACTGTCAGGATATAAAATAATCTTTTAAATCATATTTGCTCCATTTCTTCCCACTGCAGCTTTAAATGAGGCGCAAAATCAGAAACACTTAAAGGGAGCATTTTGACAGGCAATGATGAACATCCTATTTTGATTAAGACTTGTGCTAACTCACTGGTAATGCCACCACGTCTCAACCTGAAATCATTCGTTTATTGATCAGTTAGAAGAAGTGACAAACATTACTTAATTTCATCCTTGCAGGGTTTGCTGCTTTTAAATTAAATTGAGTATCTTCAGCGTTTGGACTGTTGGTAGTATGGATGTCACGAGAACCGACACTTCGGTACCAAGTTGACGCCAGATATCTAAAAACGTGACAGTACTCATTTTTCTACAGTACCTCAAGTATTTAAAGGGGTACTCCACACAAAATCCTACCTCTGAGTATGAAACACTGCAGAAATTACTGCACAAATGTATATCAATAGTGAGCAGTTTTCAAAGCGGAAGAAAAGCATTCAAATGTTCTCAGTAGGAATGTTAAAATTCAGAAAATGTGACTCCTTGTTCTACAGTACAGCAGGTACCGTGGGTACCGTCAGGGCTCGAGGCTAACGTCGTCCTGGGGACGATAGTCAATGTGTCCAGGGGACGCACGCTATTGATAATGCTGCATTGTGAACAACCAATCCATGTTGAAACCAGCACAACGAGCACTAGTTAACGTTAGCTGTTAGCAGCCATTAAGCAGCACAGTCCTGCACGGCGCTAACACCCAACGGGAGGTGCCACTGATTTACAGTACGATGTGTTCAGGATCTATTCAGCTCTAAAAACAAGGGGAGAAATTAACGTTATGTGGTCATATGTAATGTTGTAAAATGTAGTTTTTGGCAAGAAACTTGAATAAATCCAGTTGTTTAAAGATGTTTTCACAGCAATATAAAATACATGATAGAGAGGCAGTTATGACCTGTTTAAGTTCCAACTAAAGCCAAACGGTTATAAATGAGTGGACGAACGTGGGATTTACTGTTTTACTTTCTGGTTCACCGGTATTGGTATCGACTACTACATTTCTGGTACATCCTTAGTTGGTAGGATGAAAAAAGAACAGAATATATCAGCTTTGTCTTTAGGACACTGTGAGGTAACAACCAATCAATTAAAACAATCAGCAGATTAATCTATAAGGAAAATAATTGTAGTCGTCGTAGTTATATTCCTGCAACCCTGGCGGATTAATTCATAACATTCATCAGCCTGTTTACAGCACACAGAACTGTGGAAAAATAAAGATGGCAAACATCCTGACAAAGCAAGAAAAGTACTAAATAGATGTTCAGATTTGATAAAACTGTGGTTTGGATGAAACTCTACAAGTGGAGGAGGAGAGTCTACAACATTTTCTCCCTTGGCTTCGTGCCTCTTTCTCTGTGTTCAGGAGAGCAGAAAAAAGGAGGTGAAGCCTGGACTTAGGAGGTCTCCTTTGCCTCATTTTTGGACGATTTGTTCCCTCAACGAATTTAAATCATGGAACTTGCATGTAAATATGTCTGCTGCCTGAAATCCAGGCTCAGATGTCAATTTCACAGTGTAACATCCGCAGAGGCTTCAGCTGCAAGGTAGCGTCCAGGGAAAAGAAGACTGTCAAAACAATGACAATTTAAAAATGGTAGAAACGACGCTTCTGACATGTTAAAACATACAAATCAGGGTCTAGGCTTGAAAGTTAAAGATGATCCCAATGTGCTTCTTGTGCAATCAGAGTCTGGACATGAGAAGAAATAAATGGGAAAGACCTCCGAAGTCTGCTGTATCCTTTCTGACACTGGCTAGCTCTCTCAGATTTGAGTCAACACCTCCATCATCCCTCCACTTCTTTTACAGTGGGCATATAAAACGCATCGTGGTCTAGCTTCTGGACTAGCTTCATGTCACAACCAGGTGGTACACTTCTTAATGCAACATCGTGAGCATTCCAGCACCGGCCATCACTCAAAACCATCAGCCAGGTGGCACATCTATTCAAACTAAAAGCAATTCTTCACAAAAGGAGGAAGCTGATGTGCATTAACGGGGAAACGTCTTAATCTTTGAAATATCCTGACTGGTGAGTAGATACGGGGGCATATCTGACTCTGTGTCAGCGTTTCACACAAGAATCCTGATGAATGATTCTTTAATGTGGTAAGATGGCTCCTGCAGACCAAATCCAAGAGAAGGAATTTCAACTTGCATCTTTCTCCCTGTCTGCGTCTGACAGCGGGAGTGGTGGGGTAGAGTCTATGCTGCTGGTGGAAACTTCACCTCATGCGAAGATAAGAAAGACTAAGGAGGGAAGAGGAAAGACGGGGGGAGGGCGGTCTGCAGCTGGAAGACATTACGAGTACCAGTCATCCTCGCTGGAAAAGAAATAGACAAGGAAGAAAAAGAAGAAACAAGAAAATAAGAGACAACCTTCAGATATCCTCAGATGTTATTTATTAGAGAGGAGAAGCCCCCCCTCCTCGCTCATTATTGGATGTACTCGCCTGCAGGCTGAACTGTGCTGGGTTCAGTCCTCTTTACGATGAGCTCTGACTCAATAAAGATTTGACAAATGCTTTCCTTCATTATCACCGTTTCATCACAGTAATTATGTCGTGGCAGAAGGTGATCGAGCCCTGAGCGTTTGGAGCTTCTGACAATTTGTTTTTAGAAAGTGTTTAAACATTTCTTTTACACCTCTCGTTGTTTGACCCAGAGGTTCATGAATATGTGAAGTCCTACTCAGTTTATTAGCCTATATTTATGGGTAACTATCTGTGTATAAAAACTTATACCATGTGTCAGTATCTTTTTGTCTTTGGGGCAAAGTTTGCCTGTTTTCACTGTTTCTTATGCAGATTACTATGTCATTAACATTTGTATATTTATTACATGGATACAAAGTGATGGAATGGACAGCTTTGCTATTTACTGACTCGCTGCCAGTTCTTCTGCAGCATCGCCGTTGTTGGCCGGCTCTGCAGTGCGAGCGTGGACGCAGATGAACGACACCCATTTGACGGACTCCTTGCTGGCTCACCCTGTAGCAGCATGTAGGGAGACAAGCGCCGGTCTGCATGTGCGCCGCAGAGCTGGTTGAGGTTCGGGAAAGTTTTCCTTTGGAGGCATTACGTGACCAGGCATTATCAATCCACTTGACGAAGTGCTCTCCCTGTTCCATTCGTTTTTCATCCGGAGATGACGTTCCTTTTCCCATTACGATATCACTGTGCGCGCAGCATCAGTCTCAAGTATTAAGCCGGAAATTAGACGGTCCGCGAGGCAAAGTATCAAGGAACTAAAGTAAAAAACAAAATTAACACATGTCTAACGTAGTTTTAAAATGTTTTTCCAGATGTTTACATGTATGAAAAGGAACACTGTAAGCAGATTACTTGATTACTATAAGCAAATTATTTAAACAGCATTGTACAGGACTGATTCTGTCCCAACCTTTTTGATCCACATAAGCAGTTGATCAGTATAACCATGATCACTATAAGCAATTTCCACTGTATTCATTTTGTTAGTTGCTTCATTTATCCAGTGGCACGGTGGTGCCATGGTTGTGAACTGGGGGGGTTTGTGTCAGGAGGGGCATCTGGTGTAAAACTTGCCAAATCAAATATACAGATTATAAAATCAAATCTCAGAAGATCCGTTGTGGCGACACCTAACGGGAAGCCGAATAACAACAGCTACTTCATTCATTTCATGTTATACTACTGTACTAACAAGGGCTCAGTTTCATCCATCAGGAATCAGTGAACGGCTGCAGACAGATCAAGCAGGCCAATCACATCCATTGGCAGAGACCATCTCGCCCATCTTCTATAAACACTTGTGATAACATGACAGAAACTCCATCCTGAAGTCAAGTGATACTAACAAACCCATCTTCATGGCGACTAAACAAACTCCAATCACTAATGAAAACTGTGTTTCTGGCATCCTCTGATTGGTGAACTCTTGCCAAATGACTTTACTATAAAGCATTAATGGTACCAGAAGCCGTTTGACAAAACTTATCATATTTGATAAAAGGTCTACTCACTGAAACGTTTGAACAAATTAGGGATGCTAATTTTGAAAAATTTTCCTAGCCAATAACCGACCCTCCTTAACGTCAAGATTAGTGCGTCTCATGTAGCTCTCATGTTGTTTGAGCACAACAGACAACTAAGTCAACATTTCACCATCAGGACAGTTACTGTAGCAGCCACAGTGCTGCGTTCACTGTCCCTAGTTCAACGTCCAGGAGCGTTAGCAGCCACGGCGCTGCGTTCACTGTCCCTGGTTCAACGTCCAGAAGCGTTAGCAGCCACGGCGCTGCGTTCACTGTCCCTGGTTCAACGTCCAGGAGCGTTAGCAGCCACGGCGCTGCGTTCACCGTCCCTGGTTCAACGTCCAGGAGCGTTAGCAGCCACGGCGCTGCGTTCACCGTCCCTGGTTCAACGTCCAGGAGCGTTAGCAGCCACGGCGCTGCGTTCACTGTCCCTGGTTCAACGTCCAGGAACGTTAGCAGCGACGGCGCTGCGTTCACTGTCCCTGGTTCAACGTCCAGGAGCGTTAGCAGCCACGGCGCTGCGTTCACTGTCCCTGGTTCAACGTCCAGGAGCGTTAGCAGCCACGGCGCTGCGTTCACTGTCCCTAGTTCAACGTCCAGGAGCGTTAGCAGCCACAGCGCTGCGTTCACTGTCCCTGGTTCAACGTCCAGGAGCGTTAGCAGCCACGGTGCTGCGTTCACTGTCTCCAGTTCACCGTCCAGGAGCGTTAGCAGCCACAGTGCTGCGTTCACTGTCCCTGGTTCAACGTCCAGAAGTGTTAGCAGCCACTGTGCTGCGTTCACTGTCTCCAGTTCACCGTCCAGGAGCGTTAGCAGCCACGGTGCTGCGTTCACTGTCTCCAGTTCACCATCCAGGAGCATTGGCAGCCACAGTGTCGCAGACATGCAAAACCATAATCCACAAACCAATAAGTGACTACATCCACTTCTTATATACAGTCCATCAATAAAATGCAATTAACTGAAGGTCAAATAATCAAAGGTCAATCAAAGCAGAACATATTGTAATTGGAGCTTCCAGTGAGGCTCCCATTGTAATCAGACCTTAACTAACTGCAATGTGTAGAGCTTGCCACAAAAAATGCTCCTGACTCCACCTCCTCCTGTTATCTCTGCTATCAAAGATCAGCCATATACTAACACAATGAGAAATAAATGGCGTCCATACATCCATACTTCGCTTCCCTTGACCTGGGACGCCATGTTTGTTGACAAGAATGTCAGCTATGCCCACCTTATTTGCATACTGAGATTAAAATATGATGATATGTTGATAAAAGAATCAAGAAAATAAAAGCATATTAATATCAGATATGAATGCAAAGACCCTTAATTAGATGTCATTATGAAGATAATGTGTCCAGATATAGATTGTATTTTACAGAATGTGGAAATGGGGTCCAAGTAAGGAAAATACTATTACTATGAAACCACGTGAGGAAGGTAAAGACCTTAGTGCCTGCACTGTAAAAGGAAGGAAAGAAGGAAGACACACTTTATTGACCCCCTGAGGGGAAATCAACTTTTTTCACTCTGTTGTTATTTTTACACAGTACTCATCGGCCTGAAATACATACATGCACAAACAGGACCTATAAACATGCATTAATGGAGAGATGTCCGAGCCAGGGAACTGCCTCTGACAGGCACCCCAAGTCGTTGGAGGTTTAGTGCATTGCTCTAAAGCACCTCGGCAGTTACTAGTTCACACTCAGTACTTGGTCCATGTGGGGAATTGAACCGGCGACCTTCCGGTTCCCAGGCCAAGCCTCTATGGACTGAGCCCCCAAAAACAAGTCATATTGGAGTAAGTATGAATATTAGTGCTATCAGTAACATTATCCATTAACTGAACAGTCCTGGAAAGCTCTTGAGCAAGGCATTCAGCCCCTCCATTTCTCCAGCAAAGCTGGCCAACAAACTGTGGGTTTGCTGGGTAGTTTCTATGTTTGAAAGCATGTAATTTTACATATACGTAGCATGACGCTAAAAATGAGCCAACTCTCCTTTACAGGGAAGTAAATTTTGAAATGCATAACAAATGATAATACAGTATAAATATACTATTTAGTCACAATACAATACAAAAACCTAAAACTCAACAAAAAATAGCTATTAAACACATGAACAGTGAAGGTAACCTGTATAAGGACTTCAACGAAGCCTTTGCTGAACCGTACAGGTCTAAGGCGACGGTTGTAATAGGCTCGCATACAAATGACACGTCTTAAGCGAGAGCGGCGTTCTTATGACACGCCTTTTGCCTTATGCATCATCAAGTCAATCACGTGTGACCGAGCTGGAACTTTAAATGGAAAACAATGTAAGAACAGAAATAAATGAGTATTTTAGTTTACAGTAGATATGAACAGATGGATTTCATGCAGCAAGTGGTAGAAGATGCCAAAAGGAAAGCCACACTCAATAACTCCTGTACAACCATGGAGGGTGTCCATTCTTCCAGAGAGGGATGGCGGAAATTATCTGTCTGAATGTCTTCATTTACACCCCGAAAGATTTTATATCCCACTGTGAATAGTGCGACCTAAGATTACCAGCTCCGATAATAATTCATCTGAATTCGCCTGGAACTGAACTTGTCAGCACGTCTCCCCCTCCACAGTCCTCTGGAAAGCTCGCCGTTTCCACACTTCTCTCTACATGCAAAGGCCGAACTATACTGGTTATCCAGATGTACCCACAAGGCACTGGGAGAGGAAGTGTAACAGCCACACTGTGATGATGAGGGAGCGTGCGTGGGTGGGTGGGTGCCACAGTGCTCTGGTGTGGCGGCTCATATACTGTGAAACATTTTATAACGTTGTTCACCAGCTTCATTTCCTCACAAGCGAGCACACACACACGAGCACGCTTGAAATCACGCTCATTAGATGTGGGAAAGGACCTCGTGTGAAAAGCTCACTCGGTTTTTATGTGGCAGGACATTAAAGAGAGGCTGAAGCACTGAACGTGGTGTTGACTGTTCACAAATTCAGAGAAAAAAATATCCCAAGAGTTTCAAAACAAAATCTACATCTAACTAAGTACATTAATCAAGTAATACAAGTAAATACAGTTCTGACATGTGCGTTGCTGGAGTATTTCAGCTATAGGCTACTTTGTCTGAACATGACCCGCCTTATGGCTTGTTACACAGGATCATCTGGGAAGTCATCACTGAAAACTGTTTGGTAAATTTGGCATTACAAGTAGTCTGAATCATCCTGTGATATGTGACCTCCTGCTACTTTGATATTTACAAGCTCACGGCTAAGTCTTCTGTCTTTTCCCTCACCAAAGGTGAGGCA
This sequence comes from Pterois miles, assembly GCA_947000775.1. Lineage (NCBI taxonomy): Eukaryota > Metazoa > Chordata > Actinopteri > Perciformes > Scorpaenidae > Pterois > Pterois miles. The sequence continues at coordinate 6,322,968 of CAMQGK010000193.1, forward strand.
CTGCTGTTTTGCAAAACGGCGGCCCGTTTGCCGAGGCTTCTTGTTCACTCAGCTGGTAGCGGGACGGAGGGAGACGGGTGCCTTTCAAGAAGCCCAAGGATGCTTAACATATAGACAATAGACACCAAACAGAGCCCGACAGTAGCTAGAGGCCATAGTCTTGTTGAAGAGGTGCGTTTTAAGGAGTTTTTTGAAGGTGTCCAGAGATGGGACTAGATTAGTCAAATGTAGTTTTGAAATGTTTTCCAGATGTTGTCATGTATGAAAAGACCCAAAATGAACACTGTGAGCAGACTACTTTATTATAAACAAACTATTTAAACAGCAACTGGAACCAAGATCACTATAAGCGGTTTCCACTGTACAATATATCAAATCACCCAACCATGGTTGGGAAATATATTGAATTAAGTTCACTAATATTTTACTATTCAAAATTAAGGAATTAAAATGAAAAAAAAAATTAAAACTGCTTGTTGCATCTGGAAAAGGGGGCACAGACACTGAGCCATACAGCAAATATGCAGAACCACAACCATGACCTAACATAAAACCCTCCATGGAGCTGAGTGGACTGTAGAGTTGGTGATAATTGCGTAATAATAATTGTCACCACCAGAGGCCCGTCTCAAATTGCCATAACATAAACATTCAAAAAAAACACTTAAAAGGCAATATTACAAATGTGAGTCAGGACTTGTAAACATAAATGTCCTTTTTTTTTGGATGTCTCATTTTGGATGAAAACTTCGTCTATTGTTCCCCCTGCATGACTTACTGAATGATATATGTTTCCATAATTAGATGATCGCATAGAGAAAAGCCAGTTTTGTCATCACCCATTTAAGTGGACCAATCACCGTGGATTTAGCATTATTAGATCATCCGTTGGACGGGCGCCATCCTTCCAGCGCGGTGTCATGAATACAGAGCTGATGGTGGGAATGATAAATTATGGTGCAAGGGGCAGCTCCACCTCTCCGCAGTATTTATGGCAGCAAACATTGAGGACACATGTAGATAAATTCAACAACTTGCACTTCATAACGGCCGCCACGAAGGCTGAGGTTTGTTCGGTTCCTGTTCCCGAACAGAGTTTGGTGCGTCTGCTGCCAAGACATTTAGAAGGGGTCAACATTTCAAGAAGCTCTACAAAAAGTCTGGGGGATAAGACGCATTTGGGAGTCAGCTTTATGACAGCAATGTAAGCACAGTATGAGTCACGTTTTATGATTTCTGATGTCATGTACTTATGTTATGACTATGGAGGCTTATGCCACGCTGAAGTCTTTTCACAGACCCCGCTCTCTCTCCAAGCTAAAAATAGTATAATTGCTATGGATAGCCAAATCTAATGTGAGTGCTACTTATAGTGTAAGAGCCAGAGACACAACTTTCCTATTGAAGAAGAGTCCCGTAGACATTGGAAATGTTGTAATTCCTACTCCACTAGATTTATTTGACAGCTTTAGTTACTCTACGCATCACAAATTAAAATTTTGCATTCAAAACATACTCCCCAACCTCTTTGGCCCCTAACATTAACTAATATCTGCTTGCAATCCGTCATCTCAGGTTCTATATGTTGTGACCAGTCCAACCAAAGAGTTATTTTCTCCACTAAACCTCTCAGAGTGTTTCATCTAAATAACTGTTATGGGGCTGAGGAGGTAAAAGCATCCTGTATTTCAAAAGAATAAAAAGCAAAGATCAGAGGAAAGTCTGAGAAAAACAAATAAATTTGAGTAACTTAAGAGAATTGCCATTAGTTCGCCCCCTGATGTGTCTACGTCGGGGAGGGAACTAGCCCTAAAGTGTGCGTTTGAAAGAGCAAGCTGGCGGGCAGGGTTTGTGTGGGCTTACCCACAGTGGCCAGTCCAGACGGCGTCAGGAGACGGTTCGTGTTCTTGTTGGTGGTGGGTCCAAAACGAAACAAAGCTGGAGGTAGTAGACGTTCATTTCTTAAGACCAGAGCCAAAAGTAGCTCTGGTGTCAGGTCTCTGAGGGTGTTTTCACACTTGGTCTCATTCTGCTTTCCAAACCAAGTCAGAGCAATTAGTCAGCATTTTTTACTCATGGGAACACTCCAAAGGGACTCAGACCTCTCTGAAACAAGCTAGAAGGTGCGAGTATGGCTCGCTTCAAGTCCGCATTGAAGGTCGCTTAGTGTGTTTTCACATACAGCCCTTTTTAAACCAACCGAACTCAGTCCTCTTAAAGTGGGCCAAAAAGTGGACCAACAGAAAGGGGACTTTTTGCATTCACATTGTCAGTTCATTTGAAAGAGGACTCAGTTCTGTTTCTGGTCCACAGCCAGTCTTCAGCTCTGATGGGGCCTCAGTCTTTTCTCTGGTCACACTATAGTTCCTACCTTCATCACTGCTGGTCAACACTCCCCCTTCAGTGACATATAGGGCTGGTACAGGTACCTCCACACAGAATACTGTCCAATTTGTTGTAAAAGCAGCATGTGTGTTTCATGTCAGTGGATTCCCGCTTTTACTCATTTCATTCTGTGTGGTAAAGTGCTTTTGACATATTTTTTTTTTTTTACTGCAGTGTGGTCCTATCTTTTCCCATACCTTTATGTATGAACTGAAAACTGGAGGAAAACCTTAGTGTTTCTGTGTGTTGTGAGAAGAAGTGCAGTAGTTTCGTCTTCGGTCCAAACTACTCCTCGTGTTATTTTTCTGAGCGTCACAGCACACAAGCCTGTGTGATCTGTCTACAGCAACTCCAGAGGGCTAAAATTCAACATGAAACTGGAGCCCTTTGTGTTCACAATGTACATGTTAATCGAACTGCAAGGTGGACTTAAGTCGAACCGTACTCAGACACCTCTCGAGGATGCAAAACATCCTGACTAATCGCTCTGAGTTCCTTTGGAGGGATGAAAGGGACCAAGTGTGAAAACACCCTCACTGTAAGCAGGTAAACATGTTGTAGTAGAAACCAAAAATACAAGTATGAACATGAAAATAAGTATAATTGGTCCTCTTTAAGTTTAAATTAAATCCACCTTGACCGCCATTCTGTACAATGAGCACGTACTTTTAATACTTTAGCATAATTCTTTTGTAATAAAGGACGTATACTTTGTCATTTTTAAATAAATGATCTAAATACTTCTGTTCATGAATGCACCCAACAGCCATATTAACAGAATGGGTCCACGGTGTGAAATGAAAAGACCCCACAGCAATGAAGATACTGTTAATTAACTGTGCAATGTAAAAGTGGAGTTTTATGAACTCGTGCAAATCAAACCACATGGTGCACGATAACACATGCTATCTGATCTCTATAACTAAAGCTTTACACATGAACAACCCTGACAAAGATTAGCTTTGTTAAGAAAGCAAATGGGGACAAGCTCTCGATCTGGATGCCATTTATTTAGCTGTGGGTGGGCTGTTGGCCTCATGCAAAATTACATGCATTCTACACAGCTGTCACTCACTGCGGACCTAAAACATGGCTTTTATAGGCTAGCCTGACACAGTTAGTTAAATCTCCGTCTGGATCAAACCACTTGCTGTTGTTTGCCTCAGGCAGACCAGGCAGATACTAGATTGTGATCTTGGATTATATGTTTCCACCGTCATCACATGTAAAATATTGAGCTCTGCAGTTTACAAATCTAAGACAAGGAAAGTGCTATGTAGGGTAACTGTTTTAGAGATACATAGGGCCTACACAAAACATGACATTTGAGGGCAAAGGACCAAAATAGAGAAAATGTGTAGGTACATTTACTGTAAAGCCAAAAAGAAGGCTGCGTGTGGTTTATAGCCATGCGGGCAGCGCCACTATGAATGACAATGTTGGTTCACCACTTCAGACTGAAATATCTCAACAACTATGGGATGGATTGCATTTACATTTTGTGCATACATTCATGGTCCCAGAGGATGAATCTCTCTGACTTTGATGATCCCGACCTTTCCTCTTGTACCATCACCATGATATTTTGCTTTTTGGTGAAATATCTCAACAACTATTCAATGTATTTCCATAAACTGATTGTTCCCAGATGATAAATCCTAATCTCCCGACTTTATAGTGAAATTACCTACAAAACTAAAGACATTCTCATCAGTCTCATCTGTACTTTATGCTGATTATCAAATATTAGCATGCTAACACACTAAACTAAGTAAATGGTAAATGGATTAACATTTATATAGTGCCTTTCTTGTCTTCTGACCACTCAAAACACTTTACACTACATCTCAGCATCCACACCCTGATGGCACAGCCTTCAGGCTCAGTTTGGGGTTAACTCAAGGACACTTTGACATGTGGACTGGAGGAGCCGGGGATCGAACCGCCAGCCTGAAGTGGATGACCCCGCTCTACCTCTGAGCCACATCTGCCTGCAGGGTGGTGAACATGGTAAACAGTAGCATTGTCATTGTGAGTATGTGAGCATGCTGTCTTTAGCATATAGCCCAATGATAAAGCTTCACTGTGCTGCTGGCGCATTGTACACTAGATGTTCACAATCATTTTTATTTCGTTTGAGTTTACATTAGCTGACATATGCCAGCTTTTAGCATGCATCACATGCAGCTGTCCATCAGGTTAAATGATCAACGGTCAAAATGTCCAACGTAAATATGCCAAATAAATAAATTAATTAACAGCATATTGAATTCCTAATATTGTAAAATATGTCGCCAAGACGGGCTGCATGATGGTGCAGTGGTTAGGACTGTTAGCACTGTTGCCTCACAGCAAGAGAGGGTTGCAGGGTCTTTCTGTGTGGACTTTGCATGTTCTCCCCGTGTTAGCGTGGGTTTTCTTCAGGTTCTCCAGCTTCCTCCCACAGTCCAAATACATGCAGGTTAATTGATAACTCTAAATTGCCCGTGAAAGGTTGTCTGTCTCTATGTGCCCTGGAGACCTGTCCAGGTGAACACCGCCTTTGCCAAATGCTGGTTGGGATCGGCTCCAGCCCCCCCGACCCCTAACGGGATAAGCAGCTGCAGATGGATGGATGTTGCCGCGACAATTTAAATACAAACGTACTGTATATGAAAAGTTTAAATGCCTCCGCTCCACTGTGCTTCTAATCAATACACTTTGTCAAATTCAGCGAATATCTCCTCACAGTCCGCTGAAAAATAAAAGCCAGATGATGTAAATACATAATAATATGACTTTTTGGGCCTGTGAGAGTGTGCATGCTTGAGAGAGACAGAGAGGAGAAGAGAAGGTGTTCGGTAAGGTATTAATGATAATTTGATTGTCAACATCATGAATGAAGCTTCAAACTATTCGGTAGGCTACAACCCTAAGAGCCAAACAACACTATATACAGAAAATATAGTACATAAGTAGTACATACATCGGACCAAACAGCTGTTTTTTTTATTTTTAGACTGCTTTTTCATTTAAGTTATTTTTATATCAAATGTAGGTAATTATATGGCTATTTAAAACATGTCCCGTAGTTTTCTGGAATATTAACGTCCATATTGGCCGTCAGAAAGACAGTCTAGTGTAATCTCTGTTAAAAACATAATGCACATGACTGTATCAACATTAAAGACCAATAAAGACTTGTCTGTATTTGTAAATAAAAGCCATTTGCAACTCAGCCTGTTGCAGCTGTAATGTCTTGATCTGGTTTCTGTTGCTCTCATGATAAGTACCCCAGCCATCATGAGTCACCCTCTGCAGCACACCCCTGTGTACCAAACAAAGAGCTATGACTACACCAAACAGAACAAGTACAGTACGCCTGCACTTTGTTATGGACGACCTCAACGAGGCTCACTCATCACGTCTGTAAACTATTGTGTTTTTGTTTGACACACAGTGCTGGGAAACTCGACTTCCCGTCCCTTGAAATGGGATTGCCCAACAGGATTATTTCATCACCAATTTATTACCATTTAATCCTGGAGATTTCTGTCTTGGCATGGTGTGTCTCTCAAACAAACAGACAGAAGAGGGCGGACATCGGGGTACTGGGCCCTTAATCATCTTCTCTCCTGCTGATTCATCTCGTGAAAATCGGTCTCTTCCTCCGTTTTCTCATCGCTGTTTAGTTCTTTTGATTTGAACTAAGGGCAATTCTCTCGTAACGAGTCTGTAATTAGGGAATCGTCCTTGAGGTTTGGAAAAGAATAGCAAAAGGATGCAGTCACAGCATATTCAAGACGTTTCTCATGTCCAAGATGATTACAGACAGTAAGAAGGAGTGCATGTGGTAGAAAAGCTCAGTAGTTGATTTCATTAAGGACTTCTGGTCTGCGTTGGCTTAAAAGCAGAAAAGTCCATCCTTTTTCAATATATGTTTGGCCATATTAGTCTATGTCATTATTTGAGATTTGACAGAAGAGAGATTACAAAGGAAAAGCGATAGGTAACGACATAAGTCCTCGGCCGGACTCGAACCAGGGACGATCATGGTAAGCGCCTTAAACACCTCGGCCACCATAAACCTTGAACCTTGACCTTGAACATAATTTAATACTTACTGAATGACAAAAAACGCCTTGGCACCCCACATCCATGTGAAATGATGGCCGTGAGGTATTTTTGCGCATCTTAGAAAAAGGTCAAAAGATGTCTACATATTTAAACGAATCCTACCTGAGACATGAGTTTTTCTTTGTATTGCACTTCCAGCTGCTAATTAGACCCGGTTCTTTTTGATCCATTATTTATGTTAAATTATCAAACTGGTCTAATCGAGTGGTGCAGGAATGAGTCCTAAAAACCCAGGTAGCATCTTAGCATTTCCGGTTCCCTCGTCTAAAAGTCAATGGGTTTTTTGAATGGGTTTTCAGTTAAATGCCTCAAATAAGGTATGTGGTTAACATAAGCTTAAAAGAATTTAACATTTTTTCTAAAAAAAAAAAAAAAAAAAAAAAATACATCAGCAAATATCCAACAAGTTTATTTTGAAGCTTTTGCGTGTCTTCAAAAAGGCGGTTGCACACTCCAAAAATGATAAAAGTGGAGATTATCCTGCAGAACAAACTGTTCAAGTATCATGTGCCACGGAGCTTAAGTTCTGCAATAATCCAAAACCAAATGGAAATATCACATTGGCTTTGGGTTGAGGGAACCAACTAGTGCTATTCCAACTTCTGGTGAAAAACACCTCATCCCTGCACCGCTCTGTAAAGTAGATCCTGCATCTGTGATTTACAGATCCAGTATTGGTTTGTGGAAGTCACCCTGCTCTCGACACCTTTACTCATCAGGAGGGACAAGGGTTAGGGTTAGGGTTAGGGTTAGGGTTAGAAGAAGCTACATATCGTTAGCCTCATAGCATAAATGCCCGAGTCATATTTTAAGGTTTTCAAAAAAAAGAAAAAACATTTTTTGGCAAGTACATAGGATATTTTTTATTCATACGGGTCTAACTGCAAAATATGACTTTGGCAATTATGCTATAAGGCTAACAATATTAGCCTTGGCTAAACTTCAGGAAAGCATTCGTACACAGTCAGGAGTGAATTTTGTCCCACGTCTTTTTAAAATGTTGCTCGACAAAGGTTTTGCTTCAGGGCCAGTGTGGAAAGGAGAATGAGGGATGAATAACTCTTTGAAAATACATATGTCATATATCAAGAAAGACTTGAAATAACATAAATTACAAACTGGCTGTTGTACTTGCTCTGAATGAGTCCTTAAAACAGAACTGCTGAAAGAGTGAGAAAACTTCATTAGTTCCTGCTGTCATACAGTACTTACTGCTAATGCTAAGACCAATAAGCACAGATCCAACACAGCCAGGCTGATGAGCTTGTTGTGAATAATAGCCCTCAGTTCACATGTAGCATATGCGCTAACCGCTGCATCTGACAGAGTCCAGACGGAGAGGAAAAACTTGGAGCGGAGGGACTTGGTGAGGAGTAGCCAGGCAGTAAAAACGGAGAGCGTATGTATGTGTTGGCCAACCTTGATTTAGTCTCATGCCCATTACACACTGCTGAAGAGCTCTCTTGGGGTCAAGTCAGCAAAGCACAGAACACAGTGTTTGGTGAAAAAACACAACATGCATAAAGTCAGTTGGAAGTTGAAACAATATGGGTTAATTTAGCTGAAAAGCCTTTCTAAATTAATATGCTGGACGTGACTCAAGTAATTGCCATCCAAGCATAAGATATTTTTGGCGTTCGTAGGAGTTTTTAAAAGTATGTTTTTGTATTTTGTTTATCGTGTTTATGCAAATCTCCCATTAGAGACTGTACTGGACTTGAACTTTAAATGGATCTTGAAGTCGACTTTTCTCACTTTACTCATTAACGTGGCAATAAATATTAAAGCCAATAACTGTAAACTAAATATCTATATTTCCATTTTTTTCCTTTCCTTTCTCAGGCTGCTCTGAATGATGAACAGCGTTTTTCCAAAACAAAATACACATCATTTACAGTGTAAAATTCCCATTAAAGTGAGAGCTGGATTGAAAGTTAAACTTGAGCATTATTGAAGCTGATAGTGATTACTGGCTCGGTATTAAAATATGAAATATTGAGCTGTGAATGTAAAGAGTGAAGCCCTAGTGTATGCGCATTTACAGTGCAGACAAAGGGAAACTTGATCACAATGAAAGTAAATGACCTAGATTTCTGATCACACCACTGTGAGAAAAGCTTGTTCGGTATCCTCTCCAATGATCACTTTTTAAATGATTTTCCACATCATTTTCCTCAACATTTAACAGATTTTCCACCTTTGTCCCTCTTTGAGGAAATCACTCGTAGGAGACGAGGAATTCCCAGACAGTAAAAAGTCTCAAGAAACATGAGACATCTCTCCGCTCACATCTGCATCCCTATATAACCCAGCATCCTCCTTGATTCTATACGGTAGCTTGTATATCACACAGATTTTACAGAGTCGAGCCCTGTGTGGGCGGGCACAACGCTATCCAGTTAGTGCAGTGATAAACTTCACAGCCAAGGGCAGAAAGTTCGCCGCTCCGATCGGTGGCCTGTAAGACATTACTTATCATTGCTCGGGTGAATAACAGACCTTGTCCTTTAATGTGGGCTGTGTGATCACGCCAAGCTGCACAAAGCAGCCGTTCAACCCAGAGCAAAGTGTGGTTTCAGAGGAATCCCTTTACCCCCTACCCATAAGCCTACCCTCAAACCCCCTCCTTCCCGCCTGGATGCTGCCTCGCCATTTTTTCGGGGGTACTGCAGATGTGGAGTTAGTAGCTGGCAGAAGCTACAGTATACGACTTTGTGGGCTGCGAAGTCTCACTGTGGCAATCAGGGGTGCATTGGACTGGACTGCAGACACTAAGTGGGCTGCTGCCAGTGCTTTGAACTGTGAAAATAAATACTGAATGGGGCTACGTTGTGCTAGCCAGGCCTTGAGTCCTATAGTCATCTGTCTTAGTGTACACACCGGTGGGAGTGTTTGCCTTGGACATCAGCCACCGCATGTGGTAGCCGAGATTTTTTTCACGCTGGATCACACTTTTTGAGGGTGCATTTAATGAAACTGGCTGCTGAATATAAAAAGGGGCAAGACTCATTTTGCACATTTTGCCCTTGTCGGGGATGAGATCTGCACAAAGAGCCAGAGTACATCTCTGCGTCTGGTAGAGACGTTTGTTTGAGGGCTGAAAGAGAGATCACTGGGGCGAGAGGATGTGGGCCACTCAGAGGAAGGAGGCAAACGAAGCACCTGGGACAGGTTGATTTGGATGTTTGGACGTGGAAGGGGAACTTGTTCGGCGGCCAACGCTCTGTTTCTGCACACAGACGAGGAGAACTGACAGTGTTGCGCTGTCCACCGCACAGTACTTTTAAACAGAGAGTGAGAGTGAGAACAGGAGATTTGATGTCAAAATGAACCACTCGGGGGCGTTTTGCAGGATTGTACACTCATAGCTCCCCTGATACCATATATTATTTTATCTGCTGCAGTGTAATCCAACAATCATACCATACTGAAAAACAGCATGTGTGTAGGGATTAAAATCTGAGTCTCTAACAAGGAATCATCCTTGTTAAACCAGAGTTAAGTTTAACAAGGTACAGGCAGGATTACAGGGTACACCATGCATACTTTGCACTAAATACCCTGCTCTTAGTTTTGATTGGAATATCCCTCCGCATTCAAATATTCAGTCTGGTAGCTCTCCACAGGCGTCATATTAAGTGTATACCTTTTGGTTTCGATTTATGACAAGTTTGCCATGCTGTTGCTCTTCCCTTCTGGTCCTTTTTCATTCATCCAAAAACTGATTCGCTGAGTATGCATGCACTTTTTAATTCTGCTTTATTTTGCTGAAAGACATCCACAGTTGGGAGTACGGCCAGGGCGACCACATTCTTCTACTGTTGGCCACTAAACAGCTTCGCCCGAGCAATTGGAGTAATCCTCAAAACCAAGTCCTCAAAACTGGCTTTGTTTGAATTTAAGATGCAGCTGGATGTGCTGGCAGCGTACAAGTTAAAGTCCTATACTAGTGTTGCATAGCAGTGTTTGTATCATGCCATTTTCTCACCAGCTCAGCTTTTTTGCCTTTTATCTTAATCAGCTCTTTTCAGTCTGTTTTTGTGTCTCGTGGAAACATAAAACATTTTAATTGTTAAGTGTTTTTGTTTAATTTTGGAAAAAGCATGTTGGAAATTCTACAGCACTTGTAATCTGAAAATACTAAAAGTGAAATATTATCCCATTTTGGGTCATTTTTGTGGTCTAATGGCCAAAAAACATGAAATACAAACCACACAGTGCCACAGCTATCTGTCACACTAACTGTCATGCACGAACACCCTTTGCAACAGGAGCCAAAAACCTGCACCCACTTTTTCAGCCTTATCCAGAGTAACAGCTATTCTGTTGTACGTGTTTCCAACAGACGCCCCCCAAATCTCTCTGCAGTGTCAGTATAGACTGAAAAAACATGCTAACATAGAGCTTAAATGTCACTTGAGGATCCTGCTCTTACCATCAAGCCAAGAAAAGCCATCAAATTCAATCAAACGCTGACAGAAAACAGATCACATCAAGACCCCGGTGACACTAAAGATGCTGTGAGCTGCTGAAATTTGCCCGTTTTTGCTTTGGCACACACATTGTCATCCAGAATCAGATTATCTCAACTGGCATCCCATTTTCCAGACTCTGCTCTTTCCCATCTGTCTGGAACAGACTTCATCCTGTTTTCAGCCTTGTGCCATCTCCTCCAGTGGGTGGAAATTGAAGCATATTGGATAAAACTGGCAAGATAAGCATTTGATAGCCAGTCCATCTTTCTGAGAAACAGGTGTGGCCACAGTTTTACAAGCGTCTTTGTATATACAGTCGGAGGACGATCGTAAGTGCCTCTTGTGTCCGCTGTTAAAAGAATTCATGGCAAACCATCACAAAGAGACAAAATGCTCATATCTCTGACATGAAGGTATTATGATAGGAATAAAAGTACCAGATGTTAATAGTAAATCTAGATAGTGTCAACTGTGTTTCAGCAGGGGAATTTCATAAGGCTGATTTTGTCAGGAGGTACCGAAAGGGAAGAAATTCATGTGCAAAAAACATTAAAGCAACAGTGTGTAACAGGATCTACTGGCAGAAATAGAATATAATGCTAAGAAGTATGTTTTCTTTACAGTGTAATCTCATGAAAATAAGATTCACTGTGTTACATTAGAATGAGGCGCTTATATCTACATATGGACCAGGTCCTCTTCATGGAGGCGGACAGCCTTGTTTCTACAGTAGCCCACAACGGACATACCAAACACTGACTCTGGAGAGGGACATTTGAGTTTTCACATCGGCCACAGTAGTTCTCCGAGACCAGACCTAGGCATTATACGGCCTATAAGGCCTAATGCCCGGCCTAGGAGGTCTCAGACAAACCACAGTTTTACTTCCGTAGTGTTAATATTGCCATTGTTTAGCAGTGGGGTTCTTCACGACTTAACCACTTGAGCGTAACACGTTACGAGTTCCATGTGAAGGCACCATAAGACGAGACAGGGTCGGTATATTAATGGTAGTGAAAAAAACAAGCAATATTGTTGACAAAAAAAGACAAGATTAAAATGTAGTTTTAAAAAATTACAATTTTTTAACCAACTTTGACTAAAATGCATGAATTGACAACTAAAACTAAATTAAACTAGACTAAAAGTTGTCGTCAACTCAACCATGAAGGGTAAAAATGACTAAAACGTGATTAAAATTAATAAGCATTTTCATCTTAAGACTAAGACTAAATCTGAGTAAGCTGCTGAAATGAACATGGATGTACTGGCTGGCCAACTCGTCACATTGTGATAAGAGCCTGGCTTAACTTTGTGAATGTGTTGGCACTTTTTCTCTGCCTTAACACAGTGGGCTAATTGAAATGAATAAGGTGGCTGTGTGTTTTCATGAAGTGCTAACGTTGTCTGGAAATGGTCTCAGTCTGTTACCAGGAAATTTCAGCGATACCGCAGCTGTTTGTCAACTGTTCCTGCTGCCCACGACGTTAAAGTTGTTTTGGTTGCAGTTTGCTCTGCTCTTGGTCTCATTGCTTTTGAAGTCGGTCTTTGAACTGACTTGGACTAAACTGAGGTGGTCTTAACTGTATTTTTTTATTTAGGTATATAATGCCACTTCCCTGCTTTCCAACTTTGAATGAAACAAGCTGCCATCTTCAAGAAGAGGAGCCCAATGTGGTTTTCATATTCATTCAGTGACTTCATCCAGTGATTGGGGACACACTTAATGTGGTTCATTACAAACAGTGACGGCTGGAAGAGGGGAAGGACCGAGAAACCTGATTCTGGCATAACAGTAGTTTACCAAACCCTTCTTGTCTGTTTAGAATTGAATCAGTAAGCAGCTGTTCCCGTGTTGAGTGACTACTCTCCAGCAGACCGTGGTTGTTTTGCATGCCCGGTACAAAGTGCCAGGCAACGTTTGGCTGAACTCATAGTGCCGCTAACCCTCTGCCACGCACGTGTCTTTGATTCCTACGTTAGGCTTGAATAGCAACATCTTCTTGACATTGCAGATGTTGGTCATTAATAGCATATGTTTGTCATCTTTTTTTCTCATGCTGTATCATAATAGCTCTTGAACTACCTTTTTTTTATCACTTACGTTTCCTTAGTTTCTTGGAGGAACATCTGAGAAAGTGATATATGATTTAGTGCCTTGTTTAAATAAAGCTCACACAAAAAGGGGGTATAATATTGTCCTTGTGTGAAAACTATGCCGCTGTCGATGATGACTAATGCCCACGTTACAAATGATCGCTTTTTCGATTAATTAGAGACAAATAATAGGATGTGAGCAGGCCTTTATGTCACTGCCCACAAGCCTCCTGAGACTTGCTCCACTTGACGTTTTGGTCTAATTGCTTCATTTCTTCTGTCTTTGCTCATTTATAACCATTATATGACAACAGGTAGGACTTCTACAATATTTATACAAGCTTGTCCTGTCCTAATCGCACAGTTTGAGAGTCTTATTCTTGGGCTGAGTTTGATTCAAAAGAGAGCTGGGGCATATTTTTCCTATTATCATTATCCTACTGGTTGTGTTTACAGCTTTTGCATAATTGGCATGAGGTATGGTTACTTGAGACAACGGCAATCTAAGAAACTCATACACACTGTCTGTTTTAGTCTTTGTCAGGGAGTCAGAGCACACGACTGGATTCAGTGCAATGAAAGCAGCGCAAAAGCAACTATGGCGCATTTATTTACTTGGGTTGAAATTAGACATTTTCCAGAGGAAGGAAAGAGCCGAAGAAATCATGCAAAAGATTCAAAACACATGCTTCACAGAGGAGCTCTGCACAGAGGGGCCTGAAACTTGGACAGCTGAAGTGGTTTAGAAGAATCGGATCCATTCGCCTGAAGGATGTGAGCAACTGTACATGACTGGAGAAACGTAGACTCATTTTACCAAGATTTCACAAAGAGATTATGAGCAGAAAGATATTCTGCACAGACCTAGTGAAGACATTAATACTACGTATGAATCACAAGAATACAGATTACGTAGGTAAATGTGTCAATATGAGGTTGTCTCCTCACTTTAAGACCATTTTGTAGTTATTATTTATGTTAGGTGTATATAGTACCTTTAATTTTAAACATATCTAAGTAGTTGTTACCTAAACCTAACCCAGTTGTTTCCTGTGGAGACAGAATTTTATTTTGAAAAGGCTTCCTGCAATGAGCTGATATTGACATGTCACCCAGTCTGACTCTTATCAGGCTACTGAATATCAACACACATCTTTCCCATGTCAGTGGGCTAGTAGGGGCCTACTAGACCAGCAGCAGGCTCACAAGGCTGTTATCTACATCGACCTACTAAGTTCAGCAAAAGTGAAAATAAAAACTTTAAAGCTACACATTCTAACATGTTAACGTAAATAAAACTTCATGTTTTGAACACAAACAAAAACTGCAACTTCTTCAAATTTAGGCAAAAAACTACAACTTCTTTAAGTTTAGGCAATAAAACTACAACTTCTTTAGGTTAAGGATTCAAATTTGGTAATTGCCTCTTCACCTCATCATGTGTCTACACCAGGGCTCGGCAACCCGTGGCTCCGGAGCCGCATGCGGCTCTCTCATCCTTATGTTGCGGCTCTGCGTGGCTTGGGAAAATAAATTATAAGGGTCCGATTGAAGTGTATGTTATTTGTCTCAAAAACGCGTGTCATGTCATCTTATTAAATCAAAGTTTTTAACTTCTTTCTTGCACCTTGTGCAATTTCGGTGATCAGCGTTCGCCTTCTTCAGAGATGTTTGACAGCACTTTGTCACTTTGTCAGCCGGCAGCCGGCATGCGCAGAAAGCCCAGCGACACCAAAACTGCCCAATATCTGAACAAAGTATTTTATTTGTGTTTGTTTAATTATAGCTGTAAATTGTAAGATTATTGTGATCTCGAAATATTAGAATAAAATTATGAACTATGTTAAAAACAAACACCGCTCACGCCTCACAGAGGGCAGCTTACAGTCCTGTGTAAAGATGAAAGTGACGTCCTACAGTCCTGATCTGCAGACGCTGTGCGCAGAGGTTCAGGAGCAGAAGTCCCATCAACCAGGTAAAATAAATATTCAGGCAGTTATTTTGCAAATATTTATTTTTGTTGTTCAGCGAAATAGTGTTCGTTTTTCCATTGTAGTTTTAAATTCAGGTCAAGGCTCCGCTACGCGCTCCGAAAGCCCAAAGGATGACGGCTCACGGCATTTTTGTTTGCTAGATGGATAATTTAAGTTCAGCTTTTTAATTTATTTGAAAGAGACCTTCAACTCTTCGATTTTTATTTTTTTTGTAAGAGTTCAAAATGTGTTCATTTAATAAATAAAATTTAATTTTCTGAAACATGTTCAGACTGCATGGATTTCACAAGCAACCCACTATTTTACAAGTGTAAAGATATATATAGGCTGACATCATTTCAGATGTCAAAAAGTGTTTGCGGCTCCCAGTGTTGTCTTTTCCGTGGAAACCGGGTCGAAATGGCTCTTTGAGTGTTAAAGGTTGCCGACCCCTGGTCTACACTATCATGGATCGTGTGTGAACACAACCAGAGAGCTGCTTTTGTATGGATTACTTTTTTAGTTCCCTTTCACTTTGTTTTACATTATGAATGCATTAAAATCGAAGCCCATATGATAATTTTTGGGACATAAGACAGAACACAACCACAACGTTATCGCAGCCATGATACTGTAACATTCAATCTACAACACAGATGCTACAGAGAAATTTAGCCGCCATTTGAAAACTTGTTTTTCCTTTTTTGCCAAGCAAAGCAATGCGGTTGATCTTCCAGCTACGGAAAAGGGATCAGGTCTTATTCCTTCACAAGATTCAATATTTTGCCTTGAAACTGTGATGGTAACAAGGACAGAAAACTTGGCCAAACTCGGCACTTCTGTAAGGTCGTATCCAGCAGGGGAAGCAAAAAGGGCTGTAAATCTACTGGTTCTCAGTGGTGCTACAGCACATGCAGTCTGAGACAATGCCATTTTAAGACTGTTGTATGAAACTACCATGCTCACAGAGTAGAGGTGCTCGGAGCCGTTTTCCCAGATGCCTCAGGTTTCATGACTGGACTCAAGACCTCTTCTGACACTGTTGATCTGAGCTGCACCAATACCGACCACATAATTCCTGTTTACATCCTCATTTCCAGCTCTGTTCTACCAGAAACCAGGTCAGTCAAGTTCAGGTCAATTTCACCCTACGTGCACCAGCCCCATGTAAACGAGAGGCAAAAAAAGGAAAAGGCTAAGATATTCCACTTCCTGTTTATACAAACTTATGTGGAGGCCTTCCATTTTCCCACAAACCCTCCGTTTTCTCGGAGGCCATTGGTTTTCTTCACTTCCTGTCGCTCTAAGAAGCTCAATCCTCGACTGCAGCCTGACTAGCTGCAGCAGTCGGCGGATTATTATCTGTATCTCTCTCAAATTAAATTTGCTGAAAGGAACCGTCTGACAAATTAAGTTGGAAGCAGCTGGCATTGTGATGAGGACGCTGGCTTCCTGCCCTCGTTGGTCTGAATGGGCTTCCGCTACCAGCACCGGGTGGGCTGTCCCACTGCTAATAAAGCAAAGAGACAGTGGAGGTGAGAGGAGGTCACCGAGGCTCAGAGGAAATGGAAGCTCTCGTGAAACAAATGGAAAATATGTCTGTGCTTTAAATCAGCCTTTTAGGCAACAGAAGAGGGCTTGGAGCCAAACTATTGTTTCAGACCATCTTCGTCGCTTTCTGCCTTCTGTTTTTATTTTTTCTACTTTCATTTTTGGACGAGGACGCCGCCTCTCGCTCTGCTGTTTTGTCTCTGAGAGTCCTCTATGCCTTTCCAGCCGCTCAACACACTGCTGCACCTCACACTGTCTGGGATGTTAGAACAACATTGGGGGAGTTATATGTGCCGCCATGCGTGAGCCCCATGCTGTAGGTCGCCAAAGCCTGCTGTGAATCAGGGGCTTGATCAGGTAGCTATGTAGGCTTAGCTAAATTAAAAGCAAAATATACTCTCTGAGAGAGTGAATGACTTTATTTGAAGCCAAAGCAGCCGTGATCCCGTGAACTCATTATCCACAAAACGCATGCCTGCTTCATGCATTGCCACAGGGACACAAGTAGGGTACTCTGTATGTGTGTGGCACCCCCTTGTAGAAATATAAAGCTACTAGTCGCTCTGCTGAATAAGAGTTGTGTGCTCATGCTCACTAGGGATTTCCTGTGGTCTAGTCTCCCAATATTGAGGGCTGGGATAAACCCTGATCAGGAGGCCCTTACAATGAAACGTAAAATCCTTGGCACGCCGGCTTACTCTCAGAGAACTGTGTCAAAAACATATTGTTTGGCTCCGGCAAAGACGGCAATAAAGACGGAGCATTACACCAGTCGTACAGTAGAGATGCATCACGTGCGACGGGAAACACCTGGTGCGTGCAGGCTCCCTCGAGAGAGGATAAGGCGAAGAGCGGATCCAGGGTCAACAGGTGGATGCGAATGCACTCCAGAAGAGGCCATCGAGGGTTGAGTGTTAATGAGAGACAAGTGTTTTTTCTCCTCTGAGTGACTCTCATCTTGAAACAGTCACTTCTGGTTCTCATTCCACCCGAGTAGTTAACCCTTCCACGCGTGACTTGTGTGAAAGGGGCCTCGCACAGATTTAGTTAATGGCTCTTTCTGCCGTCTTTGTGAAATTAGTGCTTATTTGGTTTCAAAGAGGTGGAATTAGTCTGTGTTTGCATGAATATGGAAAAGAAAAGATGTGGCTTAACTCTTTCAAGACTTGGCCGTTCTGTTTAAAATCAACTAAATTTATACAGATTACTGGTTAGTTTAAGCACAATGCTTATTAAGACAAATGACAGAAAAATTTGGGCTTTTTCAGCACAACTAAACAAATGAGCGTATGAATTAAAAATTAAAGGACAGGTCCATTAAGTTTTTATATCATTCTGTAGCTTTCCAGTGGTGTTCTTTAGATATTCAAATCTGAAGATTCAAATTTTGGTTGCATACATCACACTACACGACATGCTGTCTTGAAATCGAGTCTGTAATCATGTTTAAGTTGTTGCAGTTTTCACACTACATGACTGACCGGCAACAGGAGGTCAGACATTAGAGAAATCTGTGGTAACTGACGTGTTACCGTACGCAAGACATATTGCTGATGATGTCGTTAGCACGTTTTTACTATATATTCTACTACGTGCAACAACGACTTCGCTCTGTGTTGCACAACACATACAGTAAGTTCGAGTTGTAGGTGACCCGTCCTCCCCAGGTTTCCCCTCTTCCATTCTCATTGGCTGAAGCTTGTGGCTGACTCCCCGACAGGTCCACATATTTAGTATGGTAGACATCTGGAATGTGTCCGTGAGGCATCGGCAAGCATTACAGAGCCTCTCGGACTGCGTCTTTGAGCAGCTCACATAAGGCGCCGAGCGGCGATGTGCGAACGGAGATGTGCGAACGGCGATGTGCGAGCCGACGCTGATTTGCTTCTGATCTGGGGCTGTTGTCGGGGAGCTTAAAAAACTGTTGGAGTCAGGGCTGAAGTCATGAAGTGTCAACTAGGTATTAGATGGCGGTTGCCATGCTCCCGGTTCGGAGGAGCAGACAAGAGTACCATCACTGTGAAGATAGCTATATAAAGGCTTAGTTCTCTGCTGAAGCAGTGAAAATATTCTTGTGTATTTTAACACAAACACAGATTGTGTTATTTTTTTGGATGACTAAAATAAGTTTTTCTGTTGCTCCCATCTGCACCTACTTTGCGGGAGTATACAGTACATACAACCTCAAAAATCTGTTTCAGTTATTTCCAAATTGAGCACAGCTAACTTTCACTCAGCATTTACACTATTCACAACCCCACTGACTAGCTTAGTTTGGTAACCTACATTACTGCTTTTTGCAACGGCTGATTGGGCGTTTCCATTTGAAAATAAAGGATAGTACTCTCGCTTTAGTCTTAACATTAAAACTTCCAGAGGTTTCTCTGGACAGTTGAAGCCAACACTCTTCATGATATAAAGTTGACTTTATAAGAGTTGTCATACAGTATTAGGGATCTGTGTGAACAGATTTTGATTGGATATAGACCTGCAACACAGACAACCTGACAGTACATGAACATCAACTTAACCATAACACCATCTTCAGATGTGGCTGCTGTCTCTGACAAGTATTCAGTGGAACCACAAGCAAACACAACATGTGATTTAATGTGAAGGTCAGAAGACATACCACATGCATGTGTTTTTCCTCGCCCCCCAAAGTCCATCCCCAAAGCGATATAAAACAAACCTGTTGAAATGTTAACGGCACATGGCTTTCTGTACACAGACTTGGTTGAGAATCCACAGTAAGGCTACTGTGCTGCACGGCGGTGGGACCCAGTAGACCCAGTAGGACCACTGCACCTCTGGGAGTCTTTCAGACCATCAGAACTACATTTCCTCTGTGCTGGGTCAGTTGAGCGTGAGCTGATGAGCATATTGCTGCTGGTATTACTCTTTGCTTTGAACTGAAAAAAATGATATAGAGGCTGAAAGGCACATGTTTGCTTTTGTATGCCACATGTCAGATGTTTCAACACGTACTGTACATCGGGCATTTTATGGTCACTGAAGAGTTGGTGGAGCTGAGGCGGCACCGCTGTTGGCTCCAAAATGTTGTCTGGGACTTTAAATGGAAAAAAGATTGATTTTATTTTAGAAATAAAAACAAAATGTATGTACGTTCATTTAAAAGGTTCAATAAACCTGTAAGGATTATTCTTGTCATGAGTGACAAAATGGTTGCAGATGAAGACAAAGCAAAAGTTCAAGTTTGTAGACATTTGAACTTTGTTGATTTGATGATAAGAACATTTTGTTATTAATATATCAAAATGATCATAGAAACGCTACAAGATAAATATGGATTTATACTTTATGCCCAACAAAATGTACCTTTTTCTTCCTTAAGGTTGTCAGTGTTTTGGTGTATTTTATAAGTAATGTCTTGGTCTGTTTGATGGTTTCTGATTGGTCTTATTTATCTTTATAAATCTACTCTATAAATGTAGAGAGGCGAGAGAAGACCAGGAAAAACTGGAGGGAAATAACAGAAACTCTGTTGAGTTTAGTCTAAGATTTTGTGCTTGTTCGTTTTTAGCCAGCTTACAGCTAACGTAGAGTCATTAGGAACGAGACACTGAACACCAAGTGGTCCCTTTACAGCAGCGTACTATTCCTCATACTCAGGATGGGTTCAGTGCACCATCACATAAAGTAGGTCTTCATTCTCAACACAACAAAATGCAACATGCAACAGAACAACCCAACAAAACAACGTAATGTAACAGCGTAGCACAGCAACAACATAGTAATGTATGTGATAATTAAACTAAAGTTTAAGTTTAATATGGTGTTCGGTCCAATGGTTACCGTCTCATGAATGACGCGAGCCTGAAAGAAAGATGGTCTTTAAGATGTCTTCAGGTTGTTTCTAGGTTGTCATCTCTAATGCAGTTCATATTAATAGCTTTATTTATGATTTTACCATCACATTCTCATATTGCTAGTCTGTAGTTAATTGTTGAGTCTGCCTATCTCGGACAGGGCCCTCCTGAAAAGCAGACCTTTAAAGGAACAGTGTCTATTGGCAGACATATAATATTAATAAATATGTTTTCTTTAGTGTATAGTGTTTAATCACCTGAAAATAAGAGTTGTAAATGTTTTTTTTTCCTTTGAATGAGCCGTTTATATCTACATATGGAGCAGGTCCTCTTCACAGAGTCGGCCACCATGTTTATACAATAGAAATGGACAAACCAGTTCTTCTAGATGCAGCCAAATCCTACACACTGCACCTTTAAATCTCAAAGCTTTCCTGCTTAAATTTAAAAAAAAATGCACCATTGAGATATTTTAAAATTTCAAAATGTTTCAGTCTTTAAAGCACCTCAGCTGAGCCTACTGATTTTCACAAGTCTAATCTTCACACACTGAAGACTTTTCCAAACTCCAGACAACAGTATTGCACTGGAATAACGCCCTGAATCAATGAATGGACTTGTATTACCCCACATGACACCCGCAGAACCTAAATGGAGGGGTTGCATGTCAGGAGCAGCTGGCGGTTTACAGAGAGACACCTGTGCGGATTAAGCTCCGGTGTCAGGTTGAGTTTCGTTGTCCCAGCGGCCCCGAGCCTAGACTGATAAATGACTCCCGGCTTTCTCGACGCATAGCTTACTGACACACATCTCACAGACATGCTGCTCTGATTTCACAGTGGAAGTGGCCTGGATAGACCTAGATTCAAAATAGAACGGTTAGGTCATGTTGCCCATCTAGGAACCAGGACTATCCAAGTTAAATATGGATTTGTCTCAGTCTCGTGCCTTTTTAAAAATGGACTTCGGGAGGGCTCAGTCATTATTAAATGTCTACACTATATACTATATGATAAAGTCTGTTGGCTGTTGCAGAGAGCACATCTTTAAGTGACTGAATTTATATGATAGAGGGTAACAAGAGCAAAGGTTTCTCCAGAGTGATAAGAGAAGGTTCACAAAATGATTACTTGATTAATCAGTTATTCATTTATTATACAACATTGCCTTAATTCAGTAAAATGTTAGGATTTGCAGCTTTGTTTTATATCGTTGCAGATTAAATACCTTTAGGGTTGTCCCAATCAAGTTTTTGGTCCTGATCCGAAATACTGGGTATCACCAATAGAAGTGAGGGGGGAAAAAATTGATACAGGATAGTATTGCGATAATTTGCGTGGCAATATTGAACAGACACACCGACATCAAGTAACGACCTTTTAGCATATAAACTACCAACATCTTAATCCGACAACCTTCCAGCGGGCTCGACTGCTATTCTGTCTGTCAGAGACTATCATGGCCTTAATGCCACAATGATTTGGTTTAACGATAAATTATTAACATCCCTAGTGGATCCAGTAAATGCTAAACTTGTGACTTGTTTTTGTTTTGGGCATCAGGTGCAACAGACATATCAAAAAACAAGTAACCACAAAAAATCCCCTTAAATTTCTAAAGTTTGCAAAAAGATTATAACTTCCTGGATTAGAGCCATTTACTCATCCTCCTGTAATCCAGCTCAGCATTTTTCACCTTATTTTTTTTTCTTTTACATCCTCTTTAATTAAATTCAAAACAATACAGAGCAACAGGAAATATGGAAACATGAAACAACAACAGCGCCTGACCAGACTTGAACCCAGATCGTTAGGGTTACATGGCATGTGTTTTAAACCGCGGGGCCACCGGGACACCGCTTTTGATGGTTTACTTGGTTGAAAGAAACAATGTTTGTCTTTGATGATTTTGTGCTGTGGCATTGATAATGTATAATAAACCACAGGGTGGCATCTTCACATGACCCACACAGGAAGAGATGAAAAAATATACAACATAAAAACATGAGCATTCAACCCTCATTTTTTAGATTCCCTTCAAAAATAGTTGAACGATGATTTGAAACACTATGAATCCATTATATCTGATGCATACCATGTCGTCTGTTATGTATCTGGCAATTAGAGAAAGCCTCGTCGCCCAAAATATCATGAAATGCAGATCCCGTCCCACAGTGTGAATTGTCAGTAAAAATAGAAAGAAGTTCCCATCATGTAATTTAAAAACTGAATAAATCTGGTAACGACCACAAACAGTGATGGATTATAATTTAAACCAAGTCAATACGTCTTCTCAACTCTTTTGTCGTTTTGTGGTGACAACAACTGTGTGTGAAAAGTTATACATTTTGATTTCAGCTAGTGTCGGGGGGAGATCCTCAGCGAAAGCCCACCAGGAGCGCTGGATTTACATCACAAGACAAAACGAGAGCATCACTGTGAAACACAATGCGGCACAATAACATTTCATGCCGATTATCTTTCATTGTTGGAAGCTAAAATCACATTTGAAATTGTATTAACTGCACAGCCCTAGCATACAGCCCTAAAAAAAATCTTCTTCCTACCTGGACACAATGCAAACATCAAATTTTTTCACTTTTTCCTTGTGAAGATGTCCTAACCTGCTCCGTACGTCAGCGAACAGGCAAAACGACATGTTTGATTAAATGATCACCCTGGCTCTATTTATGCAAAATTTTGCCTACCTCCAACCTGTTGACTGTGACTGTATACTGAAATTATATCAGCAACATCACTACACTTTTGATGTCTAGATATCTGTAGAAAATGTCACAGACATGAAAAAAGTAGAAAGTAAAAATTTATATTTAAATCAACACTTCCTGCTTTCATTTCAAATTAAAACCCCTCAAGCATTTTTTCTGTGGACAGAACTCCTTCATTTGTTAAAACAAGGCTTTTAATCTGAAATATTTGCAGGACAGTGTTGTAAACATGCATTGACTTGCAGGACTCCATGAATGAATATAGCACGGGATTACCTATATTTTTTTAATTGTGGATTATTATTTTTATTTACAAATTACCTTGTTTTTTTTACCTTTTTTGTTTAAAATAAATATAAATGACATTTATAATGAAATGAAATGGTCACTATGTAAGTCAAACTTTATGTCGGAAGAGCAGCAGCAGCAGAAACGTAGCTGACATGCAGTTGGTGCGAACAACGGATGCGTGAATCACGCAGCCGTGAGGTAAAACAGCCGCCACGCGCTGTTCACACGTCTAGTCTGGCCCAGGCTTTACGTCCTAAAAGTTGTAAAATGCACTAATGGCTGAATCCAGAGTTATTTACCTTCCTCCGTTCATATGATTGAGACCCAGACGGAGGCTGGAGCGAGGGCTGGGAGTCGGAGTTAGCAAGCCGTGACGCCAGTGTGACAGCTGTGACCGAGCCGTGTGACCGAGCGGACGCCTGCTCCACGGGTGCGGAAGATCGACGGAAGATCCGGGTACTTTTCCTGTCGAGGTATTGAACCATTTTGGCTTCATCCGCTGCTGAGCAACTTTCACAGAAATGAACAGGGCCCCGCCTCCAACACTGTGTCCAGCTCTCTTTATACATCCATGATCTCATCGACATTGTTCGTAGTATATAGTATATGTATACGTACCATCGTTGTATGTTAGGAAGCGGTGTTACGCTCAGGTTATATAAATGTGCTGCTGTCACTGTCTGTAATCCCATCATCAAGGAGGAAAAAGGCCTATTTTCTGCATGCCTTTTTCAACAATACACAATCTTTGTTTCAGAGCTCCAGATAATTTTGTATGACTGTGGAGGTTAAAATGTTAGGCACAGACATCTTTGTAGTGCTGGCAGGCATTAAGGATGCCTCGCAGCAACACAATCCAGTCAGCTATAAACTATAGAAAAGTATGAAAAGGAGATGAGAGGGGTAAGAGTCCCTTGACTAACTGCATTACAGTCAAGTGAATAGTTTGAGATGACACGTGTGTGCTATGCAAACAATTTTCTCTCCAGTCCCAGTTCAAGGCTGATACACTGTAAAAGGAGACATGTGGGACGGTAGTGCATCTGCAGCGGTAGCAAACACAAGCGAGCGACTCGCAGCATAAATCGACTCCATGGTGATGTCATTAGATTCCTGTGAGAGCAGAAACCGTACATGAGAAATTACACAGCATGATAGCAGCCCCGAGAGTATATTCCTCGCGTAACGTCTTAATTTTATGTTTCCAACGTGAAAAGACACAGAGAACCTTCCTCCAGGGTTTGGTCCTGCTGGATCTACTGTTCCAGGATCCAGTTAGAAACCACATCTGTTTTAGATGCAGCGCTAGGACTGTGGCAAATCATGGCTCGTTATGATTTGAAATTAAATTTATAGTAGACCGTGTTTATTATGTATTCAGAATGTTTATGATATAGGCACAAATAAAACTGGAGTTGGCCTTAATTCTGAAATAAATGACGACCAAAAGCAGCCCTGTTGTGCCTGTGCATCATGTTACTCACACTGAGGTGTTAATTCACAGTCTGACTGAAACTGGTTTTGTCTCTCAGCTTTGTCAGCATTACATCAGCAAAGTGTGGAAGGCAATTCAAGTTTTATAAAATAGGGCATCTACTCTAAGAAGAGTTCAAGAAAAACTTGAATTTAATGTTATTTTGAGGCAGAGGCATACCAAACTAACATTTCAGAGGATGTAGTCATCTGTGTTTTGAGCAAAGGACACTTTTCAGCTTGTACTTCAGCAACACGGTGACTCTGTAGTGTTTAGCAATGAAAGCCTTAAAGCGGTGGTAATCTATTGAGGGGTTGGTAGATTTTGGAATCCACCAGCCACAGGGGCAGCAATTTCCAACGCTGGTCTTAACTTTTCATAACCATGGTTAGGTATCAGCACCTTTCCAAAGCAGCAACCTAAGCCTATGGAGAAAAATAAATGCTTCTTTGGTGGCATCTCTTTTTTTCTTCTCATTTTTAACTCTTGATGTTTATGACCTATAAATATTAGGACTGTCGATCAATTGAAATAGTTAAAAATGTACCTTAAAGGGAGATTTATCAAGTATTTAATACTCTTGGCAACATGGGAGTGGACAAATATGCTGCTTTATGCAAATCCAGAAACCCTCAGAGGTACAGCAGCCCAACAGACAACAACAGCTGTCAGTGTGCTGACTTGACTATGACTTGATCCAGACTGACTGTGATTATCATAAAGTGGGCATGTCTGTAAAAGGGAGACTGGTGGGTACCATTAGAACCCATTTACATTCACATATCTGGAGGTCAGAGGTCAAGGGACCCCACTGCCAGTTTTTCCTCACCAAAATTTAGCACAAGTCTGTTGTTGAATGTTATTTAGCCTCTTTCTGGACAAGCTAGTATGACATGGTTGGAGTCCTTAGATTTTCTATTATTAGTTTTACATGACATCAGTATCTTCTCTAGCTTTAAAACTGAGCCTGCTACAACCTTAAGATCGCAAGCTGCATTAATGTGTTAAAGAAATTAGTGCTACTATACGATCATATCGTTGTTTTTAATACTTCTATGACACAATAATACGTTATCTCTGGGTATTGATACAAAGACAATATTTGTTAGAGCAACTTATTGTTTGTTTAGGTCCGTTCATAGGATTTGTTGACAAGAAAAGAACAGACTATTACCACATATTAACTAAAATCAGATGTTATAAACAGGTGTTGTGGTAACCCACAGGTTTAAACAGCTTCCTCTTGGTTCAGGCTTGGTCACGTCACTGCAAAGTAACACAGGCGGTGCCTGTAAATAATTCACATATGAGTCATCCTCTCCTCTTCTTTTAGTCTCACAATAACTAATTAGAAGAAGAAAGAGCCCTAAAATGCATCGTTTATAAGTTCCAGTAATAATTTATGCCCAGATAAACTTGTCTTCTCGAGTTAGACGTCAGCGTGCAGTTCAGAGGACGAGCCCAGCGGGTGAGCTCCTGCCACAACAGTCTGGCCTTTGAAAGGATTTGAAACAGTTGAGATGACGGAGGGGGCAGGAAGTAGAACAGTGATGGCAATGCTCTTTAACACTGTAATCCTATTGTCAATTTCAAGGATTAATGTTCTTTCATCACGGCCAGTGGTGTTTATGTGTGTATAAGTGCATGTATGGGTGTGTGTGGAGGTGTACGGGGTACTAGACATGTCTGCAGTTAATGGTTGAACCAAAACAATAAGAGGCTCACAGTCAATTACAGGTCAGTCTCTCGAAACCTTTGACAGCGCTTGTTGCTGTGTGGGACATTTTTTCATGTTTTACCAACAATACTCTGAAAACAGGAAAGAGCAGGAATGCCAAAAATAGTGTGCAAGGACCAGATATGACCCTGCAGGAAATACTTCATTTCCTCCTGTGGAGGTCCAGATAGTAAAAAGGCATTTTAAAGAATTTAGTTTTGCATATATTGCAATATTTTTTGGATGCAGAGTTGCACTGGAGCTGGAAAGGAAAAATAAATAAACCAACGTACATGACACCTTTGTTCACGCTGATAAGGAAGCACACACTGAGAAGTAAAGATCTGACACTGGAGCCAACCTGCACAGTCAGAAAGCTGCTGCAGAACTAGTTTAATGATAAAATAAACTTCAGTAAAACTGTATACGGATGAGATATAAGAGAACATTATTTTGAAGATCCAACTTCCAAATTTGACACAATTTACAAAATCACAGTTACTGTTTGTGATGACAACACTACTCATGAAAGTAATTGTTGAGATTTAGAAACACAGCAACATATGAACAGGGTTATAAACAAGCCAGATGATCTAAACCTGATAAGACCCCATTTACACTTGGACACAAAGGACGCGTTAACCAAATCTGAAGGACCTGGAAGAGGCTTCGGGTCACAGAGCGGCGTCGGTGTAGCTGCGCCGCTGTTGCAAAAGGAGAGCATGCGGCGGGATTTCCTCCCGGTGAAGTGAGTGCTTGCAGGATAAGGAAATCCCGCCTTCAGAGAGCCGGTAATTCCAGTCTGCAGTATGGCAGCAGTGAGTTCAGCCTTCAGGACTAAATGAAAACGGCCATGAAAAGTCATTTGTCCGAGCAAAAGATCAGAAAAAAACTATTCATCGAAGTCACGTGTTCATTTTTTCTCTCCATGCCCTTATAAATGCATACTCTGAGTTTGTTCTGTATATTACGTCAGTCTTCAGTCCAGTGCTATTTATAAATGCTGGATTTTTTGCAGCACACACCCAACAAACAGATAGTGGACCGTAAGGCTATATTTGCTGAATCTGACATAAAGTGTACTGGATTAGAGTCACAGACTCACCCTTTAAATAGGCCTATGTATTATTATCATTAAATGCAAAATTAAATGACGGGTAATAATAGATTATGATGGAATTTTTACAACCCTATTCAAAAAGACGAACCCCGATTCCCGGATATCAAACAAAACAAATTCACCAGAAACCTCTTCAGCTCAGACTCCAGCGGGCCTCCATTTGCAACCAGCCCACCGCAGACGCACCCAGATTCAACCTGCACTTGAAGCTCCGGTAGGAGGTGGAGAGCTCCGCATCTGGCAGCAGCAGCTCCTTCTCCGACCAGGAGCAGACCTTCGCCTATAGCGGTGTTTCTGGGCCCGCTGGAGGGAAGGGAGGCACGGGAGAACAAGAACCTGGACTGCATAGGGCAAAATGAGAGGCTTTCTGCAGGGACTCTGGTGCTCAGAAACACTACCGCTACCAAATAAACACAAAAGTGCCATAACGGGGCATTTTGCTTCACTTGTCTCGCTAACCTTGAAAACTGAAACTAGCCAGGAGCTATTTAGACAGAATAAGCTAGTTACCTAATTTGTTATACATAAGTTTGTTTAAAAGAAAGCAACAGCTCACTTTTCCATTTTTAAATAATTCAGCTACAATTTTGGCCAACAGGGCACCGACAATATCACAACCTCAGCAGATTCGGTTGCAGTCTAATAATGACAAAACCAAGTCTGGGCTCATTGAGGTGAGAAGTTAGTGCCAAAAACGAGAAAACAGCAGCCATTGTAAGCTGTGAGTTGAAGCAGGTGGAATAAAAACTCGTATTAATTTCATTTTGATAAGTCTCTGGAACACATTAGAAATAGATCAAACCCTCCATTTCACAGACTTTATTCATACTTTAATAACAGCCATTGTTTCAGGGGCCAAGTAGCCAAAATAGCTCATTACTCAGCGATCCGAAGGGGCTGCGAAACGGTTGCCCGTCTGCATTGCAGTCAACTTGCCATGATGAACATCACACAGATGAAAGAGGAGGGAGCTGTTTTCATCCTAAAATGAACAGGTGAAAACATTAACTGCAGTTGGCCGTCTCTGCTAACAAGCTGCAGGGCGTTTTCAAGCTTTCTGGGATGTGTGCGTCTGCACTGTGGCTAATTAATCACAGAGCACTGACACAGTTAAAATGAGGCAAATGACTGCGCTTCTCCAGGAACAACATGGAAATAAATGGGCGTGTGCTCAGTAATTGATTCCTCATTTTCACAGACTTCAAAAGCAACCGAGAGTTTTAATCAGATCACAGTTCTGGATGATTCCAAATTTATCAGACAAATTAAGTTAAATTTGCTTCCGGAGGAGCCCTGATTCTCCTCTTAACAATGCTGGGAATATAATGACCTTATGCTAATAATGCCCATAAAAATGACAGATAATACACTCCCCTCAGGGTTTTTAGAAATGCTGTTTTGGGTTAGATGTTCTTTCATGTCCTTGGGTTTGTTTTACATTTATTCAAAAGTAAGCAAACTTTTGGAGATTGGAATATGCTCGCTGAGATGTAGAAAAGGTTGAGAAGAGAGGATGGTCTCATTGCACTTATTGAATTCCCACTTTATTACTTAGTTTACATAGTTTTAAATATCCGCCATGGCAAACATCTGACATCCATTCAAACTATTTAGTTAACAGAGATTTAAGGCTAAACAAAAGCTGTTGCGTAGAGGAGGGGATTGGATGTCAGAATTAGTCTAGTGCATGTCAGGAGTAAGCACTTTTATTTAGATATTTAGTAAAAGTGAACAGATATTGCACGATGTTGGAGATAAAGCCATGGTTATGGTGTTTATATCTTTAAAATGCAACCAGTTTGTTTATGGTGATGGTTTATAGTGAAGGATTTGATAACCTCGCTGGGTTTTCACAAAGCAACCCTTCTGCTGTCCAGTTGTACGGTCTTTATTTTTTGGAAATCCCGCTGAGGGCCTGGCCTAGATGAATCTACATTATCATCCGTATTATGAAAAATCTTTTTGCATTTCAGTTGAGAAACTTTCAGGCTTCAAGGGCATGATTAATGATTAAGAAGGAAAACTTTTCGTCTTTTGAAGCTCTTAAGAGACATCAAAGCTATTCAGCTTATTGTTAAACTTGGCGGTGCTTTAGGATATTATGAACTAACACTTGACTGCATTAAGGAGAGTTTCATTGAGTGTGCGGAGTGAAGAAAACTGGCAAGTGAACTGTAAGCTGTCAGGAATGTATTTCATTCAAGTATATTTACACTATGTATGTATATTCAGTTGGGTTTTAATGGAGTGCAATCTTGACTTGACCATATAAATGTTTATGGTCACATATACAGATTTTCCCTGGGAGTTAATGTTTGAACTCATCTTAACCTAAAATACATACTGTACATACAGCATAATGTGTGTCATAAAATATATGTATAAACTACAAAAGAATCTAATAAAATAAGAGGGTGCAATGTCACATTCATAGAGGGTTTTAAATTAACGCTCCAAAAACTCTTCTTCTGAGTTTTACTGTATTCTTGTAGTGTATTCACTGACAAGGCGTCACTATAAATCCATTAAAATTAGTGCATATGAGTCACCGTCAGTAACAATATGATTTTTCATTTCGCAATGGATAAACGAGTGTGAGAGGATTCAAATTCCAGACGATCCCCCGTTTATGGACTACCAGCTGTTTGGCCACAAGAACAAAAAAGAAAAACATGTTGCATAAAAGCAAAAGAGTTGCGAGGTTCAGAAAGTATTTTTTGTAAATTCATGTTTTTAAGATTTAGTTGTTGCTCCTAAATGTTCCTCATACATAAATGCAAGAATCTCAAAGATAATGTCACAATATAGTTTTGTGTTATGGTTTGAATTATTTTAAGCGTGTTTTTCCTGGAGATGGCTGTAAATACTACAATACCCATGAGCCTCAGTTATCACTGCTATGAGGAAGAAGCCTGTCAGAAGTTTGAATCGGACCTGCTGCAAGTTGTGAAACTCTTCATTACTGCAGTTGTGAATAAAAAAACGGATTGACCATAGTTGCCAAAAACATCCAGAACTGACCCACAATTCTGATTATTCACTAAAGCTGCTTCTGGGCTCAGTTTTCAAAAAAAAAAAAAAAAAAAAAAAAAAGTGTTATATTTAGCTTCCTGTCTTCATTAGCAGCATGTTCATAATAATTTAAATTCAATGACATGCATGTTACTGAGATGCACCTTGGGAGTTGTAGTTAGGCTCTATTTACTAAGGGTGGTGTGAAAGTTTGTGATATAAAACGTGATGATAATGCGTCGTCGAGTTGAAAAACTGAATCGCGTTATCAGGGCATGATGGGTACATCTAGTCATACAAGCACTTTGCAGCATCAGCGGCATGTTATCAATAGATAGTTGGATGATGGACGCTTCCATCCGAAAGTGAATGAATCTTAAGGCATCAGTTCAGAGCAGCAGGTGTCATATTTCACACAGACAGGATGAGAGACAGTTGACAGACCAAGAGATGGCGGAGGATTAAGGGTCAGAGTAAAAAGCAAACGTGCCTATTTGGCAATATTTCAGATTTGGCCCCACAGCAAAAGCTGCCAGACACACCGCTGCCCGCCAGTAAAGACCAAAGTAAGCTACATGTTAACCACCATCTTTTCTTGTAAAATGTCCGGTGTAATCAATAACACTGGTGTCACAATTTTATTAACCGGTGAAACAATTTCAGGCATCAAGAGTCAGGCAGAATTAGCATAGAAAACAGTTTCTCTCAAGTAGCATTGTTTCGATACCGGAACCAGTTTCGGAAATGGCTCAAGTACAGCCTAAAATGTCGACTCCAGAATTGGCGAGTCTGCGAGTCTATGTACCAGTCCAATATCATGTTACCTATTACTTATCAGCTAATTTACACTACACAGGAACAACAACAACATGTGTCACTCAGTACCTGATCCCTAAATCCTGTCCGTTTGCTGACATTTCACTCCCTGCCAGCACCTGCAACGACCGGTACTGTGCATATGCAACTCTCAAAGACAGAGAAGCAAGATGGTTCACTCATTAGTTACCTCCATCATCAGCTCCGGATAAAACAATCGCTGCATCAGAAATCGATGATAGGAGTAGCTAACGAGTGAGCCATCTTGCTTCTTTCTCATCTCTATTGAGAGTTGCATATGCACAGTACCGGTCGTTGCAGGTGCTGGCAGGGAGTAAAACGTCAGCCAGAGCTCAAAAAAAATTCTGCAATTTGACAATATTTACACTAGAAAATTTGTCAAACTAGATAATAAATGACAGTTTTATGGCATCCATTCTCTGTATGCATTTGTTCATGTTTTACAAAGGGCTTAACCTGAGTCAGCACCGATGGTAAAAATATCACATCAGACAGGGTTAGCAGCATACAGCTGTTTGAGGTACATGGGAGCAGCAGGCCAGAGCTCCAGGTTGTACCGATGCCTCAACGCTGCCCACAACAAGGAGCCCTCGAGAGAGCAGAGTTTTTTTGTGAAAACTGAAATTGGAGCAAGGCCTGTTTTTCTCAACAATACAGTATTGTATCAAGTTGTATTGTAAGTTTAAATTTGTTTCCACATGCAAACTAAACTAAACTTGGGCGGCAGTAGCTCAGTCCGTAGGGACTTGGTTTAGGAATCGGAGGGTCACCGGTTCAAGTCCCAACATGGACCAAGACCAACTGGTTGCTGGAGAGGTGCCAGTTTACCTCTTGGGCACTGCCGAGGTGCCCCTGAGCAAGGCACCAAACCCCCAACTGCTCGGGGCGCTTGTCAGGAGCAGCCCCCTCACTCTGACATCTCTCCATTAACGCATGTATGTGTACTGTGTGAAATTAACAACAGAGTGTAAAAACTGAATTTCCCTACGGGGATTAATAAAGGTTCATCTTAACTATTACCTGCAGGCTTATTGACAAAATTGGTTTCAGTGATATAATTGCGGAGTATCTGAAGAAGCCTTATTTTGACCGTGACAGCTGACCTGAGCTCCATGTTCGCTGTTGGCCTTTGGGGACGGAGGCACGGCGGCAAACTCCTGAACGTTTGGACCCCCTAATATTCATTGTCTGTTGTTTAGTCTCAGACACAGACAGTTGGTCTTCTCCCAAACCCATGATAACAAACAACAGACTCCATTGCGAGTTTCTCTTGTATCCACATGGTGCCCACAAGCATCACACTGAAATGTGCTTTTAATCCAAAACAAAGAGTCAAACAAAGGTCCATGTCCGATAAAACTGACAGTCATAATAAGAGGTTTGATGATGGCGTTATAGTTAGAGACTTAGAGGTTTAAATCATCAACTGGGCATGGAAACAGCATGAGGTTCATCTGACCTAACCTTAGGAACAGTCATCCAGGTAGGGGTCCATGGGCAAGGCATTTTAAAGGAAAGTCAGTATATATTTATCTCATCACCCATGTCTGTGGTAGGTCTGAACAAACACCAAGCTCAGACAAATGTAAATACCACAGTTTGAGCTCAGTCTTCTTCAATTTGAATGATTAAGATCTGAACGTGTAGAGATCCAAAAAAGATCATAAAACTTCCATCAAACTTCTTTAAAAAGCAACCGCAGGATAATCCAAGTTTGTTGAATCCAAGCGATTTCACTTTGAGTCGCAAAGACTGAGATTTACACAAATGGTCTGGGGTTTTACTGCCCGGACTAAAGTGAAAAGATAACTTTAATTTGGGGTGAACAACTTCTTTTTGTAATCTAACTGCATACTAGCCACCAGCAGTAACCTGATAGTTATTTGTTTCAGCTCATTCATCCAGTCTGACATCATGTTCGTGTGTCCTGATTTCTATTTGGAAAAGGGAGTCATCTTGCTGGGGTAGCGGTTACTGGGAGCAGTTAACGCTTTTCACAACATCAACGAAATATGCCAAATATATAATTGCTGAGACCAATACTACAGCTAGATTGATATCATCCATGCTAGTTGACATTCTGGTCATAACTAGGCCCGTTTTCAAATTCAAACCAACTGGTGGAAATAACAAATCGGAGATGTTGGTGGCGGTTAGAGGTTTTCTAAACCAAATTTGGTGATCCCGAACTTCGCTTTTCAGCTGCCTTAAAGATAATTAATTACATACTATAATACTCATTTGGGAGTAATCAAGGCAGAAGTACCTTAAACTTGTATTCTTTCTAACAGCCAGCAGGGGGCAACTCCTGAAGTCTGATAGTACAGAAGTCTATGAAAAAATGATCCTACTTCTCACTTGATTTATTACCTCAGTAAACATTGTAAACATGAGTTTATGGTCTCAGTTGATAGTTTCAAGTCTTCTTCAATACAGCATGATGTTCATTTAGTAAATTATGAACCCTTTCAGAGTCAAATAGACCATAAACAGGGGATGCTTTAGGGCGTGACTATCTTGTGATTGACAGGTCGCTACCAAAGTGTTGTCCGGTGTGGGACTGGCCCATGTTTTAGTCTTAGACTTTAACCCTTTCACAGTGTGTTTTCAGTTCATTAAAGTTAATTACAGCTGTTTTGGTCACCTAAAAATCTTATTCAGCGTTCGGTTGTACTTAGCTCCACCCTCTTGTGTCACTTCTGGCTGCAAATAACCAAGATGGCAACGGCCAATAACCAGTGAACTGAGTTGACATCATCTATGTGACATCGTCACCAACAATAAACAAACAGGCACTTTTTGTCTGCCAAGTGATACCACGCTTAGGTCAAAGCCTCACCCTTAAACTAGGGACACATCTAATAATAGCCCAGGTTGAGATCACTTCCACATCTAACATAAAACGTGGCTGCGGCACTGTTACGATCATATCTTCCCCGCATTTTCCAGTATTTTTGCCATCATGAACCAATCTAAACCAAGCTGGGGAATGTTTCCCTGGAATGACAATTAAATGAACAAAGAGCAACCTGTGCAATGAACCAAAACAAATGGGAAGAGAGAGAGCCGTTGCCAAAATCTATAACTATGCAGCAGCATTTTATGCACAGTAGAAAGGATGTTTTTGTTTAACATGGGTGTGTTTTAGTCCTGCATGATGCAGTCCGTATGCTGGAGTCCCACAGATGAACACAGTGCACCTGAATCTCTCCCCACAGGTCACTCAGCGATGTGACAACCGTGCTCTTGTTTTGTCTCTAATATCCCTGAGTCCTTAATTAAATAATCCAAATGGGATTAGTATGGAGGTCTTTGAAGTCCCGTGTTCTTTTTCTCGGGTGAAATATCGAGACACGGTGCTTCTTTTGATCAGTGCAATCAAAATCAACTTTGGAGCGGTCGCTGTGTCAGATCCAGTCCAGGAACAGCAGCTTCCGCTTGGCTTCATCTCCGCCATGAAGGCTCTGGGATTCCCTTATTTGCCACAAAACGTATTATGAGCTCATAAACATAAATTGCCCAGCTGCTGTTTCATGTCTATGAAGTAACATGTTCTTTAACGACCAAATTTAGGTAAATTAATTTAACTTGGAGTTAAGCTCGTTCTCACACTAAAGTGGATGTAAAAATTTACATCCTTCCTTTGAGATTTTCAACAACATCTTATTTCCCAATCTCCCGGGGTGCACTGGTGTGTGCATTTGCCCGGACATCTGAGCTAATTAGCGCTTTCTTCCAGGGCGGGGGGAGGTTCGGGTTCTCGATCTATAGCTCGATTCACAAGTTCCACCTCTGGGGTCTGTCGTGTGTGAGAACCGGCATTTCAAACTTGTTTTGAGGCCAGTTCAAAGTTATTGAGAGAAGACGGCGCTTTGTGTCTCCTTTCATCGCGCTGGAGAGGCTGAAAGGAGTGAAAGGCGTCACCATGACGAGCTCAGTCATCTGTGAAAATAAGTGCCTGTGTATTATTCACTATCATTAACATGTAGCCACATGTTATGATGCAGTAAGGTGTTTACATAGTCTAGGACGATGGTATGATTTCATTAAATTTGTAAACATTTTATCTGACATTTTCCTTACCAATTAATGCGCTGATTGATAAAGTCTACGTGAAAAATGTCCATAACAGTTTCCCAGAATCTAAGGGGATGTCTTCAAATGTCTTGTTCTCTCCAACTAACAGCCCTAAACCCACAAATATTCACTTTACAGTGATGCATAACACAGAAAAGCAGCTCATATGGGAGAAGTTGCAACCAGCAAGTGTTTGGCTTTTTTGCTTGATTAAATTGATTAATTCATTCTCATTATCTATTGTTTTAGCTCTAAACATTATATAAAATGGAGATGTGGGCTAGTTTGACAGTGGATGAATTTAAGGCAGGCCTGCTCTGATCCAAATCTGGCCCTTAACAACCTCAATACCCTTTGATCATTTATAAATATGATAAAGTATATAAAGAATAGGGCTGTCAGTGCATTGAAATGTTTAATTGCAATTACTTGCATGATTGTCCATGATTAATCGCGATTCATCGCAAATCAATTATACATTTGTAATCTGTTCAAAATGTACCTTAAAGGGATGTTTGTCAAGCAATTAATACACTTATCATCATGGGAGTTTGCTGCTTTATGCAAATCCAGAAACCCTCATAGGTACAGCAGCCCAACAGCAACAACAGCTGTCAGTGTGTCAGTGCGCTGACCTGAGAGTCAAACTGAATAAATACTAAAAAAGAAAAAAAAGTGTATTGTTCTCACATTTAAATTCCTAGCTTTGAAGATCAGACACAGGAAATATAAATGTCCGTCCCCTTTGCTCTCGACTGCTTTTCAAATCGGGCCTTTCTAAAAGAGTAACTGAATCGGCCTGATTGAAGGCGTTAATGTGCCATCTTATTGGATATTACATGACAGGATATTCAGATTAACGCTTTTGTCTGTAGCTGTGTCAAACTCTTTCCGCTCCACTAATTTGAGTTTTTATGAAAAAAGTGAGAACTCAGAACAGATTTGGACAGTCGGGTTGAGAACATTTTTTCATTTCAGTTTTACAATAAAAACGTTTTGGCGCAACATGAAACAGTAAAGAAATGACACACAACCCAGTCACAATGAAACACAGTGGGCCCAATCAACTTTTATACCAGCGCACGCTCAGGTTAAGTGCGACACATCAAAACTAGACTAGAGCGCTCACACATGGCGAAGTAACTGTGGTAGCTTTTGATGTCCTGAGCGCCTTACAAACTGATTAAACACAAGGTTTACAAGGCCTGAAGGCAGATGTCTCTGCACAAACCCAGCAGCATGTGGTGTAGCAGTAATTAAGTTATTAAGTCCTTAGTTAAATGTCCATCCTCTGTGCAGGCTGTCGCAAGGCAAATTTATGGCTCAAATTAGATCCACAGCTTACTACACCTGAGTGGTATGGAGCTAATTTTGCTTGGCAAGTAAGATGTCAACCAAAATCTTCCCAGCAAGTGTATTTGTCCATATGGACCTGTTTAAGGCTGAAATGTGTTCCTCACATAGCACAGCGCTCAAGGAGTTATGAATTAGCCTGTGACATGCAAACAGGTGCACACAGACAGAAATATCCACCGGCTAAGCTAATGTTTACCCTGAGTGAGTCACAGCAGACGTAATCATTATCATTCCTCACCCTGTCCAAGATTCCTCCAACTGTATTAGCAACATCACTAGTCACAAGTCACGCTCTGCGTTAATGTCCAATCAGCTCATATGAATAGCATCAAGATGTGTTGATCCCAGATGCTGAGAGGGGCGAGTGGGTGAGGGGCCGGGGTCGAAAGGTGTGCCGAAATCTAAACTTTCAGATTTTAAAGTTGAGATTTCTTCTTTCATAATAAAAAACGGGTGGTTATTTGCTAAATTAAACAACAGTATTTACAGAACTAGCTTTGATTATGTAAAGCAAATTCATCCTGTGAGTGAATACAGGACTTGAGTTCAACAGGTGGCCAAAGATATGAATCCAATCCATTAACAAAACACCACCAGGCGACATAGGTGTGTGATGCGGTGCAATCTTTTTTTTTTTTTTTTTTTTAATATAAGGCAGATATCTCCAATACTCAACAACTCACACCAAAACAACTAGACTGATAAATAGCACTACAGCTAAGAAGAAAAATGATTTTGGGGTGTACTGCCCCTTTAGCACTTATACTAAACTAAGAGTAAATGCTTAGTGAACATAGTCAATACCCTATTTGTTATTTGGAAAGCAAATAGATGACTTAAAGCCTAAATAGTACCCAAAAGTGTGCTTTACTTTATCCTGCTCCTTCCACTTGTTTATGTACCAGAGTGGAAAAGATTAATAGACAGCATTTCCTGTTTCTACTGTCATATCGTCCAATCGTGGTTACTCAAGATCACCGACAGGCGATCCAATCACCACGATATCACAACATCATTTTACGTTGAACATTATTATATACTCTTTAATATCACAATTCCCTTCCTGTGGGTATATTTCCATATCGTGATGGGAAGGTTTGCGTGCCACAATGACCCTGAAGGCTATGCCGTCTGGAGAGTTAAACTCCAGGTAGGTGCAACCTTGGCGAACTGGCGGATGGATATGGTGGACCTATGTGCCACCTGGCGCAACAAGGACTAAGTAAAGTAATATCACAATCAAATCATACCCATAACTGCTCTTATGGGGCGCAGAGTTTTGGTGAGTAGGCATATGGAGAACGGGGATGCAAGGTGTCAGATGCGTAGAAGAGAGACTGCAAACTGGACTCTGATTAGGTATTTAAAATGTACTCATGCTGATTAACGGGGCTCAGTGGAACAAGCCACTCCACATCTCTAAATGCACAACAGGATGCAGACTGGAGACATTATTTTATAACATCTTAGTTCTCATAATGCGAGTTAAAATCACTCAATCATCCCTTCAAACCTTGACATAGGATTGGATAAAATGGCACATGCCAGTTATTTCCTGATTATTATGTCTTTTGTTTTCATTCAGTCTTTACTATCCAACACCGTGTGTGTGATGCCTTCGTGTAGACGCAACATTTAAACATTAAAAAAAGCTAAATTTTTACAAAGAAATACTCAGATGTAATCACATTTCCCTGCTCTCTCTTAGGGCCTTGGTTAGCATTAGCATTCTCATGTGCTGACATTATCTGAAAGCAGGCCGACGTGCCAGCCGAGCTGCTGCTTGGCAGGCTGACCCACTAACCCAGGCCTGCCCTCAGCTCAACTCTAAGCTACCGGTGAGATTTACTGCAGCCACAAACTGGCCAGAACTCTCAGTTTAGGGAAGGAATCACAACTCCCTGGTCAGTAGAAACATGCCCCTGAGTTATGGCCAAAAGATAAGCATTTTGTATTTTTTGAAATCATACATGTTCACATTGATGTTTTAAGAGGATCTGAACGCCCCGTGGTCACTGCATATTCAAAGACTTTATGTTCAGAAAAGAAAACCACAAAAACTTCAGTTGGGTGTTTGCTGAAAAAGCAGTGGTACACATTCCAGACATAATGTATGGATGCGTGACTATCCATCCGAATGTAAAGGATACCGGGAGCAGAAGAATGCTGCCATGTGTCTTTCTATTTACTTTTGACCTTATCTGTCATGCCAACATCTTAATTCACTTCTGCACAGCAGGTGAAGCTGTTTTTACTTCATGATACTACACAGATTCCCTGGATATCTGCTCCAGTATCACTTTTTCATCTGAAGCGAGAAAAACTGAGTCAGGGATTTAGTCTTAATGCACAATTACTTGGTTGTCATACAGACAAAATGTGCTTCTGCAGCAGAGGAATGCAACAAACTACGTTGTGAAAGTCATCTGGCGAGCTACAATAATTTAGTATCACAAACGTGGTATTTAGCTTCACGGGGGAGAGAAGTGAATATTAAAATCTGTGAAATCGAGGAAGTAACTATGATTTATTGTGACAAAGACTGAAGCAGAGCCATCACTGAGGAATGTGACAGAAATACTGAGTTCAGAGTCAAAAACACCTCCAAGTGTGAAAGCAGAGATGAGCTGTAAATGATCTGGTATCTGTGCCGCAGGGTTCACAGTGGCAGGAGGTTAATCCAGATGATGGAGGTTTAAAGACTGCTGTCCAAACACTGGACTCTCCAGGTATCTCTGCCCACATACCTTTTGCCTCTCAGCAACTCTTTTTAAATCAAGTAGGGTTATCGAAATTGCAAACCACATTTAAGCCACTACTTAACCATAATTTATCCAGGATAGTTCAATTGAGATTTAAAATCTCTTTTCAGGGGGAGTTTCAAACATAAAAGCACAAAAAAACAACCTCAAAAACAGAAAACAATATCAAAATTTAATTTATTTAAAAGTAACGGGCGGGTCACATTGAGACAGGTTGCTAGAAATGCATCACCAATAAAACCACTTTTCCTATGGGACGGCACGGCTACCGTGCGCTCCTCTCCTGCGCCGCGCATCACATTGTACTGGTGAAGTTAAAATATTCTCAACTTTTCAGCGCCAGGCACATAGTCGCACCTCTTATCAATGGCTCAGGCAGCCAATGAAATCAAGCAAGAGGCGGGATTTACTACTTTACCACTTCTTTCCTGATTTGATGCCGGTATACAGTATGTGGTAGGGCTAGCTAGAGTGGATAGAAAAAGTCTCCACACCGCTGTTAAAATGCCAGGTTTTTAAATTGAATTGTACAGGTTATTTGTCACAATAAAGGTGGAAAAAGTTTTGAAATGACTTATCATGGTCTCATTTTTTTTACATCACAAATACCTGTAATTTTAACTGAGGTGTGGAGACTTTTTGGGGTGTGGAGACTTTTTCTATCCACTGTAGCTAGTTAGCTGTTGGACGGTGAGAGGGCAGCTGAGAGTGGCAGGGAGAGAGAGAGACTACATTTTCCCATTGATTGCACAGTTACATTCACACAGCCCTGCTCCAGAGGCGCACTGCTGTTCAGCCCGACACTTTGCCATGCTGTTTCTGAAGCATGGCAAAGTGTCGGGCTGAACAGTCTCAGTGTGATCGGGGCCTTAAAGGAGCAGTGTGCAGAATCTGGCAGCATCTAGCGGTGAGTTTGCAGGTTGCAACCAACTGAAATGTCTCCCATGTGACAAGTGTGTTAAAGAACTACTGTGGCCGATGTGAAAAAGTTGAGACTCTTTCAATCACCTTATCATTTAAAGCAAACAGGAAACTCAAATGTCCACGTGAGGCTGGCTCCAAAAGCAAGTCACGTTAAAATGCCCAACTTTACAGGAGAAATAAACATGTTTACAACCTGGTACAAAAAATGTTTTTGGTCTCAATAGCTAATTTCCCCGTCCATGAGGGCGGTGAATTTTTATACAACTCCATCCATCTTCAATCGCTTATCCCATTAGGGGTCGTGGGGGATCTGGAGCTGATCCTAGCTGTCAATGGGTGAAGGCGGGGTGCAGGTCACCAAGGCATATCGAAATATACAACCATTCACTCACATTCCCACCTACGGGTAATTTAGAGTCGTCAATTACCCTAACCTGCATGTCTTTGGACTGTGGGAGGAAGCCGGAGAACCCGGCAAAAACCACACTGACATGGGGAGAACATGCAAACTCCACACAGAAGAGCCCCAAGCCAGATTCGAACCAGATTTGAACCTGCGAGGCGACAGTGCTAAGCACTGCCCCTCCATGTAGCCCTTTTATACAACTCCCTCATTTAAATTATATCACGGCTTAAAGTTCATCATATTGAGGGTGTGGTTGCTTCAAGTGACAGGTGGGAGTTGTACCAGGTTGCTAGCTGCTAGCTGTCTGCCAGAGCCACCCACCTCTTCACTCCTCACAAACCTATGGGTGACATCGTCCATATTTTATACAAGCTATTAGTTTAAGAAACAATCTGATAAACACCACTTAACTCAAATCTGTGGATAATCAGTTTTATGGCACCTATGTGAGGGTGAACCTCTATCTGCTCCCCAAACTTATGACTAAACATATCTGAACAGATCTTAGGAGGCTCAATGTTTTGCTAGGCTCCCTCTCTTCTGCTCCTCTCACTAAGGTCACCATTGACATTTCAGGGGAGGTTGTGAAGTTTTTCCTGGACTCCGGGGAAAGAGCCACACAGCATAAGACAGGGAGGGCTTCTCCAAGGTGAGGGATGTAATGTGTTTTCCAGAAGGGACAGACTTTAAACTGTAAAACAGAGATGCTGACATGCATGAGAAGCAACCTCAGCAAAGTAAATAAAGTATCTAACTAACTTTGTAGCTTCTTCTTTTATCAGCAGCATTACAGTGGCATTGTATCAGTCGTCTTTGATCTTTACTGTGTTGTATTTTTGGTTTTCTTAAAGTCTAATCTTTGCTGCAGCAGTGACCCAGTTTTCCCTCAGAGATCATTAATGTTTTGTTGAGACTGAACTTATCTGCAGATCTGGATAAAATAATGCAGCATATTCACCAGTTTTTTAGTGTCATTTCAAGCCAGTACTATGTAAGTTTTAGGTCTGTTCTGATTCCTTTATTGGACATTTGCTCTGTAATAACATTTATAATGTTTGAATCCAGTTGTAGAACATTTACAGTCTTGAGAGTCTTGCAATTTAGGCAATATTTCATTTTCAAAAGAGGATTTTTTTGGCAGATTTCTGCTAATATGCAAAGATTTTTATCTTCTGCAACAGCGATTTGTCCTGTAATGCACCAGCAGCGTATGGAAGACATTCTTCAGCTGTTTGAGAGTGAACACACAACACTTTTTATTGTTGCTGAGTCCTGTAATAAACCTAAGTGGTGTCAAACCACGGTTTACGCTACACTCATGCAGCCAGCAGATTGGTCACTGTCGTCCGCTCTAAACAACAACTTTGGACCCAATTTGCTGCTTCTAAAAACACCCAAATAAAAACAAACTTTAAAACATGCAATTATAGTTTACAAGTGTGTCTAGATTCAGTACAGCTGCCTCACCAGGAAAAGATTATTATGTGATTGTAGAATATGTACAGCATTGATGTTTCCCACAAAGGAGCACCACACTCAGTATAGCAAGGAATGAGGAGTGAAGACAGGAATTTCCCTACTAAGTTGGGTTTCCACCAAAGGTTCTTGGGACTTTTAGTACTTGGAACTACTTTTTTAAGGAACTAAAAGGTTTCTTCAGTCCACTTTTGTCTGTATTTCTGCTGAAGTCTAAAGACTTGTGAAGATTAGGCAAATTAGTCCATTGACAACATAACATGGGACGAAGGCTGCTGGTGGTCAGCGAGGTAAAAACAATCTGCAGCCTGCAATCCAGTATGTCTGCCTACTTGAGACGATATTTAGGCTACATGGTGATGTAGAGGTTAGCACTGTCGCCTCACAGCAAGAGGGCCGTGGATTTGAATCCAACTTGGGGCCCTTGTGTGTGGATGTTCTTTGCATGTTCTCCCTGTGGGTTTATCTCCAGGTTCTTCAGCTTCCTCCCACAGTCCAAAGACAAGTGATGACTCTAAATCCCTCATAGGTGTGAATGTGATCGTGAATGGTTGTCTGTCTCTATGCGCCCGGAAATTAATGAAGACCCTGGTCCCTGCAGTTCTTAGTTCCAAGAGGACGTTCCTCTTGACTGGCTGCTATTCAAAAGTCAATTCTTCAGAGAAGGGGGCGGAGGATCTGATCTACACTGCACCTCTCTGGCTAGTTGTCACAGCCAGCAGCTGGGTGAAGTTGCCTCCATCGTGGACTGGCTGAGCAAATTGGTCATTAATACAACAACAATAAGAACACAGCGTGCCAGCGACAGCCTTGGCCAAAAGTATTATGTTTTTGGGTTGTCCGTCTGTATATTCTAGTATTGGCATTCCTGTGAAGGAACCTGGAAGGCATTTCTTAAAATCTGACACAAACGTCCACTCGTACTGAAGAATAAACAGAGATGTTGGTGGTCAAAGGTCACTGTGACCTAACAAAACACAATTTTGGCCACAACTCAAGCATTAATATGTTCTAACAATTTCAAACAAATGGCCAACAGGATAAAAAGATGAAGTGACGGGCGCCCCGATGGCTCACCTAGTGGAGCGGGTGGCCATGTACCAGGGCTGGGTCCGTGCCACAACAGGGAGTCCGGACTGTGGCCCTTCGCTGCATGCCATCCCCTCGCTCTCCCCCTTTCATAGCTATCACTGTCAAATAAAGGCAAAAAATAAATTTAATAATCTTAAATGAAGAAAAAAAGGTGAAGTGATGACATTTTGGACAGACATGGATGTAAACAGCAACTTCCCTGGTCTGGATTACCACTGCGGTAGTTCTAGTTACATAAGCTTTAAAATGGTTTAAATTACTCTGGATTAGACTGCCAGTATTAGCAAAAGTAGTGGCAAATACACTACAACCACTAATTCGATGGAAGTACAGATGAGATTATACTTTCTGAGATTTTATTTCAATAGTTTTCTTGTTGCCAGTTTGTCAAGCGTACAATGAAGTCCTCCCTTGAGAAGCTGTTAACCCACAAAAAAACACTTTGGTTTTCAGAGTTTTAATGACTTTTCCATACTCACAAGAATACAATTTTGGAGGAAACACCTTTTTGATGGTTTATGGCAGC
This sequence comes from Pterois miles, assembly GCA_947000775.1. Classification (NCBI taxonomy): domain Eukaryota; kingdom Metazoa; phylum Chordata; class Actinopteri; order Perciformes; family Scorpaenidae; genus Pterois; species Pterois miles. The sequence goes on from CAMQGK010000193.1 coordinate 6,367,193, forward strand.
AATGATACAGAATTTGGGCACAGATTATAAGATTTGGCAGCTCTAGTCTGAAACAATCAGCTGTATCAGCTTTCGAAGTGGGTTGAATTACTCAGCCTGGCCTGAATATTCAACTTTCCTGGTCATCGTTTCTATTTAGTTTCATTATCACAGTTTGTGAGTTGGAAAAAAGAGTAGAGCGAGCACATAAATCCTATTGGCTGGTGGCAGAAAGGCCTTGCTGACTGAGTTTTGCCACTATTTCAGCTTCCATTTATAGTGTGGCAGCACTTCCTTCTATTGTGTGCCAGGAAAACCCAGGCCCTCCTGGCTGCTCTCTGATGTCCTGCCTCTCTTATCCAGCCTGAAACTCCACACAACCACACACACTGAGCTGTGTTGGTAGAGTGCCTCTTACCACTAACCAGATTAGTGAAGAGGGCTCTTGCTTGTGCTCAGCTAACACAGTGCTTTCTCAAGTTGATAAAAACTGATGCTGAACTACTCAAAATCAACCGAGCGGCCAGAGGTCCTTGACCAGGAGAGGTTCTGGATCACCAAAGGCGCTTGAGGCTATAATTTGGGATTGGAAATTTTATCAACTGGGAAAACTCCTGGCTCTGGATATCACAAAGAGGGGCCGCTGTCGGACACACTATGGAGGAAGCATTTCATCGCTGCACCTCATCAATGAGCTGCACAGAGTGTACAGGATTACAGATTTAGACTCCAGACTTCACTCCTTTTCAGCTTCATTCACGTCTCATCCATCTGTGAAAATGGCAGCACAGACTCCTTTTGTCTCAAACGCCAAAGTGCCGGAGTTGGGAAAGGCATCAGGACACTGTAAATCATCTCTGGGGCTGAGTGTCAGCCAGAGTATAGCCTGAATTACTTGACCACATCTCTGCGGATCACAGTTGTGGTCGACCTCTAACTGTACATGTCTTTTAACATCTCTGAGTGGAGGGTTTGGGCCTCTTAGTTTGAAAGTGTGTTTTCAGAGATGATCTAATTACTTTCTAAGACAGCTGATACAGACTGAAGAGTGATGAGCCAGAGCGAGTTTGTTGGTGTTGCTTGACAATTAACTCCTAATGTAAAGGGAGAGGAGAGTACTGCAGAAACAGTCGATTCATTCATTAGTCCAGTGTTTCCCATATGTCTTTTTCTAGAGACCCATTTTTTTAAACGACAAAGTATCTTGACAATAGGCCTCATCTATAAATCATGAGAGGAGCGAATTAGTGCGTGAACATTCCTGACCATTTTCACTGCCATTTCCGCATCATCTAATTTTATCATGAACAGGTAAACCAGCCATTTTAAAAGAGATATACATTTGATAAATCACTACTTTGTTTTATGCATGCGTTATTGAAAACATATACTGCACACATGTTGAATACTTTATAAATGAGACCAAATACATGCATTTAAGCGCCGTTAATAGATATCTCATTCTTTCATATCCTCTCAGACAATATACATTTAGTCAGAGTCAAGAGGTTCTCGTGTTTTTCCTCTCATCAGTAAAACAGAGAGACTGAACGCTAGCGTTTTGTGTTGGGCGAAGGCGGGGTACACCTTCGACAGGTCGTCGGTCCATCACAGGGCAAATAGAGACAGACAGCCATTTACACCTACAGGCAATTTAGGGTCCTCAATTAACCTAATCCAGTCTTTGGACTGTGGGAGGAAACCGGAGACCCAGAGGAAGCACACGCAAACACAGGGAGAACATGCAAACTCCACACAGAAGAACCCCAAGCTGAAATCGAACCTGCAACCCTCTCGCTGTGAGGCGACAGCGCTAACCCCATGTGATGGATATATTTCACTATTTTCTGTAACTTTATAAACCAATGAGATGATTAATTCCTGAAACACAACATGTGGGCTGGAAGCCTGAAGTTATCAAAGCATATTTCTCCAACATCCTTGAGGCAAGGGATCCAAACATTTCCAATTCAAGCACCAGCCAACGATTATTTTCGTTATCCATTAATTTGCTATATATTTTCTTGATAAATTAATGACTTTTTCCTATAAAATGTCAGAAAACAGAGAAACAGAAATAAAGTTTCTGACCCAGCTCTTGTCATCATATTTTATCTGCCATGGGGCAAAGTTGCCAGACATTTCCACAATTAATAATCATAAAGGAAAATGAAAATTCAACCCCGTTCTTTTCTTGATGTGTCATTTTTGCAGATAGCCAAAGCTGCACGTTTCGGCGTGAAATTCAAAAGCAGTCCAGTAACAGACAAACTTATAAATACTGTAAGTATACAGTATCATGTACATGTCTAACTTTGCAGTCTGTGTCAGTAAAGTACATGTATGTTTAAAACATCTTATTATTGGAAACTACACGCAAGCCCAGCTGCACATCATCTGCGGCCTTTTCAGATACATTTCGGGACAACGCAGCAAAACATCTTTACTATGGTATGGCAAAGCCGCAGAATGCTGGAATGTCAAGTATGACCAGCAATTTGGTTTCTCTCAATTCAAAACCAGAATCCACCTCAAAAAATGCAAAAGAAAATGTATCAAAGGAATACTTAAAGACAGTGTTAGGCTGAAAAAAATGTCACATTTAAAAAGGCCAAACAAAGCAAAGTACAACCTTTCACTTATTCCAAGCAGCCAGTGTCATGTAGAATATAATTCTATGTAAATAGATATTTTTATAGATAATATTTTGCATATCAAGCTCAGAGAAGCAGCGATTGTGTAACATCAGAATAACCATCTCTCCTTAAAACCCTAGTGCAAACAAAGATGGACCCCAACTATTATACTACAGCATGTGTGTGACGGCAGCATCAACCACAACCTGATCATTCCCCTGGTGTTCCAGACCACAAACAGTATATACGGTACAGTACTATAATGTGGGAGTCAAGTTGTCATGTGGTCATTACTCAACACAACACCTCCACAAACTGCAATATAATCTTGAGAATATTAACCTTAGAAAAAGTCATGCTTTGGAGCAGATAATCTCTTTTAAAAAAGCATGTTTTGCAGCAGACCATCAGTGCAATGATATACAGTGAACTGACAATAAGAGCAGCAGCAGTTTAGATGCAATTATGAGAGTAAAGGAGTCACACATATTTCTCTAATGCTTTACTGTATGTCATTTGGAGAATATAGTTTGCTAATGTGTCAGTAGCTATGCTCAGTTTCCCAAGAGGCCAATATGAAAAAACAGGCCAAATCCACTATATTGTACATTAACCTCGACTAGTTGTGTAAATTTCCCCACTGTGGGACTAATAAAGGAATATCTTATCTTATCTTATCTGAGAGACCAATTTAGTTCGTAGAAATGTTCCAAAACGTCAGCAACATCTATACTCTACATAACAATGTCACCTCATAACACACACAGCCAACAAAGATGAGGAAATGAGCTCAACCACATCAAGACAAAACGCAGCACAGTTAACATCAATGCTATACAGTGTATAATGAGAGAGTCAAGCCACCATGTGATCATTACTCAACAGAACACCTCCAACGATTGCATGAATATAATCCTGAGAGTATTAAACTTAGAAAGGGTCATGCTTTGGAGCAGATAATCTGTTTCACAAAAGTGTGTTTTAGCAATGGTGAGCAGCAGAAGACCATCAGTCCATTGATATAAACTGTATATAGTAAACGGACAATGGGTGCAGCACAATGTAGCAGCATAAAATGTACAGCAGTTTAAATGCAACATTATTAACATATTTGTTAATAATGTTTTACTGATTGTGAATTGCCAAAAATAGTTAACTGTGTTGATAGCTATGTTGAACTTCCTGAGAAGCCAATAATTATGTAAATAGGCAACTTGTTAACATGTTAAACATCCCCAGATTCACTATACTGTAAAGTAGAAACCTCTACTTGAGACATTGTTTGTATTTAGCTTGTATGTTCCAAAACAACGTTACTGTAAGTCAACACAAAACCAGCACAGCATTTAAACACGTCACTAGTCAATATCATGAAAACATATCAAAGCAGGCCCTAAACCAAACAAACATCAAGACAAAACACAACATACAGTTGATATCAATGCTAATATTGCACAAAGGTAGGGGACAGTAGCATAGTAACTGCAGAAAGTAGTGGACAACAAGCCTATAATTAAGTTCATTAAGCTTCTGCAGTCTCATTAGTAAAGCCAAGCACACAAACATTGTACAACATCAACTCACATCATGCCAGTTAGCAGAAAATATTGAAGCTAGTTTACCTTAATGATGTGACGCAGTAGCATTTCAACCGCTGAGTAATTCCTTTAGGAACAGATGTAACGTTAGCCCTAAACTGCAAACATGGATGCTGGAAACTCTTAGCATAAAATACTGTTGCTAGCTTACCTTGATGAAGTGAAGCAGTACCATTACCATTTCAACCAGAGACTAAATCCTTTAGGAAGAGATGCAACATTAGTCCTGTGCTGACAATATGGCCATCAGAAACTGTACTGTGTTGGCATTAAATACTGTAGCTAACTTGCCTTGATGAAGTGAAGCAGCAGCATTGCAACCAGAGAGTAGTGGTGCCTTCAAATGGGGTCGTGTTTACCATGTTCTTCAAGACACCTACTGTAACACTGATTAGCAGAAGTGTTCTTCAGGATGGTATATCGTATACAGGACTTCCCATCTAGTAAACTCTGTAAACACGGCCCCATTTGAAGACACCATAATTCCTCTACGAAGAAAAAAATAAATATATTCCTGAGCTGCTAACATGGCCACATGCTAAATTACCTCGACAAATGAAAATGAAATGAAAACTCAGCATACAGTCGTTATCAATACTGCACACAGGTATAGGGCAGTAGCATTTGGTGCCTTTAAATGGAACTTGTGCGTTGCGTTCAAGTGGAGTCGTGAAGAACACCGCTGCTAAATAACGGCAATATTAATGTTACTGTCCAAGTCTAGAAGCCATAGAGGCTAACAATTTAGCAAGCTAGCAAGGAGGTAACATACTGAAGGAAATGCAAAGGCATAATGACAGAGAGGAGAAAGATGAGGTCATTGAGAATATCAGCATTATCCTCAGACATATTAGAAAATTATCAATTAAAACAATATATGACTTAAATTGCAATATACTATACAATATTAACTTATTAGGCACTGACAATGAAGTTGTGAAGTCGTAGCTTTCAAAAATTTTCCACTTCCATCTCCAACTCCTAAACACGACCACATTTAAAGGCACCAAGAGTAGCAGCAGAAACTAGCAACCAACAAGCCTATAAGCACATTTAATGGAGGCTAATTAAGCTTCAGCAGCCTCACTGCTACAGCCAAGCACACAAACACCAACCAACACAACTCACAACATGCCAGTTAGCATAAAATAGTGTAGCTAGCTCACCTTGATGAATGGAGCAGCAACATTAGTAGTTCAACCGGAAAGTAACTCCTTTAGGAGAGATGTAACTTTAGTTAACCTAGTGCCAACATAGCCACCAGAAACTGTACAGTGTTAGCATTAAATACTGTAGCTAGCTTACCTTGATAAAGTGGTCCTCTGTCTGTCTTGGTGTGTTTGTGGCCAACAGGTGATACCACAGCAGTATATTCCTACACAGTGTCCCCATGACCAGACTGTTGGCTAGCTCGTTAATGAAACGCGACATAGCAGAAGTAGCGGTGCTAGCTAGCGTTAGCCGCTTAGTTAGCACTTCACAAGGCAGCAGACCAAAACAGTGGCCAGACGTGACAGTTCATACAGTCCGCCTCACTGGCAAGGTGCGCTGGATTTACGTTGCGGATAGTCCCGTATGTCATGTGTGGGCGGAGCTGCCAACTCAAGCTTTCAGCCTGGCAGGCTTCACTCCATCCCCGAAAAAAGAGGAAAAGCGGGGACGGAAGAAAGTTAAATCAAAGATCGTATATTGGCACGAAGTGAAAGTCAACTGTTCGTTTCTTTGCAACATCAGCGCCCAGCAGCAAAGCTACGCTTCCGCCATTTTGGACTGAAAACGACTATCGGACAGCAGTACAAAAATCCGCTTAAAACGTGCCAAAACTAAAACATATTGTACTGAAATGGCCTGTGTAGAACAATAAAATATTATAAATCCAATAAGCGATTTCAGTCAAAATGGTGGCAGGTGGCAGCAAATAGAATAAATACACTCATACCATGCTACCAAAATACTCAATGAAGCTCCGTCTTTAAGGTGGAGGGTAGAAATACAGCGGCCACATCGGGACAAACTTCCCTCTCTCCACCAAGGAAATAAATAAATAATAATAATAAAATATACAGAAGTATCCGAAATATGTAAAACAGCAGCGTAAATAGCAATACTGAAGAATAGCCTTTATCATTAATTGTTTAAAAATGTGAGAATAGTGTAAATAAATACAAATGTCAGTTTAAATGTACTGTATAAGTAAAAGCAGATTATAACACATCTGAATTATTGCACTAAATTATTGTACCGTTTAGTCAGTAGTGCACGGTTGAAGATATAATACATTATGGGGTTTTGGCTGCTGATAGGGGTAAAAAAAAAAAAAAAAAAGATTAATATATGTTGTCTATATGTGACTCTAAATTGCCTGTAGATGTGAATGGTTGTCTGTCTCTATGTGTCAGCCCTATGATAATCTGGCAACCTGTCCAGGGTGCACCTCGCCTTTGTCCAGTGTCAGCTGGGACCCTGATAATGGATGGCTGGATGTATATATGTGTATAAATGTTTGTACTGGTAGTTGCTCTGAACCTACCTATGGTTTTGTACCATAGTGTCTGATGCCAGTGAATGATAGACCTATAGTGCTACACTACTCATATTAAAGCTTATCTTATCCTCTGTTTGTGTTTCATACATTAAAAAAAGTTTAGTTTTGCTGCAGAGTTCTTAGAGGACGAGAGAGACGACTGCTGTGGATGGACAGATCTTTTCACCTTTGTGGCCTGTACTGGGGTTTCCATACATGGCTGCTTTTTGTGTCCCCAACTTTACCTGTCAAGAGACCCCTGAGTGTACGTGTGGCATGAAAATATGGAGGACTTTCATGAGACGTATATTGAATGAAATCCCCTCGTATTCCTGCCTTTTATAGACAGTTAAAATTTACCAAGGTTGATATGATGGAAAACGGTGAAGCGGGGTCCAGGTTGGAAGTGGATGGAGACAGACGTCTTTGTGAATAAAGGTCATGCACGCTAAGCAAAATCCCTTTTTGGATCAATGAAGATTATGGCTTAAAAATGGTTCATTCAGCTCCTTGTTCTGCAAAACTTGAAGCAGAAATGCTGACACCGACACTTTCTGTCTCCAACTTTGATTACTTGAATATCTTCATGTCTCTGATGAATTATGTTGTTTTTGCCAGCAGGAGTAGCTTTCCATACTTATAGCCAGAGAGGACTTTGGAGGACCAGTAAAGCCATCACAATCCATAATATATGCCCTCACTCAAGATGATGGCACAAAGAAGCAGGAATTTACTGCTATCTAATAACCTCGGAGCCACCTCCGTTTGCTCAGTCGTAAAAAACCTAAATGTAGACCATCCTGACTGTGGGACAGATGGAAATCCAGGCCCGTGTGGGTTTCTGCATCTTAAAGCATCCGTCTGATCAGATAATGTGTTTGCTGACACTGTTCAGTAAAGACAAGAGATGTGAGAGAACCATGTGAGTCCTTTGAACCATCTCATAAAAATACCTGAACAGAATCCAAGATCGACTTGTTCGAGTGCAGGATGCAAAGAGAAGCATTAATAGATCCCATAATTGTTGCTATATGTGTAGGCTGCATGGCTTTCTGTCTCATTCAGAGCTCTTTTGACAGTCCACACCCTGCTGCCAAATCTCTATAAATCTATTTTCCAAATGGCTCAGAAGGCCGTCTCTCCGCCTCACCTCGCCATCCCCGAAGACGGTCTTTAAGTATCAGCGTGTATTTTATATCTCAAAGAGCTGAAATCAAATAAGAGGAAGATGCAGTGTCCAAAGAAAGCAGATTGTGAGGATGGAATACGAACCAGGTGCAGAGTTTGGAGGGTCTTCACAAGACTCTCGCCACTGAATTCAGTCGCCTGGAAATATTCAGGCAAAGCCGTCTTAGCTGACCCGCTGAACTCTCAGATGCTGCCTCCTACTTTCTACTCTCAGAGCACTTCTTTGGCATACATTCTGTACAGTAGGATATAATTATATCCATTATGGCTGCATATTTGTGCACGTAAAATCAATCATCAAACACGTGTTCAGATGCCGTAAAAGAAACATGTTGTTTTTAGATGTTAACAGCTGCCCATCATAGGAGCTGGAGTTGGAAATTACCTTCAGCTTTTCACACATGCACAGTGCATTTTCAGGCCAGTATGCAATTTTCAATTCTCAAAATTCCCAACGTTTTGATTTATTATCGTTGCTGTAGCACGCCTGCCTCTGTCAGGACTGTTAGGAACACATTTTTTTACCTGCCCATAAAAAGGTTCCACTAACAATTATGGATGCGCCAATCTGATGCTTTCAGTCTTGATATCGATGCCGCTAGGCGATCTCACAGGGAGGTGTATAAACAGTAAAACAGTACAAGGACATTCTGCTTGACATGATGATGCTTTTTAGCCTTTTTGCGCGTCATTTGGACACCATGCAACAAACCTGCTGTAACAGCCACAGTTAGTTTTAAGCAACAAACTCACTTAGGTTTTGGAAAACATCATGGTTGGGCTTAAAGGAAAGATATCAGCTAAACAAAATATGAACGTAAACAATGTCACATTCATTCAGATGCTTTTTCGGGGTCGGGTCGCTGGAGCAACAGCTCCAGCAGGGGACCCCAAACTTCCCTTTCCCGGGCCACTTTAACCAGCTCTGACAGGGGGATCCCGAGGCATTCCCAGGCCGGTGTGGAGATATAATCTCTCCACCTAGTCCTACTCTTCCCCGGGGCCTCCTCCCAGCTGGTCATGCCTAGAACACCTCCCTAGGGAGGTGCCAAGGGGGCATCTTTACCAGATGTCACAGCGGTGCGGAAAACATGTCACAAATATCACCAATGTAACTTCAAAATAACTCAACAACAAATTGGGACAGGAACACTGGTCTGCTGGTTGAAAGTCCTGTGTTTGTTGGACCCATCAACATCCCACCAACCAAGAGCAGACTTTCTCACTTTTCCTCTTGCTAGCTCTGAGAGTAGCATATTCATGCGGATTTGTTTACATTTTTGTCAGGACAGACTACATGTTGTACAAATTACATACCTAAAGCAACAATGCCGTTCTTATTCACACACTGTGTCATTCATACGCCATTTAGTGTGACTGGGCTGGATGCTGAGATCTGGACTTTGGGTATCGTCTGATCCTGACTACCAATCTGATACCAGTGGTTAATGAATAAGATGTATGCCTCACTGTGTGGAAGTGACTGGGATAATTCTTCTGTGTTTAAATCCTATGTCAAACCGACACCCGATCCAACTATTTGAGTCAGTATCGGCTCAATATCCAACATCCCATACGCTACTGAAAAAACAAAATGTGCCGGTGGGCAGCACAGTCCGGCTTGGGTAAATAACAGAGCTAACAAAGAGCATTAACAGAGGTTAAGTTACATTATGATGTGCAATTCAGTAAAAGTTAGTACTGGGCGATGGTAAATTATAACGTTATCATGATTTGATCAAATGCAATCCAGTAACATTTAGCAGTGAAGAAGAAATAAATATAATTGGAGGAGATGTTTTTACAGCAATATAAAACAGATAAAAGAGAATTATGACCTGTCTAACTTCCTAACACTAGCGCTAAGCAGCTTATTTATATTATATTGCATATTTTCATATTGATAGCATTGACTTGAATGAAGTTGGTTCGTTGTATAGCTTCAATGCAGTGAAACTACTTTTGCCATGTTGTTGTAGCTTAGCTTCAGTGTAGTTTATCTTCATTTAATGTAAAGTAACTGGTAGCTTAGCTCACTATGTTTTCCCAGTAGCTTGCCCAACACTGCAGATCGTGCATCCCCATTAACAAGTATGGAACTGTTACATATTAATGTAAAACAACAAATATGTCCATTTTTTTATTTTTACTTCTGCAGAACTTTTCTATGCACATGACAGTCACACATACCACCAGTTCAGGTTTAGGATAATACAGTATATCTTTAGGTTGTCTATATACTGTACCTCTATGTCTCACCTGCCAGCAGAGCCTGACGTGAGACGCCGGACAGCAGGTTTGTAAACTGATTACAGTGCTCCATCACGCTGTACTGCATCCTGATTTTGTTTACAGCTCATCTGAATGACTGTGATGACTCTCAAACCGTGGATGTATCCTTTGATTATAACATTACTCCTGAGGTATGACTTTTGATTTATGGTTTCCCGAACTTTAGCGGATGAAAAGTATCCAGTTGCAGGACTTACAAGAGACTGATACCTTCTGTCAAACTGTAAAACCGTGTATTATGGAGCGGTGGAGGGAGAGAGGGAGAGGCAGGGAGGGAGGCTTTTATTCTGGATGTCATTTTATAGATCTTTCCAAAAGCTTCCCCGCTCTAGGAGTTTAGAGGAGTGAGCTTTCCCAGCTGGAGACATAAAGGGCTCAATCCAGCAGGACCTGCAGTAATTGAGCTAAAGCTGTTGTGGCAAACTGTGTGGGCTCAGAGTCGATGCTCAGCAGAGGTGAGCATATCAGCGGAAAACCTGGGTGGTACACGGAGAGGGAAGAGGAGTGCTTGTTTAGCATGAATTCCATTAGTTATTGACTCTTCCCTCTCTTGACGTATCACATGCTGGATAGCATTATCATCCCATGCATAAATAAGAGAGCGAAAGCAAACCCCGAAGAGGCATCTGCTTACATTGGCAGCGGCTGCCGAGACAGAGCGGAGAGGTTCAGTGGCGGGTCAGCCATGATAGGAGCTTTTGAAAAGCAGGCTGAACTTCAGCATCTGTGGAGAGCTGAGAATCTTTCCCCCCTTTATGCATGATTTCATGGTGGCTGATGCGAAGGGAGAGCGATGTTTGGTTTTCTTTGATTGATCAACATGGAGAGGTGGTCTGGATTCAGTGTCCTAGACGCAGACACAATTGACCTCCACACAAACTCCCTTCAGCGTCGGGAAGCAGACAAAGACAACTCTGTGCCTTATTCATCACACACTGTAAAGAAGAAGGGGATTTTTCTTTTCTTTTTTTATTATTTTTTTATTTCAGTCTATTTTCTTCCCTCTTCCTTTTTGTCCTGTTGGAAGGAAGATGGATATATAGTAAGGCTGTCAAAGTTAACACAATGATGCAAATGCAAATTAGTTTTAATGCCACTAATTTCTTTATTGCATTAATGCAATTTGTGATTTTAGGTTGCAGCTGATCAGTTTTAAAACTAAATAACGCTCCAAATGCAAAATTCTTCACACGCTGTTTTGTTTCATGTACTGTACATCATAACACCAGCTTGTACTGTGTATCTGCCCTCCTCGGCCTTCGGGTTTCCCTTCTGGACGGACAACTACAGACTAACGCCACCTGCGGGTGTGGAGAGTTATTTATTATCACGCAGGCTGCGGTCTTTGTGGTGTATTTAAGTGCAACTTTTACATAAATGTGGGCTTTTCTTTTGGGCATGCATCTCTGCAAATTGTCAGCTAGTCGGTTTGTGTACAATGCACAGATATTAACGTAAACAGACAAGAGGCCGTGTGTCACAACCTGCCGTAAAAAACCCAAATTGAGATGCATAAGAATGCTCCTAAAACCCACATGGTCTTAATTCGGAATAAGGCCTAATTAGTAATATTCAAACAGAAATGTTTCTGTTTACAGGACCCCTATCAAATTCACAATACTGTCATATTTGGAATAATAGTATATTAGTGTGTATGCGAACATAGTCATTGTCATCTTAGTTTAGAGAGCGACTGCACACTGTCAGACATTTCCAGTTAAATTGATTCTAAATAAAAAATAAGAAAAGCTATAAAAATGTATAATTTCACCATTTTTCTTTTTTTTAATTGTCCGTTTCTGCCATTAAAGATCCTCCAGACAACCTGCACCACCCAAAACAACTCCTTGCACTAATCTATGGGGACACTTATTGGAAATCAGGGTGCTTTCCCTCCACAACTTGGATGGAAATTACAATTAAGTCATTTTTTTGGCATTTTAATAGCAGAATGACATCAACAGTGACCAAGGAAAACATTCAAACTTGAGAGAAGTTATGGTTTATTATTGTAACCTTCTGCCTCTCGAACGAGCAATTATAAATTGGAGTTAGATGAAACAGAGCGTCTAATAAAAACTAAAGTAAAAACCACAAGAGAACAAAAGATGTCTTAAAGTCCAGGCCGAACCTCTGGCCTGATGCTGTTGAAAGTGTGTGGGAGAAGACAGCAGAGTATCACCGGGTGTTGAGGTTTTTAACCCGGAGGAAAGTTTTCATGTTGCGTGGGAATGCCATCTTTAAAGCTCATTATAATCATTGTCTACTGGTCAGAGAGATCAATCAGTGCAGGTTTAATTCCCAGCAGGCAGTGCGCGAGATTCCCAGACACACACATGCAGATACTGTCTGAATGTCGACTGAGGGTTAATGGTGGAAAGGAGTGGTTTCCATTTCTGGAGATCCTGGTTCGTCTGATCAAAAACAATGTTTCAGGAGACGCTGGGAAAGAACCGTGATCCAACCTGATCCTCGCCGTCTTGTTTCTGGATTCAGCGGTGACTTCATAACACGAACCAGACAGAGCAGACAGGCTGCCCTTTATGAGCACCATCACGGAGGACGCTTGGAAAACAAAAACCTTTCAGGCCGACGTGTGAAACCAATTCTGGTCGCAGTGTCTCAGTGCTTCCCCTCACTCTGCTCCTAATTTTAGGAAAGAGCAAAATCAATTGAGCTCTAATTCAATTGGCAAGAGAAAAACAAATGTTAGCGGCTACATAAATGCTGACGTTGATGACTGTGATTCAGAGGTGAAGTAAAGGCCTCAGCTTGAAATGTCACAGACGCTGCATTGACAGCTTGGTGATGTGGATCAAAATGCTGTTGTGATGATATCAGATCTGAGATAACATTAAAAAACTTTATTTGTTGTTTCCAAACAAAAAACACATGTGGACTCTCTGCACAAATGCAAATATTTATCCAGCAGTTTTAATTAGCGCAGCAATTTCTCTATGAAATTAAGCATCTCCATCATAACTCTAAAACAGAATAATCCATAAAATGCGAATACGAAATAAAAATAGCAACAATGTGGAAGCAATTTATGCTAATTAGGCTTTTATTTATGGTCCAATAATTGGGCGCATTTGAATTGTTGATGGTGTTTTTTCTCCTTATTTTTCTCCCTCCGTTCCCCCAACGCTCCCTCTCTCAGCGAAGATCAAAAGCTTGTGCACTTGAATAGATGTTAATGGTGCATGGCTGTCGTCTCAGTCCTGAGTGGTTGAGATCTCTGCGGCGAAAGAAAAACAGCCAATTTGGGGTCTACGTGGACACAATTAGCACAATTTATGTGCTCCTTTCACGGCGGCACTCCCGTTTAACCTGTGAGTGGGGCTCTGTATTCATGTCGTCACTATGATTTTCATAACCTTAACCTCCTTTTGCCTCTTCACGGCGTCTGAGTGCTTTTGATCAGCAGACGAAGCACCTGAACTGAAAGTGAAGCTAATTCAAAAATGTACGATTCGGTAGCGCTGCTGCTGCCATGACATGGTGAATTGTGTGATAAATGTTGGCACGCAGAACTTGTAGCTGATGTTTTGTGTAACAAAACAGCAATCGCATGCAACTCATCCTTCAAAGTGTCCCACTGGTTGGCCCACCCACAGATATTTTCTGCCATAAACAGCAAGTAATTTTTTTTTCTTCTTTTTTTTTTTTGGTAGTTGCTTTGCATGGCTGCAGCCTGAGGCATTGCTTTTACAGTGCCTCTCCCTGCTGAATTTGAATGAGCCAAAATGGTGACTGAGCGGGAGGAAACAAGGTGCATTATGTAGGTGGGAGGTAACCGTGCCATTGAGAGACAATTAGCATGAAGCCCAGACCTTTGGAAATAGTGCGGAGGCTGCCGAGAGCAGGCCTGACAGAATGAAAAGATTAAGACTTGAGAAAAGATAGCAGGGCATGGGAAAATCCAAAGGGAACCAGGCGACTGAAGTAGCCAATGAGCAAAGGAGGGACAATGAGGTTTTTTCTTTCTTTCTCTTGTGAAAATTAATGTGCTCCTATTAGCTGCCAAGTGTGCACGCATTCCTCCATACCTAAAAAGTGCCATTACTTTGTGTGTGACTTTTGTTTCCCACTGCGTATACACGCGAGGCTGTCAGGAGGCTGAAAGACGGGCAAAGTGGAGGCTATTGCAAACTATTCAGCTACAAAATTCCGCCAGGTGTTATAGCTAAAAACCGTGGATCTGTTTTGCGGCTAAATGGCTGTCATGGGCCAATGTGAAGCCCATATTGTGCTAATGGTTTTAATGAGCCGTCCTTTCAGATGTTGGAATTCCAGTTTGGTGGGGCAGATACATTCAATCTGTGTCGTATAATAACGGGCGCGGCTCCATTTAAATGCTGCCAACTCCCCAGCCACCCAGCGCTGCCAGTTTTAAATTTAGGAAACAGATTATCCACGCTGGTGTTGTGGATTGTGACATTTAGCCTTTGCCATTTCCTACAGGCATCATGACTAATAATCATCCAGCGTCACGGCCTTTCCAGGACATGAGGAGCAGCAGAAGAGTCAAAAGGAGCAGCTGCTTTTGTGTATCAGCGTTACACCTGTGTGTGCGTGAGAGTTTATGTACGTGCTTCAAACACATTCACACTCTGGCAGGCCGACACACGAGGGTTTCATAAACATCACAACATCCAGGCTGCAGAGAAATATGTGGTAATTACATACAGTGCAGAGCAGCTGTTTGTGTTTCGTAATACGCCGTCGCTGAGAGAAGACATCAGCGTTAGATTAGAGCAGCTCATTGGGCCCAGGCTGTAAAATAACTGGAAAAAGACAAGTCTTTTTTTTTAGGAGGGTACAGGGGATATTCAGAGGGAGATAGCAGGTCAACAGTAGATGTCACATAAAAGTGGTGAACATCGTCTGAAAGCTGGAAACCTGAAGATTAATTTGAGATACAGCTCAGCACCGTGTGCCAAGTTCAAGTCATATATCAGAAATAATCATGAAAAATTAATAAATGAAAAAAAATAAAAAGATTGGTGATACAAAGAAAAAAAAAAGGGGGGAAGATATAAAAAAAAAAGAAGGAAAAGAGGGGGAAATAATGAGAAAAAAAAAAAGAAAAAAAAAGAAAAAAGAAAAAAAAAAAAAAAAGAAGGGGAAAAAAGAGAATAGAGAAGAAAAAAAAAAGGGAGAGAAAAAAAGAAGAAAAAGGGGGGGGGGGGGGGGAGAGGGAAAAAAAAAAAAAAAGAGAAGGGAGGGAGGAAAGAGGAGGAAAAAAAAAAAAAAAAAAAAAAAAAAAAAAAAAAAAAAAAAAAAAAAAAAAGAAAGAAAAAGAAAAGGAGAGGGGGGGAGGAAAAAAAAAAAGCCCTCATGATGCTGTTAGAGGACAAGTATGAGGATCACCAACGGGTCCCCGCACTAAGGACCATGGACATCTCTTTTTGTGAAAATCCATCCAGTGGTTGTTATTCAGTTATTGCAGTCTGGGCCATGCCACTACCACGACTACTAAAAGTTCATGACACAAAGAGCAATGACTGACCTTGTTTGCTGTTTGCCATTATAAATGCCATCTATGGGGAAAATGCTGCAGTTTGTTGTAATCGGTTTATTGGTCTCAAAACATCAAAACAAACAGCAAAAATATAAAATCAGTTTCAGCTGTTTTATTTTTGCTGCAGTGCTGTGGTTGACCTCTGGAGCACACTGGGTTCAAGGATGATGACGCTGACTTATCTGAGAAGCATTCACAGGAATGAATGAGGCCCTGCCTCCAACGTTGTATCCACTGCTCTTGATGCATCCGCCTGCTAACACGCTGCTGCTGTGCTCGGCCAGGTGTGTTGGCAGGACTTCGATACCGCGACTCCACTGTCCGACCACTACCACTCAGACTCTGGCTCCAAATGACATCAAAATCTCAAGATGGCAGCTCCTTCATCAAATCTGGGATATCTGGGCTTCACTTGTGTACAGTGGGAGGAAGTGGAGACGCGTTGTCCATCCATCCAGTCATGATTCCCACCTAAAGCAGAGGGTAACGCACTATAAAGGCAGCAACACGCAAATAAGAAATAATATGAGAACATCTAGCTGCAAGTCTGAGTTAACAATGCAAGGTTTAAAACATTCAAAAAGCTTTGCAAATGTTTCATCAGGTGTACATTCAAGGTCTTTGTTCAACCTGAAAGACACATAGTGTGGCTTAATGAGAACGTTGTTTGTTAACAGTGAAATCTCCGCTGAGTTCCTTTAACAAGGATCTCACTGCTGCAGCTTGTTTCTGCGCGCTGATCCTTTCAATTTCAATTCATCTTTAATGTCCCTACGGGGAAATTCTCCTTGTAGCCAGATGCATAAATGCATATAGCACAAAAACAAGGCATAACGCACAACTCAAGAGACATAAATCATCATCCATAAAGCTGCGTTAAAGGTCCCTCTAACTACTACACATGTGCTAGAGAACTACAGATTGCTGTTTACAGTGTGTGTGACATGACAGTTGAATTGTTTTGATTTGATCTAAATCTGAGGTGAGGTATCCCTGTACTACATGTGCAAAACAAGAATAAACTTTTTTTTCCTTCTTCTGCTGCTGATGGTTTTCTGATTGTGGTTTGGCTCCAGCAGCAACAGCCTCCCTCAGTTCATCTCAGATGTTTGTTATGCTGAAGTAAGATCTTGGCAGCATGAAGCAGCATTGTTTTCAGCTCTCAGTCATCTTCTCTCTAACTCGGCACAATAAAAGAAACGCTACCGTCCTGACCAACAATGTGATGCGCGCACACACACACACACACACACACACACACACACACACACACATACACACACACACACACACGCACGCACAAGTCCACAATGAGCCGCAGAAATCCACAGGAAATGTGTCGTATCTGAGGCAGGAACAGACAACTCACCTTTAATGTAGTTAATGGTGGAGGGTCATGAGGCGCTAATGTTATTTTGGTGTCATTAAAAGTTACAGAATTGCAATATTGAAGCATTTAATTCCATTTCCTGCGTTAAAATAATCAAGATGTTGATGCAAGTTGCAGAAGTGGAATTAAATAATCCACTTCCTCAATCAAAGGCCAATCTTGACTAATCGTGATTACAATATCTTGCGCTGTAATCAGGTTTATGTAGCTTAAAGCTTTATACATAATTGCTGCATGTAGTTTTCAAATGCAGTTTTCTACTCTTTCATTTTCCCCATTAAAGTGCAGCTGAGGCTGTTGCAGCGCAGCAGTGGCTGGAGGAACAGTAAACATTTGGATAGCCAGTCCTCCCACTACACCAGGCCACATGTGTGCGTGTTATTTTATATTCTGGTCTTGGGGTTTTGGGGTCCTGCCTGTGTGATTTGCTTGTTGACCATCATTTATACAATGTTTTTGTGTGGAAGCCGCGGATCATGAATGATTCATACCAGACCCCTCTTGGAGATGGTTGGATGGAGTTCTGGTCCAAACTGGAACTCCAGAGTGATTAAACAGTTGCAGCCGCAGAGTTCGAAGCTTCGATAAGAGCTGGATCCAAATGTCCAACCCCCGGACTTGAGGACTAGGCACCGCATGGACAGCACATAGTCTCAAGTGGTCATTGTCAAGTCTGTGAGGGCGCCAGGCAAAGAGGATAAATGCGCTTCATGACAGGTCTTCATACCACAGTCCCTTGTAATCTTATTTGTTATAGCAAATTTGAAAACGGAGAACAGATATGAAAAATAAGAAAAAAAGCCCAAATCATGATTTTCGGGCACTTCAGGGGGATGCACCGTGAGAAACGACTGTGCTTGTGCTCATACATTTGTGTATCTGGAGTGCCAACTAACCCACAATCTGTGAAATAAAGCAACCCAGTCAGTTTTGTTGTGGGCTCTTGAGCCATTCAGAGTTGGCTCCCCTTCCAAAGCAACTCTGTCTCCTACTAAATCATGTTCCCATTCAACTAAACTGCATTATCAATTAGCATCCATCCATCCATCGTCAACTGCTTATCCCGGTAGGGGTCACGGGGGGGCTGGAGCTGATCCCAGCTGTCATTGGGCGAAGGCGGGGTACACCCTGGACAGGTCGCCAGTCCATTGCAGGGCAATCAATTAGGAGGTTTTTTTTTAATCAGTTTTAAAACTGATTGATGTTGTGAACTGAAACAAAACAAAATTAAAAAAAAAAACAACAAAACTACTTGGTTAGGTTTCATAAACACCATCATGGTTTGATATAAAATGATTATGTTTGTTACATTATTTAAGCTACAGACATGAATTAAAATAAATGAACGTTAACTTGTAGTTTCAAGGTACGGTCACACATTCACATGTAGGTGAGTGACCTTCGTCTGCCGATATTCACCTGAAAGTTCACCAAAGTTGAACTCCACGCAAATGCCAAGATGCTAATTTGCTTTAGCACCGGAAGCAAATGTTTTTTGCCCCTTTGCTTGCATAAAATGGAAGTGAACAGGAGGCAAATGTTAATTTTGTGCATGTGTGTCACCCGGGACACAAACAGCAGCCTCCAGGGTAAAAGTCTTGACCCATCCAACCACCGTGACCTCCTCCCTACGCAGCCGTCTGTGGACCATCATTACAAATGAACTTGTGATATGTCAGAAACAAATGGAATCTGTGACAAAATATATTTCTGCGAAACGTAATTCACAATGCCTTTTTGTTGTATGGGAACGTAATTTTTAGGGGTTGACTTTGCTCTGATGTGCCTCAAGTAGTCAGTGTTTTCTTGTCAGGTCTGCAAGGGCGCCGAGCAGAGAGGATAAAATGCACATCATGTCAAACCACAAGCCCTTGTAATCCTATTTGTTTAGTCAATTTCCAAACAGACAGAGAACAAATATAAAAAAAAAAAAACATGCCAAAATTGTGAATTAGGACAGACACTTTGGACTTCACTTTAAGTCTCAGAGTGAGGGAGAGTCTGGACATTTTGATTCAGGGGTTCTGGGGTATTTCCGCAGATTCAGGAATGAGGACTAGACTCAAATAGAGACTGATGAGGTGGTTGAGGGGCAAAAACAATGATTCACTTGGTCAAAAATAAAATAAAATAAACAGCGATCACACAGCACAGAGAACAAAAACAAGGCTGTCAAACTGAACCAACCAGCAAAGGACTGAGGGGGATTTATACATACAGAGGCTGAGGACTAATGTGGAGCAGGTGTGTAGACCGGT
Organism: Pterois miles; assembly: GCA_947000775.1. Taxonomy (NCBI): domain Eukaryota; kingdom Metazoa; phylum Chordata; class Actinopteri; order Perciformes; family Scorpaenidae; genus Pterois; species Pterois miles. The sequence continues at coordinate 6,386,582 of CAMQGK010000193.1, forward strand.
GAGCATTCAGGTGATATTAGAGCTGGAAACAGAGGACACCGAGGACAACCGGTGGCCAGGTGAGGAACATCAGGGCTGAGAGGTTCGTGCTATGTTGCAAAGAAAGTGACCAGAGGTGTTATAGTCAGAGGAATCTGATGAAGCTATGAACAGGTGGGTTCGACCAAGAGAGCTGAAACTGGAAAAGTCAGCAAACAATTATTACATTTACACACTGTGCATGTGTGAGCTAAAGACCATGTCCAGCTTCTTTTAATAAGCTTTAAAAATACCAGGATGTCCTACTACATCCAGGCGCATTTTGCAGTATGCGAGCCAGCAGATGCTTCTGGCTATTCTGATGAAGTAGTATGTCCCAAATGTATTCATACTGCATGCAACAGTACTGCAAAAAGTCAGCTTTCAAAAACAAGAAAAAAAAAGTACAAAAATTAGGTCTATGCTTAAAAATAGCAAAATTATCTGCCAATGGAACAAGAAAATGCTTGCTTGATATAATGACATGCAATAGGCATTATATTCCTTGAAACCAGCAAAGTCATACTATAAACTAGTGTACTTTTCTTGATACAGCTAAGCACATTTTTCTCATATGTAGAATGTTTTTCTTACAATTCTTGAAATAAGGCACAAGCCATGGAATTAATGCTCAGAAAATCAGTGATCCTAACAGTACTAGAAGAGGAAATGGCACAGACCTGCTTAAATGAAATTTTTCTTTATTATATTTGACGTGCACGAGTACAACAAACATGACAGCCTCAAGGCTAAAAGGCAAAAGTGACACTTGAATACACTCATACTCACACAGATATACAGTATATACACACACAAAGTAGTGTGCATGCAGCTGCATATCAGCTGGACAGAAATTATTTCTTTATTTATTTGCTTAAAATCACCCAACAGAAATTATAACTAATGCAAAACAGACTGTGTGTGTCTGATGATATGAGGTGGTGAGTGTGGGTGGAGCCTAAACTGACAGGTATAATAACATACATAACAATATATAAACATCTGATACAGTGTCAGTGACCTCAACAAACTGTGTTACTCAAGGCAAACATTAAGGGAACCAGACATCAGCTTTGATATTTATGTACTACTCTGTGATGAATCTTTTCCACTCAGCCAGAGCTTTCTTATTTGAGGATGTCGTGTCTCTGTCATGTATGGTGTCCATTAAGACCTCTGTTGACCACAGTCAAGTCCGTCGCCTTTCTCGAAGGAGTTGCTCCCTGCTTCTTTTTAGGTGTCACATTCTGGACCCTTTTCAAAAGCTGCTTCTTCACAGATTCCTGACAAAAACACAAAACAGATTGTGTAAAAATTACATTAATCGAAATGAAATGAAACCACACAAGCACGGATCCTAAATAAAGCATATCCTCCTACCCACTCAGCTTGACCGGCTGCAGACCTGTCCCGCAGCATTGGGTTAGCCATAACAGTTAGCTCACGGCTCATGGATACTGGAAATCATCCCCTGCAGCTCTCTTGATGGAAATCATGCTTGTCACTGTATTTCTTATTAAGCGACAGTGAAGTTCTTTGGAAAGTGTATAGCCCTCTTCTTGTCCAGCACGCTGTTTTTCAAAAAAGGTGGTTCTTGACTGCTCCAGCTCTGAATCTGTGTATACAACATATTGCGGGCTTACAAGCTGTACAGATGTACTGTTGTTGTACTGTACTGCTCTTAACATGTTGGGCTCCCGGGTTTGAAGGGGGAGAGAAGTGGGGGAGGAAGAAGGCATTGGCAAACGGGTTGAGGTAGCAGGGTAGTGGGAGCTGGCAAGCTCACAAGTCCCAGAGGAGGTGCCTGGTTTGTCTGAATCCTCACCCTGAAAAAGATAAGCATTTATCATAAGTCAATAGCAGTGCATTAGAAACAACTACCATAAAGGCAATGCCTCACTGAAATTATGAATCACGGCATGATGAAATTTCCACAACGTTAAAATGTAATATCACCTGATTTTCTCCATGTGCCATCTTCCAAATTGCTCTCCTTAAAAAGTGCTCAGGCCCCGGAAAGAGATCACACAAGTCCTCCTTAGAAAGACTTAGGAGCATGTCTGTGCTGAAATTAGCAGCTGAAAAACACATACAGCCACATTATAAATATACAGTATAATTTAATAAACTGCTTGTTAAGTCACAATCTGTATTCAAAGGGTAAGAATGTGCTAATGGCAGCAGCAGAGAAGCACACATCCAAGCAGGAAGGAGGTCAAGTCTTCCCACCATTTCAACTAAAGGAAGAAATGATTTTATCTATTTCATTTTACTTCTATTTTATGATTTTATTTATTAACCCTATCAACCAGTATTTCCCATTAATTAAGGAGACTTTGGCAGCCGCTATCTCCCATCTCCTTCGGTGTGGGCCCCTTGGACTCGGTGTCTCTGTTACCCACACATGTGCACAGATAGCACGGGAACATAAATAAATACTGAGCTGCTAAAAAGTTAATTTTACAATGTTGCAATGACCGAGCAAGTATAATATTACATCGCCCACCCAAACTGTGCAGAGAGTCAGACCCTCCCACTGTGTCATGCTAACATTAGCCAAAAACTAAGCCAAAGCTAAACGAAGCTAACTACCTACATTCTGTACCATAATACGGATTCTGGCAATAAAACACTATCAATACATTTTTAAGGTGTGACTGTTTGTGTAGTTACTAAATAACTGCTCATAGCCTCCGTTTAACAGGTCAGCAAGTAAACCAGTTTGTTAACATTAGCATGCAACCACATGCTAGCAACTTCACAATTAGCTTAACTCCCAAAGACAGAAAAAAAACAAATTAGCATTACCTTTCAACACTGCGACTGCTGTAGGATCCATACCCGAAAAAGCCCCTCCATCTTCATCCATGGCGTTGCGAGTTTAGAGGGGTTGCAAAGTCCAGACAGCACAAAGAAGGTCAGCTAGTGCTAAAGCTAGTTTAGGTGGCAGCTGCAACTGAACTGACAGGCGACTGACCCCTTGTGGCGCTTCCCATTTGGAAGGTACTATGTCATAAGATGGAGGGGGGGACATCCATGTAAATATTATATAACTAGAACTAACTGACAGTGTCATAATTTAAAATTCATACAGAAAATATTTATAACTGCAACCAGTCACTCCTATACATTATAAATACTACTAAATATATATATATATATATATATATATATATATATATATTTTATAATATTCATAGAGCTGGGGGGGGAAGGGGGTTATGAAGAAGCATTTTGGATGCAGACTCAAACTATATGCAAGAGAAAACGTGGAGCATCAAAAGACTTTTTCATTAAAAACAAAGTCTTTCATTACATACCATTGGTCAAAAGTCTAGAGCAATTCTTATCACAAGATATTCTCTGTGATTGAGACGGGAACACAAAGGTGCAAAGAGGGATTTTTTTCAGGACATTGTTGATGGCTTCTTTTTTAAAGCACATAACGCTTGATATTCTAGTTTCAAGCATCACTTACTCACAATAGGTCATAAAATCTCAGTAACAAGCTGTTATATCTTATTTAGATAATTAAGGACCAAAATACTTAAAACAAGATAAGATAAGATGATAAGATGAACCTTTATTAATCCCCGGAGGGAAATTCGGGTGTCTTATCAGCATCAACAACAGTACAGATAAATACAGTATAGTAAAAAGTAAAAGAGAAGGTGCAGTGAATGAAATAAGGTGCAATGAAGAAAATTGACAATAAAATAAATAAGTAACAGTAACAGTAATAAGTAAAGTGCAGCAGGTGGTGAGTATTGTATATGCACAGCATATGTATATGTAATTATATAATTATATGTAATTATATACATTTGGAATAAATGCGGAGCAGATGATCAGAGTCACATGGGGGTCAGACCTTGGTTATGGAGCCTGATGGCCACCAACAGAAAGGACTGACCCAGACCCAAGTGAAACAGTCTAACATATAAACTGCTTAATAAGAAGAACTATCTTATCAGACAAAAAATAAGCATATATCCCCTTGATCTAAGATATGTCATCTTACTTAGATTTCAGTTTTTATAGATAGGCCTACTTTAAAAAGGTAGCTGTAGTATGTGCTAAAAGTGAAAATGAAAAAATGTGCGGTTTGGAACGTCTCAGGAAAGTCTTGGACGTCTCAAAAGTGGTATGTAACAGGGTTGATGAGACTGAACCAGATCAGTACAGTTTGGGGCCATAAAACCAAAACAATGAGCTGATCGGAGAGGATAGCGACCTCTTTCACATTTCACATTGTCATTTGATCTGTTGTTGATATAAAAATATTGTTAGTGTAGCATTAAAGTTTTGTTGCAACAGCATTATAAAGTAAATCATGATTCAAATCAAAACTTAAAGTTGATCTTGGCCGGTTTGACCCCCCCAACAGGACGGACTTCTGCAAACAGCGTGTCATCAGATTCATCCCACAAGTCGTGGTAAACACTGCCAACATCTGCTTTGTCAAAGCAAAGAGAAACCAGTGAGACCAACTGGGAGAAACCTCTCTTCCCCAGCGTAGCGGCGGCTCTGCTGGTTGCCAAACACACAGTGAGTTAACCAGCTCTTAAGTCAGCAGCATCTCCCCGAATTAGAAAACAAAACAAAAGGCTGAAACGGCTGAAGCAGCAGAATGTCACACATGGGATCAGGAACAGATGTGTTGCCTCTGTGGAGCCTGACAGCACGGTGACACTCGAGCCAGGGGTCTTGTGATGACGCTGTTGTCTGTTTAGCATCCATCATACACTTCCATAAATGTTCTCAAGCTGGTGGCAACCAGAGACCCGCTTCATCCAAGCTCCTCCATGCTGGAGCGCAAAACCGCAGAGCTTTACAGTCGCTTTCCCAAAGATAGGACAGCCATCGAGCTCCTCGCATACACACACATCTATCTTTCTCTTTCATTTTCCCAACGACTCGCTGGGGCTTTCATGTGTGTTGAAAGGCAGCGGCTGGCTGCAGTACACACAGCATTAAGGAGCACTTATCGAAGATGAGCCTCGCAGCTTTGATGCAGATGTGAAAATGGAGAGAAACGCTGAGATCGGGTGATAATTTGTGGAGTGTTAATGTTGTTTCATCGCTGATTTGTCCATCAAGCTGCAGAGTCATATGAAGACTAATGAGAGGAGACATACTGAGAGGTCTGGTAGGAGCTCAGGATGGGGTGTATACTGTATAAGGGTGTGAACGCCGTGACCCTTGACCTGTAAAAAGGTCATTTAGTTTTGCGTGTATGTAGAGACATTGTGACTTTAATGAAGACTTAACTGAACAGCACAGGTCCAAAGTGACTGTTGTAACTGACTCAGAAGATTCTTTTGCATTACTATTAAGATTCACTGGCTGCTTTTACTGCTTTTGAAATAAAATACAGCTGTAAAGGAGAGGACGGTCCTACTTTTAGATCAGGAATGTTCATTTTAGCATTCACAGGTAAAATCACAAATCTGCACAGGAAATAGTGCAACAGATACAGTGACAGAAACTTAAACTAAGGGGAAATAATGCTCATTTCCATCTGTATTTTGGGGTTTTACTAGAACAGCCTCTATAAGACGCCCCTCGTCAGAGAGCCCACTCTGCTCTGATTGGCTTGAGAGGAAAAATATATTGCACCTTTGCAAAGGTAGTTCTGTGGGCGATATGTGGCAGCCCACAAAAAACAGACTGGGCCGTCTTATTTCACAGTTTGTGGGTTGGTAATCAAATAGTTAACTAAACTATCTCAGCTCAGGTCAAAGGTTAATCTACCGATGAAGACAGTGTGCTGTGGTTGAAAGCTGCAGATCAAGTGAGGATGTGGACCTTGAGTGCTGCCATTTCCAAAGTCAGGAAAGATCTGTCATTTAAGAGGCAAAAAAGGCAAACAGTCACTGGTTCGAGCGTCTGTCATGTGAGAATTTTCTCTCTATTTGTTTTTTTTTAATGCCACTTTAAGTAACTGACAGATGAATCAATAATGCAGAATGCAAATTAGCACATTAGAAAAGCTGTATAGTTGGGTCGTGTTTAGGTGGTCCTGCAAATTTGCAAAATCTGGCATAATCTCTCACAAGACTTCCTGCCCGACAACCTATCTTAACCTTAAGCATTCACAGTCAGTCCATGAGATCAACGCCTAACCTTAACCGTCTCACAAGAGTTTCCCAACTCATGGGTTAACTTATCGTCTAGACACGAGCACGGAAAAGTTGATAAAACTTCCTCAATAGCGATACATTCACTACAAGGTGTTTTTTCTCTTTGTCGAAAAAGAGTTGTTGCGCAAAATGGAGTGATTGGACTGATCTGCTGTTTTTCCAGATATATATTTATATAGTCGTCTTCTCCGACAACATGAAACTTGATCAATGTGAGCTGACATGAAAGAACTATTACAACTGAGATGACTTGTTCGGTTTTCAGTTCACAACCTCTTTTTCTTCTTCTACTCTGTTAACTGGTGGATTACAGCGTAGCTTATAGCGCCACCTTCTGACTAAACTATGCTCTACGTAGCCAAGTTTATTTGCTCCAAACCAGCTGATGGAAATGCGCCTAATTTAGAAGGTAACCCATAATTGGGAAACTCACAAGATGATTAAGGTTGGGCATTGACCTTGAAAGGTTAAGATTAGGATAGGTCATCACGCAGCGAGTTTCACAAGAGCTTTTGCATGTTTTTGCAAGTTTTTGTAATTTGCATTTCTTTTTTAGCAACATTTCAAAAATTTTATCAAAAGTCACTTGGCAGTTGAACGGAAACGCTGCTAAAAGTCATGACCTACAACAACCAATGAAAAAGCACGCAGTCGTTTTATACGGGACATCTGAATATTACAGGGTTTTAGAAAGTAGCTTTGAGGTTTAGATGAAGTTCCCTCTCATTGCCTGCACACTACACAGTCTAATCAAAAGTCGTTTAACACCAACAAACGAGAAATAGAGTGAAACATGTCCTCTGTTCCAGCCAATGAATGTGCTTTCAATTATGAGTCATTTCAGTGAAACTCGGGGAGGCGCTGTAGCTGTGTGAGGACACCGCAGCTCAGAATAATCAATCTTTATAAACAAGCTTTAGGGAGGATTGTTGGGGAGGAACTCTCTGTTTCAAGGAAGTCACTCGCAGCTCAATGCCACATCCTTTTATAAATACCGGGGGAACTCTTGAGTCAACATGGAAATCATCTTAATGGGAATTATGTTTTGATGACATTTGTGGACTCAGAGGAGGTGGGGGAGAAAGTCTGCAGGAGCTCCACGGGAAATCGAACGGCGGCTCTTTTGCACCTTCATTCAGGACGAATATGCAGAGATCTGCAGAACCCATTATGGCTCACTTGTTGGCACCACAGCTTTGCATCTTCATGGTTTCATGAAGCACACACGTGACTACTTTCCTGCACAGCTCTCCAAAATAAAAACCGTAATCGTGTTCCTTGTGTTATTACTCACACAAATAGCGTATTGCTCAGTGAAATAGCACCATTTGAGTCGACAGGAATAACACATGTTGTATTTTTCCACGGGCCATGTCTTATAATGTAACATGCAATGTTCACACTTAGGATAAATACTGCAATTAATCCTTAAACACATCATAAGCTCCTCTGCCATTCAGTGAAGTCCAGCAGCCGTCTGGATAATGTCCAAAGACAGCACTGGTGGAAAAAAAAAGCCCCCCCCCCCCACCACTACCACCACCACCACCCGTCTGCCCCCAAGAAAACCAGGCAGACAGATTCATGTCAGTCCTCATGAGTGTTTCACATCCCTCCACGCTGTAGAACAATGTGCCCTTTGTGTACACAAGCCTCTCCTGCTCACCTTTAGTTGGATATCTTTCAGACTGCTGTGAGGTTTAGTTGAATTCATCTCCTATTTACTCGCCCCACCACTCGCCCACGCTCTCATTATCATTGTGAGTGTTATTATTATCTCAGCATCAGCGTGGTAGAGGCTTCGGTCAACAGAGCTCTCTGCAGGGCCGAGCTTGTAGTAATTCACCCAGATTCAGGCTGTCACTCCACGCCGGGTTCACGGCTCCCTGCGTTTTCTCTCGTGGCCTCTCTCCCCTCGATGACGGACAAGATAAGCATGTTGCATGCCGAATCACTGAGCTATGACCAAAAAAAAAAAAAAAAAAAAAAGTTTCTGCTTAATAAGCCAGACGTAAATAAATGTTGAAAGTAATATAGGGCCTTGCGTTGCAGAGTCCGCTTGATGTTTTGCTTGGCTGTGTGCGAAGGTGGCTCAGTTTCATTCAGGTCCTGAAATGCCTTTTTAAAAGTTTTGTTCAGACCCGGCGTTATTGAAAGACTGCACAACCCTTCAGCATAAAATACTTCAGCACCCAAATGATTTGCTGAAGCTGCTAACTAGGGCTGTCAAAGTTAACGTGATAATAACGCATTAATGCAAAGTCATTTTTATGCCACTAATTTAAAAAACTTATCTTGAGAAAATGGCCTTTAAAGATAAAAATCTATACATTTACATCTATCCATCCATCTATCTATATACATTAACACAACTTTACATTTTACAAGTTTTCTGAAATTTTTGGTTTAAATATATATACATATATCTGATGTTGGCTGTTGGCAAATTTCAGAGAAATCTACACATTAAAAAATATGAACTAGTAAAATAAACATCTAAATGTGTATTTTGGATGTTTTCTTTCCATTAATCCAGGAGTGTCGAACTCAGTTTGATCCGGAGCCACATCAGCATCATGGTTTCCCTCAAAGGGCCGGTTGTATTTGTAAGACTATAAGAAGAAGAAGAAGAAGATATTCCTTTATTAGTCCCACGAGGGGAAATTCAATTTTTACACTCTGTTGTTTTACGTATACACAGTACATGCAGACCCTAGACACACACATGCACAAACAGGACCCATATACATGCATCAAATGGAGAGATGTCAGAGTGAGGGGGCTGCTCCGGACAAGCGCCCCGAGCAGTTGGGGGTTTGGTGCCTTGCTCAGGGGCACCTCAGCAGTGCCCAAGAGGTAAACTGGCACCTCTCTAGCTACCAATTCACACTCAGTTCTTGGTCCATGTCGGGACTGTGAAATACTGTCAGGTGGGATTTCATTCCAGTCATTGTGCAATAGTCATTTTTACACTTGTGCAATTGCGTTAAAGTCATAGTCATTGTCAATAATGTCCAGTATACATTGATTCTTGGGACGGCTGTGGCTCAGAGGGAAGGTCGGTGGTTCGATCTCCGGCTGCTCCGGTCACGTCCATGTGTCCTTGATCAAAACTATTAACCCCAAATTGTCCCGAAGGCTGAGCCATCGGTGTGTGGATGACTATTTAGATCAGATCCTGATATCAGCTTATGAATGTGTGCATGAATAGGTGAATGCTGATAATAGGTAATAGATAATAGGTGAATGCTGATAATAGGTAATAGATAATAGGTGAGAGCTGATAATAGGTAATAGATAATAGGTGAATGCTGATAATAGGTAATTGATAATAGGTGAAAGCTGATAATAGGTAATAGATAATAGGTGAATGCTGATAATAGGTAATAGATAATAGGTGAGAGCTGATAATAGGTAATAGATAATAGGTGAATGCTGATAATAGGTAATAGATAATAGGTGATGCTGATAATAGGTAGATAATAGGTGAAAGCTGATAATAGGTAATAGATAATAGGGAAAGTGAAAATAGGAGAATAGATAATAGGTGAATGCTGATAATAGGTAATAGATAATAGGTGAATGCTGATAATAGGTAATAGATAATAGGTGAATGCTGATAATAGGTAATAGATAATAGGTGAATGCTGATAATAGGTAATTGATAATAGGTGAATGCTGATAATAGGTAATAGATAATAGGTGAAAGCTGATAATAGGTAATAGATAATAGGTGAATGCTGATAATAGGTAATAGATAATAGGTGAAAGCTGATAATAGGTAATAGATAATAGGTGAATGCTGATAATAGGTAATAGATAATAGGTGAATGCTGATAATAGGTAATGGATATTAGGTGAAAGCTGATAATAGGTAATTGATAATAGGTGAATGCTGATAATAGGTAATAGATAATAGGTGAATGCTGATAATAGGTAATAGATAATAGGTGAATGCTGATAATAGGTAATGGATATTAGGTGAAAGCTGAAAGGAAAGAGATAATAGGTAATAGATAATAGGTGAATGCTGATAGAAAAATAGGTAATAGATAATAGGTGAATGCTGATAATAGGTAATAGATAATAGGTGAAGGATGAAATAATGATAATAGGTGAATGGATAATAGTAATAGATAATAGGTGAATGCTGATAATAGGTAATAGATAATAGGTGAATGCTGATAATAGGTAATTGATAATAGGTGAATGCTGATAATAGGTAATTGATAATAGGTGAATGCTGATAATAGGTAATAGATAATAGGTGAGAGCTGATAATAGGTAATAGATAATAGGTGAATGCTGATAATAGGTAATAGATAATAGGTGAAAGCTGATAATAGGTAATAGATAATAGGTGAATGCTGATAATAGGTAATAGATAATAGGTGAAAGCTGATAATAGGTAATAGATAATAGGTGAATGCTGATAATAGGTAATTGATAATAGGTGAATGCTGATAATAGGTAATAGATAATAGGTGAGAGCTGACATGTAGTGTAAAGAACTTTGAGTGCTGTATAAATGCTAGTTCATTCACCATTTACCATTCTATATGTATAGGCAGTATTTGTATATCATGTATATATTGGGGGAGGGGGGTCTCCATGGAAACTCCACAACACTCTTGCTGTGAGGCAGAATGCTAACCACTGCTAACACACTTCAGCCCACAATGAAAATATATAAAACTAAAACGATTACATCTTCGTTTCATAATGCCAAAGTTACATAAATCACATTATATTCATTTAATCACTCAGAGGTTTGACTTGCTTGTTGTTTTGTGAAATTATTCAAACCTGTGACTCTCTTGCTGTGAAGCCAGAGTGCTAACCATCGCGCAGCCCCTTTTTTGATTACCTGTTTCATGTATTGGATGTTTAGTTTATACATTATTTTTATTTTAAATATATAAGTACACTGCAGTGCAGACACAAAATGTAGATTGGAGAGACAGACCATAGGTGTTGTTCAGGTGTTGTTTACTGAAGTTGAGAAATTTTGTTTGTCATTGGTTATTATCAAGCTGTTATATTTTATCAAATGGAGGAAAAAAAAAAGAAAATCAGCCAACCAAACATATTGGCCTAAAAAAAAAAAAAAAAAAAATTGGCATCCTATATCGTCCATCGGCTGTCCTGATTCTGTAAAAAACAATATTGGTCAACCTCTAATAAGCATAATATGTTCTTTGCAAGGCCTCGCAGGCCACATAAAATGAAGTGCTGGGCCTTATTTGGTTTGACACATTAACATTAATCATTAATCTCTCTCTCTCTCTCTCTCTCTGACAAAAAGCCCAAAGCTTCCTCGAGCAGTCAAAAAATCTTAAGTTGTTTTCATCTTTTATATTTTTAGAAACAATTACTCTTGAGTTTTAAGCATATATGAAAAAGTACAGCTGTCAATCAATTAAGATATTTAACCATTGTACGTTGTACGTTGTCATAAAGTCAGATTTGTCAGGTATTTAATACTCAACATGGCAGTGGGCAAATATGCTGTTTTATACAAATGTATGTATATTTTTATTATTAGAAATCACTTAACAACACAAAACAATGACACACGTTGTCCAGAAACCCTCACAAGTTCTGCATTCTGCATCCCGAATTTCCCTCCGGGGATTAATAAAGGTTCATCTTATCTTATCTTATCTTATTTAGCATAAAAACTATGCTCAAATCATAACATGTCAAACTGCAGCCCAACAGGCAACAACAGCTGTCAGTGTGTCAGAGTGCTGACTTGACTATGACTTGATCCAAACTGCTTGTGGTTCTCATAAAGTGGGCATGTCTGTAAAGGGGAAGCTGGTGGGGACCCAGAGAACCCATTTACATTCACACATCTGGAGATCAGAGGTCAACGGACCCCTTTGAAAATGGCCATGTCTGTTTTTCTCATCAAAATTTAACTTACGTTCGGTGCATTATTTAGCCTCCTTCAACACAAGCTAGTATGACATGGTGGGTATTAATGGATTCTTTAGGTTTTCTAGTTTCATATGATGCCAGTATCTTCACTTTCACTTTTAAACTGAGCCCGCCACAACCTCCAATCGCATGTTGTTATTAATGCGTTAAAGACATTAGTGGTGTGAAAAGTAATTTGCATTAACGTGTTATTATCACGTTAACTTTGACATCTGTACTGCCAACTCTAACATGCATCTAAATCAGTTGCTCACCACTGCAGCTTTTAAATAAATACTTTTTTTTATTCTGTTATTGGCTTTTTACAGGTACAAAGCATACAGCATGTTATAGTTTTATCAAAAGTGGAAAATACTGATGTTACATATGTAACAAATGTAAAAAATAAGTCTTCAATCTTACTTTCCCCGAAAGTAAGAACATACATTTCAGCATATGAAAATATCCATAAAAACACAGCTTAAGTAATTTAAGTTAATAAACAGTACAAAAAAAATGTAGAAACCATACAATGTCAAAATAACGGACAACAACAAATGACTCCATGATTTCTCATGAATTAAAAAAAATGTACACAAGTTCATAGTGTTTTAGTTGGGGTCATGTTTATAGGATCCATACATCATCATCATCAAATGCTTGGCTGGTCAGAAAAATTGTGACAAACAACACAATCCCCCAAAAACCTCCTCTGGTCCTGAACTCAGGCCAGAAAACCAGAGGAGGAAGAGTCCTCCCACGCACTGAAATCCTCAAATGTCTGTAAGGCAGGGGACTTGATTAATCCTCACTCTTGGAGCGTTTAGCCAGTCTTCTGAGAAAACACACCAGGGCAAACAGAAAAGGGATCATAACATTGGTGGGGTCTGCCATACCGTGCGAGCGAAACGGCGTGCTAACTCTCGCAGCGAGGGCCGCGTCCTGTCGCCTACAGGTGCAGTCAGATCAAACACACATGCTTCTTTTTAAGTAAATTAAAAATCAACTCCCCAAAAAAGATGGAGACCGTGAGTTTCTGCTCTCTTCCTGTGAGTGTTAATATTATCTAGACGTCTCATCTCTCAGCTGTGAATGTGACAGAAGTTTTAAGGAAAGGAGAGGCAATATTGGTAATAAAAAACAGAAATGTTTCATCAAGATAACGTGAATGGAGCTTTGCAGCCACTAAATTGAATTCAGACATTTTACTTTGAGTCAATGGATACGTTGTAATGAGGCCTCAAAGGGATGAATGCACGATTGTACGGTTGACTTTGGACCTAGAAAAGACTGGTAAACTATTCCAAGGTGGCTAATGACAAAATCTGCCATGTTACAGGTGCTGTTTCTCTGCCTTACTGCATTGAAAGTCGTCTTATAACGTAAAAAAAAAAAAAACATGTAGTCCAATGTTCTCTTGAAATGTACAGTCTTCCTTTTCTTTTTTTTAAATGGAGAACATCACCATATTCTACAATGTCGTAATAAATAGTCTCATACATATTGCTCAGCTTCTCCTTCATTCAGGATGGTCACCGATCCATCCCCACTGTTCATTTCAATGTCTTTCGCTGCCACGTTCTCGGGAAGCAAAGCTAAGTCCTTGAACACGTCTACGTAATGTCCAAAGCCGGGTCCCCAGTTCAACAGATTGTCCCAGTTGAAGCTCCCGGCTTGTTGGCCCAGTTTGTGGGGCAGGGTGTAGTGCTGCTCGGTGGGAGGCATCTGGGGAATGCCGGGCCCTCCCTCTGCCCTCCGGCTCGAGTACCGCCTCTGCTTGAGCCTCCCGCCGTAGTCCTCGTCGTCAGCATCTGACTCGTTGACTTGCGAGAGCTTGGGGACTCGGGAGCTGTAGGACACTGGCTTGTCCCGGTCATACTCCATCTCCGAGCAGGTGAAGGAGTCATGCGAGTCACTCTCTGAAGAGGACTCCGGGGCAGGGATGCCATCGGCAGGGTTGCGAACCCTCGATAGTGGCCTGCGGCAATCCTCTTCTGAGCTAGAGCGCCCGTGGTCGGCGCTGCAGATGCTGGGGTTGCGTGGGCGTGGAGTGTTGAGCCGCTCCACTTCCTCGATGGACAGCCCCACGGGAGGCCCCGTCTCCAGGGGGATCTGCTCGATCGGCTGCTTGAGCCGACTGCCGGGCCTGGAGGCGTGGCCGTGGCTGGCCATCGTCTGCGGGCTCTTGCTGCGCCTCCCCAGCCGGGTGGCGTAGTTGAACATGGGCGGCGGCTGGCACATGTCATTGTGCAGGTCCAGCGGGCTGCCCTCGCGGCGAGCCAGGTTGAGCTCTCTGGTTGGGGTGTTTCGGTAGAAGGAGGAGGGCTTGGTGAACGGGGCCGGGGAGTGTCTGGAGAGGGGGTTCGGCGTGGGGCACGCTGAGTGGGAGTGGCTGAGCGGCGTGGACCTCAGTGCTTGGGTGTACTGAGGCTGGTAGGTGTAGCTCGTCGCTCCGAGGGGTAACGGAGACTGTCTGGCGAAGCCCAGCGGGCTGTGTCTCTGGATGGAGAACTTGGGCGTGTGGCTGCGGAACTGCTTGTAGTGTTGGATGATGTCAGCGTCTGAAGGGGCGATGCTGCTGGCGTTGTCGATGTCGTAGTGTTCAATGTCTGCCTCTGGGCCGTTGCAGGGGGCGCAGGGAGCGCTGGGCACGGTCTCATTGTTGTGGGGAATGTCTGTTTCATCATAGATCAGATACGGGTTCTCCCTCTCAATGATGTCCGGTTTAGGGTTCCCTTCTGGTTGTTTCCGTACCGTCATGTCATCCCCGTATGGTGGGATGTTATCTGGGTCATCAAACGCTACGTTCTCGCTACCCTTTTTCTTTTTCTTCTTCTTCTTCTCCTTGGGTTTCTTCTCCTTAGGCTCCTTTGGCACTTTGGTCTTGTTGCGGCCCTTGCAGTGGTTACACAAGATCAGGCTGAGCACCACCAAAGCAAGGACGGTGGCACAGCTGCCGACAATAGCGGGCACCGCCCAGATGGGGAGCACCATCGTCTCCGCTGTTGGGCTCGGGCTGCAGACAAAGCCACCATTGTTGGCTGACTTGCAGACGTTACCCTGTGGGCATTGGACGCCCAGGCAGGCCACCAAGGTCTCACAAGTCCTCCCCGTGTAGAACTCGGAGCAGACGCAGGTGAAGCCTGCGTGGGGGTCCGGCACACAGCTGCCATGGTTCTGGCAGGGATTAGAGCTGCAGTCGCCGGGCGGGACGCACTGGTACGTGTACCACTGGTTGACGCACATCAAGCCGTCCCAGCACGGGCTGCTCTCACATAGATTGGGACCCCTGCAGCCGATCTTGACAGACGAGCTGGTTTTCGTTATGGTGACGAGGCTGTGTTCTCCGGTATACGGCAGGTTTTCCCCGTTGTACTTCACGTAGGCCAGGCAGCCGTCGAAACCTGCAGATGAAGAAGAGAGACAACTGGTTCAGATAACAGCCATCAGCAGCTAACAGCAGCCTGGAAGGGAATCATATCTGATTGCCAGCAGACTGATTTTCAAGATGTCTGCTGATGCTGGATGTAAATAACAGGAACTGGGAGCTGTAATCAGAGCTAAAGCAATTTTGTTTAGACAGGTAATTGGTTCAAGCTCAGGACAAAGAAAAAAAGTGAAATTCCTTGTGGAAAGCTGCTCCTCGAAAGAATTCATATTTTAAAAATCAATCACTGGCCAATTTGAAAGAAATATGAAATATTTTCAAACAGAGAATCCATCGTCAGAGACATTATAGCTTCGAGACATACATCTGGGTTGGATGTCTGTCTCTGTGTCTAATTCAACCTTTTGCTTTGTGTGTAGCCTAACAGCGCTGCCTCACCGATGTAAATAGATTTTTATTGAATTTATCCCGGTGCAGATTAAATCCATTTGTGCCTTTTCATTAGCTCTTGAAAAGTGAGCACACAACAGAGCACACGTTGAGGCATGCTCACAGTATGCTTTATTTATGCTCTGCCCTACAAAAAGATCAACAAATAATTCAAATTGATCATTTTTACCATATTAGTGCATAATATTAGGTTGGTTTTTCTCTCCCTTAAAATCCTGAAATTTACTGTGTAGTGTTACCTCCCTCTGGAAATTCCCTCTTTCACCTTTTCCAAACTGTTCCCAGCTCAAGCTGGAGGACATCTGATCTGTGATTTAAGTCTAAACCAAGATGGAAATAAGACTAAAACACCAAATGTCCTGGAGGGCGGTTCCAAGACAAAGTCAAATTAAATCAATATTGGTTATTTAGTCCATAAATGATACACTGATAATGAAACATTTATTCAGCTAATGTAAATTCATAACAGATAAATCTTAGCAGCGTCAAATAGAAACAGATCTCAGGCCAGAGTTGTTGGACGGCCACCAAATATGGTCAGCAGTTTGAGCAGCAGACTATTAATTCATTTGGGGGAAAAAGGTTTGTACTGGATTTATAAAGGCTCATGAGTGCACTATAAACACGTAGAGTCTGTAGAAGAGGTCGCTGCTGCATTAGTAATTTACTGTAGGTAAAGAGGGGGTGAGTTTCTTGGTCAAACTTCAGCACGTAAACACACATGTACATTCAAACATAAAACATAAATATAGTGCACATTCAACAAGGCTCTGACTGTCATAGTTAGTTTATGAAAGGGCAACATCTAAACTGTGATTTTAAGACTCTAAATATGACACATTTATTGTTGAGACATGACAAAAATCCAGGGTTTTGCTGTGAAATGATCATCACGGGACGCCAAAGCTATTTGATGAAACTCATACTTAAAGGTCTTAGTGATAACATTTTATATGTAGATGAATATTTTACACAGAGCTTTTAGAAAGGTGTCAAATAAAAATATGGCTTTTCATTCAAAACGTTGACGGGTCCAAAATAACAATGTTTAAAGAAAACACGTCCAATCAAATGAGACTTTGGGCGACTAGTGAGCCAATTATTTGTGAATCAAATCAATATACGTTCTTTGACTGAAGTAGCTAAGAGAGAGATATGAGGAGATGTGTGTTTGGATATCGGTGGGCAAAAACACAGTTTTTGCTGCAATACACACAGCAAACGTCTACCAGATGACGATGCAGAAGTGGCGTCGTTCATCAGTGACATTACCACACAGCCGGTTGCAAAGTTTCTCTTTCATATCTCTCCCATTCTCTGCCTGATTTAACAACAGGTCAGGGAGGCGTGCAGGGGTGGAAATTAACACCAGCCCCCAGCCAAACTCTGGTAAAATATGCAAATGGCTGCTAGATTTCCTTCACTCCCCAGCCAAAAGACAATGGTAAATCTACTGAGTGGCAGGTGGGTTTGGGAATCCACCAGCCACAGTGGCAGGTGGACAAAAAAAGTTAATTTCCAACCCTGGAGGTGTGTGTGAGCCAACAGTCCTCTGCTGTGTAGTTTTTCAAATATTCTGTTTCACCGTGAGATACATCACCGTGCAGCAGCTAGAGACACTCTAACTTCTGTTTCATGGGGACTATAAGGGTTGTGTCTAGAGGGGAGCCTGTAAATTGCAAAAATTGATCTGAGATCTGAAAAACATTGCAAAAACTTGCGAGACGCGCTGCCCGAACACCTATCCTAACCCTAACTATTCAAGGTCAATGCCTAACCTTAACCATCTTGGAGTTGCCCAGTTTGCTGGTTCCCTTGCTCCTCAGTTGTGGTACTGAGAGATCAAACTGGCAATCACAAGCCAGGAAATAAGGATGTTATCACTCAGAAGCGACTTGATCTGATGACCTATTCCTAATAAATACACTGTCGAGCCTTACCTGCTGCAGTTTTCTGCTGAGCCGGTCCGGGTGGGATCCCTCCAAGGGAAAAGGTTACAACGCTGAGACCTCCAAAGTCCTGGGTCGGATGCTGGATCACCCTGGGGTGGCTGCTGTCCACCAGGAGCACCGTGGCTGAGCCGTTCTTGACCAGCCGGACAGTGTGCCACTGGCCGTCTGACAGCACGGCGTCACCCATGGTCCGCTCCACCTTCCCTCCGACGCCCGCATCCGAAATGTAGTGGATGTTGCCATTCCTCAGCTGAGAGAAGAAACAGTACATATCTCTATATTAACATCCACATTAAACAGCAAACCAACAGACTTTTATATTCTTAATTTCAAATGTATGATCTCTGAGGGGAGTTGCATAAACTACAGGTTAAAAATGAGGGGTTTCAGATTAATGCAATGACTTATGTCAGCATCAATCACGAGCGACGAGAGGAAGTAATCTCTCAGCCCCCACAAAACTACCACCACACTATGCTGCTTTCAGAATCTGACGCCGGGGTCAGAGATCGAAAGCAAAAATGCAGCTTGATGCTCGTAAATCTTCCTCCCGGCGGGACACGCTGCTGTTAATCACGCTCTCATGACTAGTGCGTATCTAATGTTGTTCAGCAAGATGATGACCAGGAGCTCGCTAATAACAAATTCAGAGAAAACATGCTCGTTCAAAACGCCCACTTGTGGAGGCGCTTTCCAGAAAAGAGAGGACAGGAGCATGTCTTTGAAAGAAATTAATCAAGCTCACTTTGGCATGAACGACAAATTTGCGGCTTACACTGTGTATGGTAATCTCATATGTGTACTCCCCACTTCGATGGAAAAGTAATCCCATTCTCCTCCCTTTTCAAAGAACCCGAAAAATCAGCAATGATAAGTAGCTTCCGGAAGAATTGATTTAAAATGGGAAAAGCGGAAAGTCCCCTAAGCCAAAGAAAACTGAGCGTTCTAAACCTGGAAAACCAATCATGAAGTTTATCTATTAAACATCTTTAAACAAGCTTTTTATATATATGTACATCAGTATATACAGTTCAGACTCTCAACATATGTGCATATACAGTATGTCGTCCCCTGCTGCTCTGCTTTTTTAGGCATCATGGTACTTATAATACTTCTTAGGACTGTTTAGGAAGCCGTGATGGTGATTCAGTGAGCATCAGAAGCTGCTCAGACCATAAGAGAGAAAGTCTGACACTAAAGTGGGAAGGGGTTGGTGGTGATGAGGGTCTAAAAGAGAAAACTGAGGAGGTTGAATGAGCCCTCCGGCCTCTTTGGGCAGCTGCCCAGGATCAGTCAGAGGGAGGGGGGTGAAGAGGATAAAAAGAAGAGGTGCCTGAGAAAGACCCATAGAGTCTGCCTATAGTTGCAGAGAGTGTGGGGTGATGACTGGTGCTGTTAAGGGGTGAATCAAAGTGAACATGTATAGACACTTATGTGTTCACACCATCGTGCTGTAGCTCAAAGTCAGCACCATAGCAATACAATAGAAGTACAAGGGTCATTGAGCTGTTTGCTGTGGTAATTTGACAAGTACAAAAAAAAAAAAAGGTTGTTAGTTGTTATCGTGACGTCAATGGGGCGTAAAGTGTGTGGTTGTACTTCACTGGGAAAAGAACGGATGCAGCTCCTGGATACAGCTGGTTGGATACAGCTGGCTGGATAGTTATCCAGGTAGCTTGTACCCTGGCGGAGGGACCGTTTAGACTCGGCACTAGCCGGCCGTTCGGCAGAACTAAAGCCTGGTGGAACCAGCCCGAGAGCTAACCATAGCTGTCCGCTAGCTAGCTAGTAGGGCTGTCTCGAATAACATTTGTTGGGCTTTTGAAGCTTCGGTGAGAATAATTAGAAAGTATTCAAAGTGTTGTTGACAGTGATTATTCCTTATTTTATGGGCTATTTTGGGATTTCATCCAGCTGCGACTGCGTCTCCTGTTAGGGGTTGCGAGTGGTGGCTGGAGCCGATCTAAGCTGGCATTGGATGAAGGCAGGGCACTCGACAGGTTGCCAGCCCATAGCAGGGCGCATAGAGACAGGCAACCATTCACGCTCACATTCACACCTACAGGCAATTTAGAGTCATCTTTGGACTGTGGGAGAAAACCCATGCTAACATGGGGAGAACATGCAAACTCCACAAAGTCTGCAACCCCAACAGCGCTAACCACTGCACCAGCATGCAGCCCTCTGTTTTGGGATTTATATATTATTATTACATTCTCAGGTTAGCCCTACTATCTAGCTAGCTAGCTAATTCCACCAGGCTTCAACACCACACTGCTTACAGAAAACAAACTGAACAAAGTTGTCACCCATCTGGCAACAGCAATGTGCTTTCCTCCGATGTGACAAGAGTGTGTTTATGATGCATGATATATTTTCTATGTGTCTCGTAACGTTATTCCTCCACTGCTCATTTAGCCACTGTTACTGCAAAACTTCACCTCTGTGAGTCTGCAACTTGCTGCACGACGGTTTAGTTTATGCAGAGGTCAGCCTGCTACAATGGTGACTGTGGTAACGGTACACATATAAATGGCCACCGCTGTGACCATCCTGTTACGCTGATTTAAATGGGTGTGTTGCTGTTCTACTGCTATTCTCTTTCTATGGTCAGCACACACACAAACCGACACACACTCACAAATGCTTGTGGTGGTGCAACAAATCATCTGGCAGCCATACTGCAGAACCGCAGCTCTGTCATCTCAAACGAATGGATGAGCCAAGACTGATTTGTGTGTTGGCACCGACTAGAAACTAATCACGATCGTGAACTAATTATGACTCATATGTTCTCTAACAAGCCTGCAAGTATGGCTCATAGCTGATGGTTACATTAACAGCGGTTGCTCTGCAAAATTAGCGGGCTAATTAGCGGAGTAACAACGGCAAACTGAGCTGAATCCTCTGCTACAACTTGTAGTGCTTTTAATGCCACTCTGTGTAAATGGCTCCACTGCCACAGCAACGTAAATTTGGATACTTTAACACACAGTTCATCGCACGCTATTTGCATTGAGCTGATTCTCTGTTGTGGTTCAGTGCTTTAAGCTAATGAATCGAGAAGGGTCAAGCACACAGCTCCAGGCTTGGGCCCACCTCCCCTGTCAGACCACTTCTGGTCCTGAGCTTGGAGACGGAAGTGACTTCTGAAATTGTGTACGCCAGAGACAATCATCAGGATACGTCCACCTTGAGGACAATAGTCTTTCACACAGCATTAAAACACTATAATGCTGATAAGAACAAACAGCAGGTACACATTAAGTAGTGGAGAGCACCTTCACTCACCTCAACTGAACTGTATTTACAGTTCGAAAGTGTATTTTCATATGTTTTAGTAGGAAACCTTTCTATTCTTTGCTCTGCTCCTGTTGGCTATATCAGTTTGCTGCTGCTGTTGTGTGCTGATAATGCAAACCCCAGACTTCCTCCCATGAACACTAGCATCAGTTCGGAGCCATTCACTTCCTTGAAAGGCTTTTATTGTGGAACCACCACCTGAGGTGCTGCGTTTCATTATTTAGAGGTGGTCTGAGTTTACTACACAGCGCATGAGGGAAAGAGAGAGAGCAGTATTTTGGAGTATTGGTTTGTACAATATGATGAATTTACCATGTGAGCCATTAAAGTGCAGTACAGTCTCGACGTTCATACACACAGCTATATTCACTGATTTGAAAATTTATGGTTTGTGTGCTGCCGCCACATGTCAGTACTCACTCCACTCTCACTTCCTCTGTCTCACCTTAACAGTGGTGTAGTTGCTGCTCTCCTGTACATGCAGCAGAGTGCCGCTCTTGCTGCGTGTCCTGAACTTGACCTCCAGGCTGCTGGGACCGCCGGGGTCAGAGGTCACGCCCTGCAGCGACTGCCTCAGGAGGACATCGCGTTTAGGGCCCTGCTTCAGGGAGTAGTCCAGACGGCCGGTACCATCCAGGGACAGGGCCGTGTCTGCTGTCATGTCTGTGGGATTAAGATAGAAAATATCCTCAATCCTTTCTGACTTCACTCAAGTTTCACAGAAGACTGTAAAAATGTATATTTCCACTGTGGAGCTGGCGGACGCTCAGGGCTGAAAGATGAAAAGGTGAAAGATGCAGGTCAATCAGAACATGTACCTTTGAGCAAGACACTGAACCTACACCTATACTCTCTTCTGAACTTCATCACAGTACCTAAAATATAAATGTGATCCCAATATTTCTGGTAATCGCTTGATGGATAACAAAGGATGTGCTATTATTATGTGCTTATTAGCTGTGTAAACCTCAAGATTTACCCATATACAATATGATATCATTTTCTACAGCTGCAATTCAATAATTAGGTATGTAAAACTGCTGCTGTTGAGGCAAAATACAGTTGAAATCTTGAGTAGGGCTGTTTGTTGCAAAAATCTGGCAATACAATATGTATAATACAGGGGTTACGATTTAATATATTGTGATATACTGTATTGCTCTACTGTAAGCAAGGCGATATATTGCCATTTTTTAAAATCCAATTTTAGGAAGTATAAGACCATATAGCATATAACCATATGCATAAAATCTGAGAAAAAAAAGTTATCACAGTCTTCAACTCTTCAACATCATGGCTGTACTTATTGTGCAACCTGAGCCCCTGTCAGCTACAAACCTTTGCTTGTAAACTATCAATTATAATGAATATGTTTTTAGAATTGATGCAGTATCACAAAACATAATATCGTGTATTATTTTCTTACACGTCTAACCATGAATGCATCCAGAAGACAAGCTTCACTTCACAATAATCATGGATTAACCCTAACAAGTACACAGTATGATGCCATTAAACATGTTAATAAACACAAAAACAAACAAAATGAGAGGAAAGATCAGGCTTCAGACCTAAAATCTATATAAATTGTACTGCTATTTCCACCTGCCATATGTTTCTTTTTTATTGTATCTTACCTATTAAATCAATATTTAGGCTGATGGAATAAATATTTTGGGACCATGTGGTAGTTAGGGTTTGAATAGTTATAGATGCTTTGTAGGTTGTAAATGTTACTGTATAAAACATGCACACATTAGTATCTAAAATATAGCTTTACTATCTCCATTATGTCTTTTGATTATACTTGAATATTACCTGATATAAATAAACTGAAAATGAACAGTCTCAATGAAAATCTGACTATTTTTACATGAATAACACAGTAAAATGATCGATGGAAGTGTTTGCTGTTTCTAATGGTTTCCATTAAAGCTACGTTTTGTGTTTGTGCTGTTCTCCCTCACTTTAATGGCTCTTGAATAAACTGCACAGCACAGTTTAGAGCGAAATCCTGTGCTCATGGATTTTGTGGGTGCATTTATCATGAGGTCACGCCGACACTGAAGATGTCAAAATTGCTGCAGCGGTAACAGTGGATTTGTACATCTATTGTGCATCAAGGTCAACTTTGGTGAATGCTGCTCCGCAAATTTGTGCTGCTGAATACGAAACCGTTTTTCTGTTGACTGTCGACTTTTAAAAAAAACTAGAGTCATACTGTATATAGCTCCGCTCTTCTTCGCTAAGACACTGCCTGATGAAATTGACTAAATTTGTTGTAACCACAAGACCATCGTCAAGATGACTAATATCTACAGTAAGTCACATCACTGGTATTATGGCTCAACATTTTCTCATCAGCTTTATTGCTTCCTTCTGAGAAGAGGATGCTCCTACTTGTCACTCCCTGAACTTCCTGGCATCATGTTTATTTTCCTTTTTTTCTTTCCTGAAGATGAAACGCATGACTGAGAAGAGCACGCTCCATTTGTATTAGAGGACATGTGCTGTGATCCTGTTTCGAACCATAAAGCAAACCAGCACATTTCCCACAAGATCAAACCCAACGGCGAACAGAGAAAAATTAAGTGTTGAGGTTCCCGGACTTCTCAAATAATGATCTTGTTTTTTAACCAGTATGAAAGTTTCAAAAATAAATGTGGTAATGATTATTGGTAGCAATGCTTAACATAAAGTAGCACCTCACACAGTAGCGACATGTTTCTGGCAGTTTTTTGTGAACCTCAAAGGTTTCTCAGTCTGTTTTAGCTCTCTGATGTTGAGCATTTTTATAATGAAATACACACATGCTTTGAAATAAAGCTCAGGACGCAGTGATGTGGCCCAGATTAAGCTACATGGTGCAGTTGGATGACTCATGAGGGAAGAACCATAAATAATCATGATGGAATATTCCTCAGTAAGTGCAGCCTCAGCAATAAAACTTCAAATGCATATACTTACATTTCTCACAGAATTTGCCTGTGAAGCCTTCCACGCACTGGCACTGCTGCCAAGACCAGTGGTCCAAGCAGGTTCCCCCATGTCTGCAGGGGCTGGTGGTGCAGGCTCCTTCCAGTCTCGGACATCTACAGACACAAGAACAACGTCAGTTTGACAAGTCAGAGGCAGCCGGGGGGTCCGCCGAAAAAAAAAAAAAAAAGAGAGGGGCAGATGAGCCGTGATTTCTCTCCCCGTGCTGCAATACAAAAACCCATAAAGAACCCAGAGGAATTAGCATATTAAAAGATCTGTTCTCTCCTCACTATTCACCAGCAGGACAGAAAAGAAAAAAAAAAATCTATGGAATTCTGCAATTGGTTTCCCCCGTCAAAAATCTGCCATTTGTATTAAAAAAAAAAACATCTTTTTAAAAACTCTCGAGAGGGTTTGAGAGTGTGAACAGATGTCCCACAGCGAGAGTCGAGGAGGTTAGAGAAGACGGACAGATGGGATGAAGAAGGAGATGATGGAGAGAGGGTGAGCAGGGAGAAAGGGGGAGGGTTGGGGTACGCGGACCTGTCAAGGATGCCACGCGATGCCAGCGCCTGACTGGGCTCCAGCGGGCGGCCGTTGACGGCGAACTCCATGATGCAGCCGACAAAGTCGTGGGTGGCGACCTGACCGCGCCGATGAAGGACGGGTTCTATTGACCTGACGCCTCCAACCGAGAGCCTGTTGGGCTGCACGTCCAGGATCCTGCACACATACACACACACACACACACACACACACACACACATGAGCAGAAGCACACAAAGACTTAAATGCATGCAGAGACAAAATTACATGTGCACAGAAATCCAAAAGCTTACAAATGCATTCAAGTGCACGCACACAAGCACAGAGAAAGACGCTGCGGGTCAGCGAGTTTCACAACAACATGGTCCTGAGACCCTGACAAAATAAACCTTCTGCAGACCTCTGTGGCCTTTCTTCATCTGCCAAATCAATCCCTGCATGCACATGCACACAAAAACACATGTACAGTGTCAAGTGTTCACCCCACAATGCCTGGCTCAGAGCTGTGTGCAAATGCAATGATCATCCAGTGGTCTGATGAAGGTTTACATCATGTTTTACATATTTACAACAGATGACTTTGTTTTTTTTTTTTTGTTTTTAAACTTTGAGTCATTTTGTATCGTCATTGCATAAAGATGTATGAGAACTGCATAGTACTTGTCTTGTTAAGTGATTCGCTTTCATCCAGATACTTTGACAGTAAAGTAAAAGACCACAAAAACAATAAAATTGTTGAGTGTCAGAGTGCAGATACTGTTTCTTGCTATGATATTGGGTAAAGTAAAACAACAACTGGAAAGAATTCACCTATATATATATATATATATATATATATATATATATATATATATATATATATATATATATATATATACACACACACAGTATATGTTCACACCAGGTGCATAAAAAGTATTGGTTCTGTAATACTTTCCATTATTTTGCCAGACATGGAAAATGTCATTATGCATTGAGTTTTCCAGCCTTGGACCTGAAACTGTCAACACTATTTTAATGTATACAGCTGGATCATAGAAGCAGAACATCTGCGTCCTGTATGCGTTTTCTTACCAGTCAGTGTGCACCGCCACATTGCTCACAGCACAGTAGCCTGGTTCCTGGTCATCACCACACAGGTCCACAGTCAGAGACGCAGCCTACATGACAACAGAAACACATGCAAGTCACGTGGGATTGTTTTTCAGACCAACAGCTGCGACGTCGCGCTGCCTCATTCAGATACTGCTCGTCTGACACACCGAGCAACAAAACAACAAAAACAACTTTCGGGTAGATTGTGGTTGACATGGTTGGTAGCAGTTTCTTCTCTTCATAATCAGCGTCATGTGTGAGTGAGTGTGTCACTCGTCCTGCTTCAGTAAACACTGTCACAGTTAACACTTCTCTACCTCAAGTCACTCAGCTAACTTGACTTTTAGTCAAAGTCAATGGATGGAGCCAAATGAGCACCGTTCATTGGGAAAAGCACACTTATGGTAAATGTTGCTCCTAACTAGCCTAGCTGGGCTACGCTATAGCAGTTTATGTGAGGTAGTTAAACTGCCAAATATTGATTAAAACTACAATAATTTAATTTTGGGTGTATTTTTACCACTTATAGTTTTATCTGATTTGAATAAATATGTCTTAATTCCATCTGATAAAAGTCAACAGTTTTAAGGGATAATTAATTTTTAGGGATAAGAAATTTTGTGAATTTCCCCACTGTGGGACCAATAAAGGAATATCTTATCTTATCTTATAATGTAGAAAACAAACACACACTGCTGTTTCCCTTTGTTTCCAGGCTTTATGCTAAGCTAAGTTAGCTCCTGGCAGTTCAAATTTACTGTAGATACATGAGTTGTTAAATCTTCAAAAGTATTTCCCCAAATTTTGACCTATTCCTTTAAATGATTTCTATATATATTCAGAGCATTTCTATTGCTTCCACACAGCTCTCAAAATGCAGGCAGCTGAGCTGGCGGCTAGCAGCTAACAATGCTAACAGCACTAACAGGGCAAACAACGGGTCACTGCTTACCAAGCTTACAGTTTTTAGAGTAGTTTGGAGTGCAACTAAGTACATTTACTCAAGTACTGTACTTAATTACAATTAATTGTATTAAAATACAAACAGGTGTTTGTACTTTACTTGAGTATTTCCATTTCATGCTACTTTATACTTGTACTCCGCTACATTTTGGAAGAACATATTTTATTTTTTACTGCACTACATTTGTAAAACAGCTTTAGTTACTCATTACTTTAGCAGATGATCAAAACAAAATATAAAACATAATCAACATGAAGTAATATTAAGGATTAAGGTACCAGTAGTATACAAAGTAGCTAAAATCAGCCCCACCTTTACCAGCTTAAGTGATGAACACATTTAATGTATCACTATTTATAATCCGGGGGTAAAGTATGTTTCTGAAATGTATTTTTTTTACTTTAAGTATATTTTAATGCATATACTTTTGTGCTTTTACTTAAGTAACCACCAGTGTCTAGGGGGGAACTGGAGATTGGGCGCTACGCATCAGTGCTGACGCCGTGGGTCAGGACGGCGTTATCAGCGGTAACCGCTGTATGAGTGCAGTGCAAAGCGACGACTGTGAGCTCGCCAGGAGGCCACAACAGAAAGAGCCGGCCCGGCTACGAAAACAAAGCACAGAGGAGCTCAGATTACAACACACAGGGAGAGAAAGTGACTTCATTCTCTGCTCAGGTAGACGTCACTCCTCTATATCTTTACATAGACAATAGTTTTTTGATGCCATATTAATGCTCTGGATATCGTATAGAGAAACTTTAAGACTGACGATATGAGCGTTGAGCCACATTCTCTTACTGTCACAATGAATGACAGTGTTTTAAATTACACCACATATGCGTGTTATTTTTTTGAGGTTTCGACAGCAAAGGAGGACTTCCTCAAATCCTCAAAAGCATATTGTTTGCAACATGATTCCCTGCCTAAATATGATTTTTATTGTGTGCACATCTTTAGGATGGAAAACCCATGAGAGTGTGCCAGAGAAAATATATCTTCTTGTGCACTGCAGCATAACTTTCACTCCAGGGTTCTGGTTCAACCCATTGAGGGTTACTTCAACCGCTACCATTATTCCTCGCTGAATATTTGTATAACTCAGTCTTGTTAGTGTGAGCTTTGTCCACCAAATGACATACAGACCAATTATTCTTCATCAATTCATCACAGTGGTCGATGGGAGAGTGGCATAAAAAAAAAATGCCATACATTACAGCGAAACATTTCCCGTTAATGGTACTAAAGCTTTTGTCCAGATGTGGGTTATTCTCTTTCTCTCGGTGCTCGGAGAGGCAACAACCCCGCTAGGAAGAAAAGAAATGGGCTGGTGAGGAAAAAGTCCGGAAAAGTGTGTGAAAGTGTTGACAAACCGGGGCAATCCCGCTCCACCTCTGCTGGATCTTAAGTAAACATGGACCACACCGGCCCGGATCTCTGACACAAATCATCCAGGAGAGCACGACCCCACACACAAAGAAACACACTCACAGTACACTTCAGTCACACACAAGGAGAACGTCCACAGAACCAAGTCAGTGCAACACACATGCAGTGACAACAGCGAGGCGAGGAACAACGGGACTCATTTGTCTCGAACACACTTGTGACTCGCCATAAAGAACGTCACAGCCACATGAGCATTTTATTAATGTCCTTTCCTGTGATCAAAGAGCGCTGCAGCTATGACTTGAATACACGGCACACACTGTCAAGTGCCTCACACTGTGGTGGAGAAAATATGTATCTCAAGAAACCCTCTTGGAAATTAAAACCGAATGTAGAAGATGAGGAGCGTGTTTTTGTGCTTGGCTAATGCTGAAGGAAATGTGAAGAAAGCGCCACTGGATCTCATTGTTTTCCTCATGACTAATACAATGGAAGGACCATAGCGTTGCTCTCTGTTGTGGTGCAGGCACCGAACTGAGGTTTTCTGCTTGTTTCTAGGACAAATAATTCAGCTAATCAAAAGCTTCATGATTAGCCGCTGGTGCTAATCAGCTACAGCGAGTCATAATCTGTCAAACTACATGTGCAAACCTCATTCACAGAAGACTTTGTTGTTCTTAAACCCCTCATTTAAATAAACTAGCGTAGTTCTCTGCTCGGACGTTCTCAGCTGTGATCAGTTACTGTTACATGATCACACCAATGGATCATTTATTATTCTCCTGCTCTCCCCTGAGGTATCATTCATGCAGATAGTTTTGTTTTTATCTGCACATATTGTCAGAGTTCTCCAATACAATGTGCTACAAACCAGTTACTCAGAAGAATCCACAGATGTAGCTTAAACAGCTTTCATTGGGAACTATTGACCAGAAAATGTGACAAATAGTGAGAAAACAGATAATTTACCTGTAACAAGGTGAGAAATATATTATATTGTAATCCACAAAGTAATCAGTCCACAGCTCTTCTGCCAACAGCAGGGATCACTCCCTCTCCAGTCAGCAGACACAACCATTACGCTCCTGTTAGTTACCTTCATCAAAAAACACTGATCTGTATATCAACAATGGATCTTGTAGTTCATTATTTGATTTTAGGGCCCACAACATTACCGTTGTGATTCACTCTCACTGCTGTCATGTCCACTGATAGCACGCAGGAAGTGAAGAAACTGTGATTAACCACAATACACTTCCTGTCCAGCACCAAATCTCACACAGACAAGGGTATTGACAAGCTGGTGAACATTTATTATTGGAGCCAGATATTTCCCTCAACAATAGGTGAGTAAATTGGCAACTGCTTTGGTAACATTCACCATATCAACATGATAATAAATCAGTGTTGTATTTACATCTTGTTGCATGACTCCCATGTTCATGGCCAAAAAGTGTTAAAGGTGTAGGATCTGGTGGCATCTATCGGTGAGGTTGCAGGTTAAAACCAAATGAGTGTGTTGGAGAATAAGGTGGCCAACATAAAAACACAAATGTTCCTGTGTTTGGTTTGTCCATTCTGGACTACTGTAGAAACATGGTGGCCGGCTGAAGAGGATGTAGATATAAACGACTCATTCTAAGGCAATGAAAACACGATTCTTATTTTTAGGTGATTATATACAAACGAAAACATACTTTTTAATATGATATTGAAATGTCTGCCAACAGATTCCCCTAATTATTACATACTGGACCTTTGAATCAGTGAATGCAGGAGCTAAAGAGCTAAAGTGACACTATATTTAAACCTGTGATAATGTCACATTTTTACGGGCATTAATATCGGTCTACATGATTAAACCCTTTATTATTAGATACACTGGCAAACTGCTGTATTGGCCTGACCCTAACATTAGCTCCTGTTGTGAAACTCATTCACAAACTGTGGATCTTTTATTGTATTTGACAATAATTTTTCCAATCTGGACGATGCTTATAATTACGACTGTAACAGTATCTGTGAACTCTCTGCTCCCTCTGATTACTTGGAGCCTTCACGATGAAGCAGTGCATGACCGTGTCCGTGGTTTCGGTCTGCTTTTGACATTTTGCTCAGAATCCAGGGGAACAGACTTTGAGCCTGACCACCGAAATGACCCACAGCACCTTTTGCAAACATAGTGATCAGGTTCACTTTACAGCGCCTGAGGGAGTTGGCACTTGAGGCGTCACACGCACACACATTTCTGTCTTCAAGAGCCGTTACATGACCACCTCTGCATAATACTCGCAATATGTGGACAGAATCGCAGGTCTCACCGTGTGCTGTATTCCTTTCCATCCCGTCACTCTGCACCGTCTCAAAACTGACAATTTAACGATTTTACCAGCTTCCTATGAAACTCTCAGTGCACGGTGGGAAATGACAGATTTGAAGTCCAGCAGGAGAGCTACATTATAGGAGCTCTGACAGGGCCTGGTCGGATTTTTTCCCCCCTCTTTCCTTGCCACTGCATTGCTGGCAGGGAGAAGCCTCTCATTCAGAGCACAGGAGACAGAGTTTCAACCTTCAGGGCCAGTTTGGATCCATGTATTGTAAATCACAACGAGCAATAAAATATAATTACAAACCATGAAAACCATAAGCTGAGGTACCTGTGGTTTGGTGGGAGTTTAATTATCATCTGATGGTGCAAAAAAGAATATAAAGCCAAATTTGGATGCAGGTTCCAGATATAGAAGCCCAGGATATAAATGCAGCACACGGTGTAAGTCCATACCATGTGGCAATTCCCATAAGAACTACTAAACCACTAAATGAAAAGTTTTCATGAATGCATGATGAAAAACGAGCTAATTTCTACCATAAAAACAGACGTTCTTACCATCCCAGCTCTCCTGGCGATGACTGTGTGGAACTGCCCGTCCGAAACTTTAATCATGGTCATCAGTTTATAAGTTCCACTTCCCAAGTTGAAGGAGAAGCGCATCCGTCCCTCGAAGATCTCCAGAGCCAGGAACTCCGCCTTGTCTCCGGTCTGGTTATCGTGGTTGTACATAAGCAGTGCGTTGCTCTTCAGGGTAGCAAACTTGATATATATGTAGTTATTGTTGGGATCCAAAGACGGAAACTCCATGTAGGAGAGCTCCTCGAAGCCGTAGCTGTTAAGTTCACAGTGTTTGCCGAAAACCCCTGAGGACACAAACAGACCGAAAGAGGAATCAGAGAGGAAGCCGATGAATGATTCACGGCGCTGCTGTGATAAAAATATCTACAGAGTCTTTATCAAGCCTTATTATAAGCTCTGTATGTAGTAGTAACAAAGCAGATATGACTGCTGTCACGTCATAATCTTTCATCTTTGTAAAGTTCTCATATTGGAGGCTTATTGATGATAAATCATCACTAATGGAGACACAAAATGAAATGACAGCATCCCCCTCAGTATAAAACAGTAGAAGTGACATGTTTTCATGACTTGCCATTCCAGGATGAATCACATAGTGGCCATCTTACCTGCTTTACACTTGCTGTTGCTATGGTGAGAGAGGCTTATGTTGCTCTTATAAGCCTTGTGTTTTTCTCCCAACATACCGATACTGTTTTATATTCAAAGTAATGAGTGTAAGACAACTGTGTCTGTCTAGAATGAAACAAAACAAGACTTTGAATTTTGATTATTATAGCTCCAAGAGTACAAATTATGCTTTCAACACAGGCACAGTTTGCACTGGTTCAAGGGGCTACGTAAACTTTCAGGGGATCTCCTTAAAGCCAGGTATCACCTTATTTAGGTGTTTGTAGTGAAATGATGAGGTATTGTATTGATACTCCTCATTTCAGCTTCACCAATCAGCCGATCCTCATCCGTCACGACGCTTTCAAAGTGAGCGACAGGAATAAATAGAAACAAGGCGTCTGCTGCGTTTGGTTGCCTGCGGCCAGTTATCCCAGTACAGGTCATCCCAGTAGAAAACAATACAGTAAAATCTGATTTTGTCACTGATGCTTGCTCATGTCGCACCTTGTTTGAAGGGTATAATATGTGGGTGACACACAGCATCCCACTATATTAGACCTCTGTGTGCTTCAGAAGGTCAAGCTGCGGCTACGGCTTTCAATCATAAAGATCATAATTGTGCATTTTTAAATTTTGCCTAAATATGGAAGAACTGTCTGGTCTTGTGAATGGCTGACAGTAAGCAATATCTTTAATGTTGAAATCCTAAATACATCCAGTATTGAAGCCTATAGTCAGGCAATCAGTCACTTCCTTTTTTGCGTTAATTTCAAGCCAACCGACATGATGTTTGTTGTGAAGCTGAGAGGAGACGTTGAAGAGCCTTGCTAGCAGTAAATGATGAGTTGTTTTAGATGATAAAGTGAGCAAATGCCTTCAGTAGAACTCCTTTTGGTAAAGTAATTAAGTACAGCTGTAGGTGGCAAATGTAAAGAAATACCCAGGGAACATGGTGGATGATTATCGCATTAGTTATGTTTTAGATCTATGGTCTACCCTTAAATCATGGTTTAATCACAACATAACTGTCTTTTCTTTAGGGAGATTGCCTGTCTCAAACACCTTGCATTTCAATTCACCCTAAAAAGTTTCCTACTATTACTTACCAAATGGACAATGACAGTAATATCCATCCACCCGATTCTGACAGGACCCGCCATTAAAACAAGGGTTACACTCACAGTGATTGATGATGGAATCACACGTTTTGCCTGGGTTCACAGAACAACACAAATTAAAATGGATGAGGTGGCAGACAACACAGGAAAACCCCGAGGGGAACACAGTTCACTTTCCCCACAGGCCAAGTCATGCAGGCCTTTCATCACCTCACAGCTGAGACGCACTGCAGAAAAAAAAAAAAAAGAAGCAAAATCTGGACTCCAACAAATCATTTGAAGTTGTAGCGTGTCTTAAAATCAGATTTCTGTTTAAACAACCATAAAAGATATAATAGGAAAGATGTAACTTCATCTGTTTTAGTGCAGTTTCACTTATTCTAAAATTTTTCGTGACACAATGTCCAAGATGACATCATTTAAACAAAAACATCTTGAAACTTTCATAGGAAAAAAAGAAATGATCTCACCCAATTGGCAGATTCTTCTCACTAAGAATAATCAGGTTTTACTTGTTGCAAGATCAATTTTTTTTTTTTTTGCAGTGCATAAAGACAAACAGTTGCAATGTTAACATCGTGATAAGGAATGTGACACTGATAATAAAAATAATGGACTGGAGCAAGACAATAAATGATCCAGGCATGGCACAATATGAAAGACCGACAATGAACTTCTGCCAAATATATTTTAGGTTATAAATCCTGAGACAAGTTGCTTAATGGAGATTGATTCTGCTGCCAAAAACCAGGCAGGGAAAACAGGAAGTGGAGAGTTCACTGTGAGGGCATGCAAACTACTGTAAGTCAATAGGTGCTTTTCTCCACAAGGGTCATTTATCTTGATGAGACCTAAAAGATTTGTGGTCATTTTGTATCGTCATAATAAAAAGGGACAGTAATGACTTGACTTGAGGCAAATCGCCTGCTTTGAAAATGTCTTTCAGATGCTGCAGTCAGCGGCTGGACAACATGCAGGATTCAAATGACTGCTCTAAGTAATTCCACTTAAAAGGCATTCCCCTTTTATCAAGGGCAATAACGCAGTGTATTCATTACATTTCCAAATGAAACAGCCTGATTGGATCTTTTATAAAGCTGCTCATTTGTCATACAACTCAAAACAGAGCTAATGAGAACTCCTTGATTAAGAAATCCTTCTGTGTACATTTGGATTAGAAGTGTATCTGTGTGTGGTCAAAGCTGCATGCACATGAAGGAACATAATGAAAAGTGATACTAGTGAACTGTGGATGGAGTCTACATTCGAGTCCTGACTGGGGTCAGCTTCGCATCATCCTTTTTATTAAAGCAAATATGGCAAGCTGATATGCAACACAGCTGATACCCCCCAACTAGTAATCCCAAAAACAAACTGTTTTTGGCAGCCATGCCTGTATGTTATGGCTACGACACCTCTTGGAAACATTCAGAAGCAAATATTTTCTTTGGACTGAAAAGCAAGTGTGCGAGTACATTATTGTGCGTGTGTGTGTGTCCCCACATGTTTTTTTCTTCCAACCTTAACAGGAGTGACCGTGTGGTCAGACATAAAATGTGACTCCTGCGTGTATAGTACCTGCAAAGCCGGATTTGCAGAGGCAGTTGAAGCCGCCGGGGAAGTTCTGGCACAGCGCCCCGTTCTTGCAGGGATTGGAAAGGCATTCATTGACATCCCTCTCACAGGCCATCCCGGTGAAACCCTCAGGACAGGTGCAGGAGAAACCCCCCACCAGATTGTGGCAGGTGCCGCCATTGTGGCAGGGCGATGGCTGGCACTCGTCGATGTCTGTCTCACACAGAGCTCCTGTGTATCCTGGCCTGCAGCTGCAGGCGTAGGGCTGCAGGGGGTGGTTGGACACAAGGATCACAGGGACACTTTCTTCTGTCTTCATATCAGGCCCGACACTGAGACGCCTCTTGCAGCTGCCTCCATTCTGGCACGGGTTACGTGTGCACGGATCATGGTCCACCGCATCTATTTGCACCCCGCTCTGTCTATATAAAATGTCTTTGATACTCTGGAAGAACGTGGCCACACCACTGGGGTTGACATATTGTCCGTGGCCTCGTTTCACAGCTGCCATTAGGAAAGTCTGATTGTTGAGTTCAAATGCTCCATAAAGCAGCACCCCGGTGCCGAGGCCTGCTAGCTGGGAGTTGGCAATACGTAGGAAGCTGAGGTAGTGGTTGGTGAGGAAGCTTTTGACTCCTTGTGACTGGAGTCGAATTAGTATGCTGTTGTCCACAGTGGCGTTCGTGAAACCCATGAAGAGTACTCTGGCTGTGTTGCTGACTGAACCGTGGACACCATCACTGCTACGGATTGTTAGCTCAAAAGTTCCATCTGTCGAACGGGCCTTGGAGTTGAGGTTGCACGTTCCAGTTGGGATATTAAACAGACCGGAAGATGGGGGAATAAGGGAGCAGTGGAACCGATCATGAATGTCAGGGTCTTGGGGCTTGACATCTCCCAGAGATCCTCCAGGAAACATGTTCCCATAGTAGTGGACAAAGATCTCCATAGACCTCGGCTCTGAAGGATTGTCGTTCTGATCGTTTATTTTGACGTGAATTGTTCCTGTGGAGGACATTTGAGGCACACCAGAGTCCTTGATCACAACAGAGAGGTAGAAATCGCTAATCTGTTCCCTGTCAATCTCCCGACTGGTGGTTAACACTCCAGCCGGACTGAGGCTGAAGTAGCTGTTGGCAGAGCCAGAACTGAGGAGGCTGTACAGGAAAGGGCCTTGGTTTGGTGGTAGATCTGCATCAGACGCTGTTAGCGTTGTAACTGCAATGCCAGCTCTCTGATTCTCCATTACCTCAGCATAGGCGGTTGTCAAAGTTGGACCGTTATCATTGATATCTTCCAGGTTCACAATCACGGTGGTGCTTCCTGTTGCAGGAGGTGTGCCAGTATCCACAGCTAAAACTGTTAGATTATACACAGGAGTTGTTTCTCTGTCCAGTTCTGCAGCCACTGACACTTGGCCAGTTTTTGGGTTGATTGTGAAAACATTTTTATCAAACTCAGGAGCAATGGAGTATGAAAATCTGCTCCAGCTTGGGACAGAGTCTGAGTCCTCAGCGCTCACAAAGGTAACAAGACCACCGGCTGAGAGACCTTCACTAACCTGCACATCGTACAGCTCTTGGGTAAAAACGGGAGGATCGTTGGCATCGAGAATTGTGATGTTCACAAACACCTCGTCGATATCTGCTCCACGGATGCTCCCGGCGTTCTTTGCCAACACCTTCAGTGAAATCTTTTCCTCTTTCTCACGGTCTAGACTACCTGTGACATAAATCTGGCCTGTTTTCTTGTTGATGCCAAAGCCCTTCTTTCTACTCTTCCCGAAAATGAGGTAGTAAACCACTCCATCATCTCCCTGGTCTCGATCACTGGCGAACACTTCCCCGACCACTGTGCCTTTTGGAGCCGCTTCAGAGATTTCAAAGTAGTACTGTTTTGAGACAAAGCGGGGTACGTATTCATTGGCTCCCTTTAGCTGTATGTTGACGTTGGCAAAGCTGCAGCGCTCCTCATCTGGGACATTGAAGGCCTTTACTGTTAAATGGTAGACCTGCTTAGCCTCGTAATCCAAGAAGCCCTGGGTGGTGATGGTGCCCGTGTTTGGGTCAATAACAAAGAGGTCACTGTCTGATGACTGTATTACATACGCCATGACTGCGTTAGCTCCCGAATCGCGGTCTGTGGCGTTCATTTTGACCACTGTGGTGCCACTGGGAACGTTCTCCTGCACAACTGGGAAGTACTCGTCAGGATCAAACACAGGGGGGTTATCGTTCACATCAGTCACGTGCACTGTGACGGAGACGTAGCTTGTTTTTGCAATCCAACCGCCATCAGTGGCTGAAACTCTGAGCTCATGTCGCTGCTTCTCTTCAAAGTCCAGAGGGTGAGCGAGGGATAACACTCCCGTTTTACTATTAAGTGAAAACAGACCCTTGTCATTGCCTGAAGTGATATTATACATGATAAGGCCATTCATTTCTTTGTCTTTGTCTCTGGCAGACAGGGTCCTTATTGCTGTTCCCACAACAAGGCTTTCAGGTACAGTCGCTGAGATTTGGCTTTGTGAGAACTCAGGTGTGTGGTGGTTTTCCTCCGTGACTGCAATTCGCACTGACGTCCGCGCTGACAAAGGAGGATTTCCTCTGTCGCTCGCTGTGATGTCAATGAGGAAGAATTTATTCATATCAGATGTAAGGGAGGACGCAACAGTAATCCATCCGCTTGTTTTATCCAGCTTGAATTTACTAGAGCTGTTCCCTCCTGTTATTAAATACTCGACCTCAGAATTAAGGCCAAAGTCTTTTTTGTCATGAGCTACAGCCCTAATCAGCCTGGTGCCAACCTTGACACTTTTAGTGACGGGCGTAAAGTAGCTAGACGACTCAAACTCAGGAGGATTATCATTGCTGTCTACAATGTTTACAATGACTGTTGTCTCACTCATCAGAGGCTTGACTGCCCGGTCTGAGGCGGTGACAATGAAGCTGTGCCGGTTTATATTTATACTGCTAGCACCCGTCGAGTTCTGATATTTTAACTGCTGCTTCACAAATATCTCTCCAGTGCTGGCGTTAATTCGGAAAAACTCTGACTGGGAGCGAATGAAATAGAAGATTTTGCCATTGAAACCCTCGTCAGGATCTGTGGCAGACACCTGTGTGACGTGGGAGCCCACCTCAGTGAGCTCAGGGTAGTCCAGATAGTAAGAGGGACGACTAAATCTGGGGGCGTTATCGTTAATGTCTGTTAGAAATACAGTGACATCTGTGCTCACAGTCCAGCCAGAATCATGAGCAGACACTTTGACAATATAGTGATCTGTGTCTTCTCTATTGAGAGGCCTACTTACTGTTATGTCTCCTGTGTTTGGGTTAATATTGAATGGAAGGCTGGTATCTGTGATTGAATATCGGCTAATGGCGTTCGAACCTGCGTCCTCATCTGTGGTGGTGACTCTGGTGACAGTGTAACCCACTGGGGCGTTTTCCGCCACTGTAGCACTAAAAATCTTGGAAAACCTCGGTGCATTATCATTCACATCCAGTACATTGATTAACACTTTGACCGCTGAGTTTTTGGGCGGCATCCCTCGATCAGTGGCTTTGACTTTTAAGGCGTACTGAGCCACCTTCTCCCGGTCCAGCGGCCTGGTGGTTCGGATTTCACCGGTTGCTCTATTAATGCTGAAACTGTTCTCCTTGTTGCCATCAATGATGGCAAATTCAAGCTGTCCATTAGGCCCGCTGTCCAGATCGACAGCAGACACCACGAGCACCCGCTGAGGTGAAAGGTTCTCCAGTATCTCAGCATGGAAGGGATCCTTATCAAACACCGGGTGATTGTCATTCACGTCCAACACGGTTATTTCCACTTTCTCGTAAGACGAATAAGGTGGAAAGCCCTGATCTCTGGCCTCAATCCAGAGAACGTACTTCTGAATGTGCTCATAATCTAGAGGATGTCTGATGGACAGTTCGCCCGATAGCTGGTCAACATGAAACGCATTATCCAGGTTGCCACTGGCGATGTAATACGACAACGGTCCACCCCTCATTGAAGACCCAGACACTGTTGTAACAATGTGGTTGGTTGGCTGGCTCTCGGGGAACGTGAATGCGTGCTCTTTCAGTTTGATGACAGGGAAACTTCCTCCAGTAACATAGCGGACGGTCACGGTGGTCGTGTCCGTTTTGGGGTTAGTTCCGCCATCTTTCACTCGAACTGTGAGGGTAACTTCTGAGCTTCCAGTCAGCTTCTCGTTAGCA
Source organism: Pterois miles (assembly GCA_947000775.1). Lineage (NCBI taxonomy): Eukaryota > Metazoa > Chordata > Actinopteri > Perciformes > Scorpaenidae > Pterois > Pterois miles. The sequence goes on from CAMQGK010000193.1 coordinate 6,425,176, forward strand.
GTGATGGCACCTCTGACCGGGTCGATCTTGAACTTCTCAGAGTTGCGCCCAACAAGGGAGTAGTGCAGCTGGGCGTTGGAGCCGGAGTCCTCGTCAGTGACAGTAACAGCAAACACCAGGGAGCCTAAAGACATAAATGAGTATTTGGGATGATTTGTATTTATCTTAAAGATACTGACAATGCACAAACCTGCCTATAAACACATGTTAAGAGGTATTAGTTGTCAAGTTGTCTTACTTTTTGCCATAACTGTACTGTCTTTGTAGTATTTTCTGCAGCTCAACAACCACCTGCACTGATTCCTGTTCACACCCACATATGTGTGCATTTTGTGCATTTTCAGGCATGGTAGTGTGGATGGAGATTAATTCTGAAATAGCCTTAAAATACAATGTAATGCATGTAGCTCATTTTTGTTTTAAAACAAAACTGTTTTAGTGTGGATGCAGCCTAATTGAACCTGGTCTAAGAGCACAATAACAGTGAGAACAGGCGCCTTTAAAAAGCTTTTACTGACCTGCTGCAGTGGATGCAGGTATATGTGTGACGTAGGGGTGGTGGTGGAAGCGAGGAGGGTTGTCGTTGATGTCGGCCACCGTCACCGACACGGTGGCGGAGCTGGACAAGCCCTGAGGCTGCCCTCCATCTGTCGCCACAACCAGCAGCTGGTAATTGGCCCTGTCCTCTCGATCCAGCAGGGAGCTGGTGATAATCTGTCCTGTAGCTGGGTTGATGGAGAACTGGCCGTGTCCTCCGGTCAGGCTGTAGCTGTAGGAAAGATAAAGGAGGACAGGTTTCAGTGAAAGCTTTGTGAATTTGTAATTTCTGAATCCTAAATCTACAAAAATATGATGCATATTTACACTTTTGATTGCTTTTACTCCTTAATATCTGCATAAATATATGCAAATACACTATTTACAATTTGCCAATGTAAAGTTCAATGTGTGCTGGTGAAAACCTTCAATAACCAGCTCTAACCAGAAGCTGAGAACTTCAAAAAAGCTTAAAGTTAAGCCTATAGAAAACGAAAGGGCACCTGAAGGGATTTTATTCAATTGCACCTGCATGTATTTATGTTTTTGGTGTTTCAACTAAGTTATTACATTATGAAAGGACTAAAAAAAGTATGAAATTACATATAATCACTCTTTCAGTCCATCAAATTACCATAATAACTTCTTCTCAGTGGCTATGGAGCCACTAATATATGCATCATGAGCACATCTTATGTTACAGTGAGGCAACTGTGTTATTACAGGTGTTTCTAATGTTAATACTGACTGTCAGGTGTTACATAAGCCATTCTCCTGAAACTGTTTCTCCATATTGTTTGCTGCACTGCCAGACTGAAGGCTCCTGTTCAGTACTGTCACAATGTGGTCTATAGAGGGCACTGTTTCAAGCTTCATAAAAGCAACATTTAATGGACAAATATGCCCAATAATGGTCATCACATTGTACTGGCTTCACATCAGACCAGATATTTAAGTGATTGAAGCATTCATATTCTATTAAATGCAGCAACTGTTTTCTGCTTCGCTGCTCACAGAGAGCCACTGTGGTTCAGGCTGGTTGGAAAATTCAATTTAATTTATGTTGTTGTGGAACATGGTATTTATAAAGAATGAAACATGATGAAACACTTAATAGCTATAAAAATACACCACATACAACACAGATAAAAAACATGAAGTACATGCATGCATGAAACCACATAACATGCAACTCTTCATGACTGAGGGGCTGCAGTTGTTGGCTTTCAAACTTATATCATGTTTCACCAGACGGACCCAGACGTAAATGTAAACTGACACATACATGTACACACCAGTGCATATTTTGAAAAGGCTTCTTGAGAAAGCATCCCCCTCCAGAGATGTGAAGACAAATTACAGAACAACATGTGAAAGCAGAGTGCTTACTTCGCTTATTTGGACATCATCAGCAACATAAAGATCTGAACACAGTCCACAGACAAGTGCAGGTTTGGGACTTACATTTAAAGGGCTGTGAAAATCAAAACTAATAACTGAGGGCGACCAGTTCTGGTCTCTGTTAAGGGCCTCGAACCCCGTGGAACCCCTGATGGGCACAACTCATACTGTCATAGACAATTAACATCCTCATTATCATGTTTTGGGAAACTGGAGCGCGCTGCGGTACCCCCCAATGTGCAACCAGTGGGGTGATGGAGGGGAGAGGAGGGGTCAGACTTGAGTCAGTGTCCGGCTTGAGAGAGACCAGCCAGAAGCTCTTACAAGCTCCCCCACGGAGGGGGCTGCGAGTGTGAAAAAGCTGTCGTTCCAGCTTGAGAATCGCGGCCCAAACAATGACTTTGGGTGTTGACTAAAACTCCACACTCTGCTCCTAAAGTCCTGTCAACGATTGCAACATCGTCCTGGAATTTCACAAAGCTGGTGATGAGGTAAAACGTTTCAGTGAAGGCATGAGGAAAGCCAAAACCCAGTCCTGCATGGCCCTGAAAGGATATTTTCACACCAGGGAATCAAAGCTAAGTAAAGTTGACCTGAATACTCGCAGTAGTGACTGGAACTACGCAGATCTCCTCTGGATTGTAAAAAATGCTTTCATTGGTCTCATGCACACAAAATATTTTATTTCTGTGTTAATCTGTCTAATAAAGAAACATTTCAAATAAACCTTCAGTGCAAATGATCTACTGTTTCCTTCAGAAGTCTCTGGAAAAAACTAATCAAACTATGAGGTCATTTCTAGTAGTATGATTTCTCTGAATGAAATCTAATGAGGAGATTTGAATGTGACTTTTGCTTTGTCTGTTCAGGAAATGACATAAGATTATACATAATGTAAGATTACATTTAGGCTGTTTTAAGATTATATTTTTGGTAATTTCAGGACAATATATTTTATGTAAATATTTTTGTTTTGTCAACCGTGTGTTTGCACATTGAATGATCAGAATAACTAGATCAATCAAATCTGATTTTACATATGAACTGGATTAAACATGTTTTATGGCACATCAGAGGAAAATCCTCCAAAGTGAGGACATTTAGACTCCTACACTATATAACACAATAAGACGTTCCCTAAAAAGTTAAGTAATGATGAGAAAATAAGTGAAAAGGAACCAGAGAAGTGGAGCTAGGTACCTTATAACACCATTGACGCCCACATCTGCGTCGGAGCTGTTGACCAACAGCACATCAGCTCCTGTCGGAGCGTTCTCCATGATGGTGGTGTGGAAGGTGGAGGAGGTGAAGACAGGGACGTTATCGTTCACGTCGTCCACCAGGACTGTTACCGTCCCTGTTCCGCTCAGAGACGGAGAACCTGGAGGTGATCGGAGAAAAGGGAAAAAAAGGGAAATGAGTGACAATAGCAGTTTGCTTTTCCTTCATTGAGCACACTAAAAAGAAGTGAAGGAGAAACTGCCTCATAGGCCAGAACAGAAGCAACTACACTTTCCATTCAGATGACAGACCTGAACAGGGAGACTGAATTGGTCTTTTTTTGTGCCACAGCGAGCTGGTAAAGGGGAAACAGTAACATGGAAGCACCGTTAAGGCTCCCATTTTGACTTTAGACACATGGTGACTTATTGTGCATGACTTGTCATTTGCAGCGAGACACACTGAACCAATTCATGTTCCTGCAAGGGTTCAGCCACAATATCCCTGCTGCATTTAATGCAAGCAAATTTCTCTGGCTGCCGGTTTGGGTTTCCATCGGTCGTACTGCCACATCAACACAGGGCAGAACACATCAAAAGGGCTCAATGTCTCTGAAACCAAATCCGTCAGGCGTCCTTCCTGGGGTCTTGGACACTCATAGATTTAATTTCCACAGCGAGGTATCTATTTTAAGGTGCACGCCACTGAGCGAGTTAGTCTGTGGAATTTGAGCGAGGAGAAGTGCTATTTTCAGCAAAAATCTAACCGTTTTTCTCCCAGAGCGGGTGACGAAACGGGGCTTGCTGGGCCCGGGGGATGGATTTAAATCAATAGCAGATGAAAACGAGCTGCAATGCAGAAAAACCTGAGGAAGAGAAAAGATTCAGACATCTGCCTTGCTTGAGCTGCCCTTTATAATCTATCGTTAAATGGCACACTGCACCGCCTGATACACAGTATATTCCAAAACATAAACGCAAGTTCACTTACTGAAAGTCACAATATGGGATTTGGGGACATCTTTAAAGGCTTTTGAGCTGGAAATGATTTGCATATGTTTACACTGTTTATAAGGACAGAGAGCACCTGAGGATTGGGAAAAGCTGAGATCTGCAAGCTGTTTGAGGCACATTTCCCACCTCTAACTTGTAGTCGTTCCCCCTTGCAGATCTCTCCAGGAATCTATGTGAATGTGTCAACTACAATGCACCCAAATAAAAACACACACAATCTCAAGCTCGTGTCCTCTGCGCCTGTGTGCTCAGCTGTGGAAAACATCAGATGCTTGAACTTGCGTACCGTGGGGGCCCTGGATTAATAAGAGATAATAAAAAACACTTGGACGGTGGCCATTGAAAGTCTCTCTTAATGCGGAGCTGTGCAAAATCAAAAGATAAGGAATCTGAGAAAAGAGGGTGTTGAGGGGGTGGAGGGTCAGAAAAGAAAGCTGGAGGGACTCTGTGGCTCGGTTGCTCAGCCAGCGTGGATTATCTTGTAAATTTGATTAAATCAGGGCAACACGCTCATTATATCTTGTGCCAATTCTTCTCATTTGTAAGTCAGATGAATGATCTTTCCCTCAGCAGCCTCCTGAGATCACACATGCTGATAAAGTGACTCATTTCTGTCATACTGTATGTTACACAAAGATGGTAAAGGATAAAAAGGAACATAAATAAGCCTTATTCTGAAATTTCTATTATTGAGGTTTTAGGAGCATTATTTGGACATGTATACAGCACATTCACAATATGTGTCTCAATCTGAGTTTTTACATCGGTTTGCGATACGTGGCCTCTTCTCGTCCGGCTCTGTGTGTTGTACACAAACCAATCAGCTGAAACGCCCACATTTCTGATCAGAAGGAGAAACACACCTACTTTTAAACTAGGGCTGTCAGAGTTAATGTGCTAACAACATGTTAACGCATATTACTTATGTCGCCACTAATTCCTTTAATGCATTAACGCAACTTGTGATGTTAAATTAACCTCTGAAAAATCTTCAGAGGTCGCAGAGGGCTCAGTTTTAAAGCTAGATTGATGAAATCTATGGAAACCATCGGTACCAACCGTGTCATACTAGCTTGTCACGAAGGAGGTTAAATAATGCTCCATATTTACAATAAATTTTGACAAGGAAAAACTGTCATGGCCATTTTTAAAGCACTCCCTTGACCTCTGACCTCAAGATCTGGGAATGAAAATGGGTTCTATGGGTACAAACGAGTCTTCCCTTTACAGACATGCCCACTTTATGATAATCACATGCAGTTTGGATCAAGTCATAGTCAAGTCAGCACACTGACACACTGACAGCTGCTGATTTCAACATATTTTCTTTGCTAACCTGTGAGGGTTTCTGTGTCAGTGTCCATCCAACCAACTGAAGTATCCTTAAGAAATAAATGAAATACCCCACAAAGCTCTGCGGTTAAATCCCTGTCACTAAACTGTGACTTCCTCGTGGGCAGAGAGGAGAAAGAGCATTTCCTTAAGAAGATCAACAAATTTGGCCATTATTGTGGGGTTTGGAGACCACTGCAGCTTCTTTCAGGAGGGCAGGGGATTCCTCCCAAAATGAAATCTGAGACAGTTTACTGTAACATCACTTCACTGCCTGGCTTTATGATAATAAACAGACATTCGACCTTAAGCTTGTCATGCATCCAGGTTTTCTGGTGAGAACAGAAGTGGCTAACATGAGCGTTCAGGATAAACAGAGCTGAATTCCAGGAGCAAAATAAATGACACAAACAGAGGTCACAGTAAACAATTTTCATCCCAAAAGAGACCCAGAAACCATACAACACTAATCTTTAGTGACTCATTACCAAAATGAGTCATGTCCTCTGCAGCTCTATAAGACTTTATAAGAATCCTGTTTATAACCTAATATAGGCAATGCTGAATTTTGAGGTGATCCTGTATTTCCACCTTTACAAATATTTGTGATGAAGAGAACTCTGCTTATAAACAAATACTCCTAAAATCACTGGTGATTTATACAGAGGACAGTGCGGCGGCAAATTTGGTGTCGAATGCAAAGAATTAGCGGCAGCGGAAACACAATCCGAGCGGAAAATGTAAATTGTGGTATGCAATTTAGGTAGCATCCAGTCCGTGCTGCATCATCACAGGGCTATTATGTAATCAGACGACCACAACATGTGGCTAAGCGCCCAAACAAAAGGATTACTTAATCATACTCGATCGTCTAATCCGCCTGCGCTTGATGTCGCACGTTCAAGTGCGCAACGTGATTGGATTGACACGAGTCATCCTTTCGGGAGGGTTGTCATGGCAACAGATTAAAGCAGCTCCAGCTGAGCCTCTTAATTGAGGAGCGATCTAAGTCAGCAAAGGTGTCTGTATCACTTTAAGTTAACCCGCGTGGAGCTGCTGCTGCCGGGTAAAGTGAGCCTGACGGTCAGCAACTCACTAAGACGGTTGTTGATCAAAGATGTTCTGTGCAGGCTGGTAAGTGGCTCTGAGAGCTAAGTGGCTTTGCCTGCAAACGCCATCAGCTCCTATCAAGAGACTGTGAATGAAGGAAATGTTTGGCAGGTCTCTACACTAACTGTCCTCCCGGAACCGTCCCCAAATACAACCTAAGCCATCTAAGTCATTTTATTGTTTTATTCATAAACTGCATGTTTGTTTTGATTTTTATAACAATACAGCAAAGCTAAATTCAAATGTTTTTTTATGTGTAAAACGTAGCATTTGGTCAAAAACAAGATTTTGCATTAGGGCCCCCAAAAAGCCCCCAAAAAGCACGGCCCTGCTAGCTGCAAGGTCTTAAAGGTGGAGATGCTGCTGGACAAGATGCTGAGGAGCAGCATGCTGCCACGGACAAAACGCGATGGAGAGATCTCATTGCAGCCTTATTACCAATAAGAGGAGTAAGTGAGTAAATAAGTGTAACAGGATTTGAGCTGTTTTGCAGAGTTAACGTAACTTTATCGTGGGCTCACTCACTGCACATGCAAACGTTACCGTTAACATCAAACAGTCTGATACTAGCTAACTGGGAATGTTAATACTAGAAAGTCATTGTGAGGTCAGAGACTGGCGATATGTGCTGTGTGTGTGTGCGTGTGTGTGTGTATGTGCAGGACGGACCGGACACTGATGGTGTGTTTATGTCGTCAAGGAGGTTTAATAATAACGGTATGCTACAAAAAAATCACCACTGTTGGGTGTTTTTCTTTCAACTCTCGTCCCAAATTCATTACAAAAATTAATTTTCATCTTCCCCGATCATATTTTTTTCAGCCCTGGGAAGACAGGACGTCCTTAAGCATGAGTCCTGGTTTGGTTTTCAATCCACCTGCTACATTTTTTTGTGAACTCAAACTGCCGTCTGCGACACAGTGTGTTGCATTTCAATAGTATTGTTTCGCCAGGAAGACGGGAAGCGGGCCGAGCTACAAGTCTAGCCCAGTGTGTGTGTGTGTGTGTGTGTGTGTGTGTGTGGGTATGGGTGTGTGTGTGTGTGTGTGTGTGTGTGTGTGTGTGTGCCCTCCTTCCAGGCGTTTCACTTTTGGACAGGATGTGATGTCACAACCTGTTTACAGCCTCGGGAGAATGAACAACCTCCTCCACCGCCACCACTTGTGTGACCTTTGACCTGCATTGCGTCTGTCACCAAGCACATCAGCGACTCTACAGGACACTGTTACCCAGCTAATCCTTAGTAAGCACAGAGCAAAGACACCCCCCGCCTCCCTTTTGTGAAGATCTAAATCGCGCTCAAATACTCCCAAAGCCCCCGACGCTCCTCCGTGTGACCCTGAACCTGTGCTGACCCCGCCGCCGTCGACAGGCGCTGGCTCAGACGGGGCATTTTTCACGTCTTTCTTGGCGTATCACTTCTCACAGCGTCATGCAGCCTCAGGACGTGCCTTCTTAGCCTCCTGGGGCTCACTGATATCGCATAACCCCTGGCAGCTGTTTCCCCCCAAAACCTGCTGTCCAATGTGTAAATAGTTCAGATCTATCTTGTTACATCGCGTGGGCTGACAGATTTAGTCATCAAGGAACACTATATCTTGGCAGGTATGCAAATGTATGTAAATGACAGTTGTTTCAAATAGTTATGGCGAGGGTGAGAAATTCTTAAGATGCGTGTGATGGCGGCTGCTAAATAATGGGGTCAACAACACAGCTGAGTATGTCGTCTGTTTCCGATTCTTAAATTTCCACTGAATACCATACCTATAATAGTAAGAAAAACAGTTTTTATTATGTAGAAAATAACCCTCATCCTGTTCTTCCTTTTTTTTTGTAGGTAGTGACTCAACAGGAGAGGAATGCTCTGCAAGAGTGCTGAGAAATGCCAGCAAACAGTCTTTGCTGGAATCTGGCAAAGCCCGGGGAAGAGTGTCAGGGTCAATGATTTAGACGACTGCAGCCGAGGCGGGTGTCACCTCGTGCGCCGTGGCTCAAGCCGAGTAAGAGGAGGGGGGTATGGTGAGGAAATATGCCTAAATCTAAATCTGGCAGCGCACAATCTGGCTCACCGCTATACGACAAATGACATCATTTTGCCATGGAAAGAGAGCTGGTGGAAATTAGCAGCGGGAAGTCAGCTGCCTACCGGTGGCCGCCATGCTCTGTGGTTAGAAAAGTATTTTTTCCATTGGCAAATCCTGAACCCCTCGATTCTTTTTCTTTCTACAATAGTTTTATGAATTTGACACTTTTTAAAAAGCTGCATACAAATGGAGTCTGTTGTATCGGCTGACAACTGAAAATGCAGCACTAATGTCATTTGACTCCATGAAACAAAGCCATGCAGGTAAATGTTCATTAAAAGCCACATTAGAAAGACAGACGCCATTAATGGAGGTAATGAAGGGACAATGGGACTGATAATTGAAGGCTCTGGTACTTGAAAAAGAGCTAGACTTCTTTATAGTCAGACAAAATAAACAGGACTTTTTACCTTTAATTTAATTTTCTAAATAATGTGGATATTTTCCTATGCATATTGGACTGAATATATGTGTGAGCTTATATGTAAGCCATGATTAGTTTTATTTTGATATGCCTGTGTTATCTGTATTGGTTGTATTCATTGTCATTATTATTTGAATTGGTTTTGATATACTTTCATACTGGTTCATGTTGAATTGTTTGGATATATAAGACCTTATAAGTAGGGCTGTATAATTGTAACTCGATAATAATCATAATAACAACAAATTAGTTTCAACGGCACTGATTTCTTTGACACATTAATGCAACTTGCAATTTTTAGGTTGTATACTTCCTCCAGATATGTGAATGTAAATGGGTTCTCTGGGTACCCACGAGTCCCTCCTTTACAGACATGCCCACTTTATGATAATCACATGCAGTTTGGATCAAGTCATAGTCGAGTCAGCACTCTGACAGCTGTTGTTGCCTGTTGGGCTGCAGTTTGCCATGTCATGATTTAAGCATATTTTTTTATCATGAATGCAGTACCTGTGAGGGTTTCTGGACAATATGTCATTGTTTTGTGTTGTTAATTGATTTCCAATAATAAATATATACATACATTTGTATAAAGCAGCATGCCCTCCCATGTTGATAAAAGTATTAAAACAAAAAAAAAAAAATCTCCCTTTAAGGTACATTTTGAACAGAATGTGTGATTAATTGGGGTTAACTATTTCAGCTGATAAAGTATTGCAACCCTGTGAGGAAACCTAGGTTGAAATACATTGTAATGTAAAAGAGGATGTGAGAGAAATACAAATTTCAAATTTCAAATAAGTAAAAAAAAAAAACATGCACATTTAATTTAACTGAATGCAATTCAATAACATATGTGGGTTTCTACGCAACTGTGCATGTTCGACTAGTGTTTGCATTCTTGTTACCATTTTGCTGAATGACCATTTGTAGATCACCCGTCGGCCAAAACAGATTAGGCAATCAATGCACTACCTCACTGCGGTCTGAAGTTTGTGCCATGAGCATAATCTTATTTCAGGGGTTAATCTTGGGTTACTTCGGAAAGCAAACCGCCGTGACCTGACACTGCTCTCCTGGTGATTGCAGCCTCACATCATCTGTATTTACCTCACGCCGAGAGCTTATCAACATCATCGCTCCAAAAAAAATCTAACAATGCACTTTTACGCAATTTTGCTGCGGCTAGAAAATTGTTTTGGAAGCAGATGCCACTCATCGCTTACAGTCCAGACGAGCGTGTGTGTATATTTGATCCAAATTCATCTCGGGTATTATTGCACATGAGGAAATGGGGTTTGGATCCAGAGAGGCATGCGCCCTCAATCAGTAAAGCAAATAGTGGACCCTGTGGTACCGTGTTTCCATGAGGTGGTTTTGCCCTAGAGAGCTGCGCTGGAGTCACTGAGCTCTGCAGAGGTATGGATACCATAAAGGATAAGTCCAGGCTAAGACCTGGTGATAACTCTGTCTGCTCTGAGGGTATTCTCCATGGGAACACATCAGACTCATGGTATTCAGAGAACTGTTTTTCATCCTACGAGCAGCCATTACACTATGGGATAAAGCAGAAAGACGCTGGCGTCAGTGCAACTTGTTTCACACAAAGCAACTGAATCCGTTGGGGAGCTCAAAGCGCTCACATGAGGATTCCTCCCCGCTTTAATTGAATCTTGAAACGCCATTACCATTTAATTAAACGCAGCACATTCCCGTCAGATCTGGGAATGACACAGTTGGGGCAGTGACAACCAAAACAGAGCCCTCTGTTTGATATTTCACAATAATCCCAAAGAACTAAAAGTGCTTGTTGAACCGGCGGTGGGAATGACATTCAATTCTTCGTGCTAATATTTCATTACTGAATCTGAGCTCAGATCTGAGCAATTCGGCGTGGATCACGTTTGGAGAAAATTGGAGAATAACTCCTGAGAACTGTAGTCCAAAATAACAAGCTTTCAGGACCCGGAGACTAAACTAGACCAGCTGACCATCTGTTGCCTCCCAAAGATCCACAGACAGTTTTCTCTGTAAGCCTCTCAACCCAGAAAGTATTGTCTAGCATAAACATATGGCTGGGTCTAAGCACCTTATTAGTGTACATTACCACCGGACAAATCACATTAACCTCCAAGGAGGTGCTGTGGCCATACTTTCTGAACCGGAGGGGGTACAAATACATGTGTTAATGATGATTAAGAGATCTGTTTTTTGACCGCTGCAGCTGCTATGAGGGCGCTCACTGCTGCGACAGCATCACAGGGGGTTGATTTGAAGGAAAGAGCAGCACCCACCTCCTGAGAAAGGCTGCGAGTTGCTCAGTTTAAGCCGTGCTAAGAAGCAGGTTTGAGTGACTCTGCTGGCACAAGAGATAATCTCTTCCTTCAATATATGACTGACTGATGTTTTATCGAAAAACAGACAAACAAGGATAAAGCTGGGATGTCCAAACAACCGGATTCATTCCGGTCCGGGACAGGTTGACTTAAGGAAGATGGATGAATGTGTAAATTTATGAGACAGCCCATCTGTAGCCTGAAGCTTAAAGCTAAACGGTTAATTACGGTTTATGGACTGCGGCTAGATTGTGATCTTAAGGGACAACGTAAATAAAACACATCATTACTCAGGAGGAGAGGGAATTGGCTGCCATCAAGGCAAAATTGACATTTTTCTGCCTCTGAGAACCTGTTGCTTTGCAACAAAGCTTCTTTTAATGCGACCCCGTCCAGCACCCATGAATGGCCCCGGCGGAGCTGAGTGCGGGGTGCAAGCTGTCCCAATGCACAGTTTGCCAAACATAACAGAGTAAACAGAGGTTTTCTCACACTTAACAAGCAGCAGAGTGAAAGGGATATCTGAGTGGAACACTCAAAGCCGGTATAAAGGGGAAAGAATATTTCTAATAATACGGCAACTCTCCGAGGCATTCGTCAAATTAAATCAAATGTTATACTGCTCGCCAGTTATTTATGGAGTGTCGCGTCTGACTGCTTTTGCATAATTTCTTCCCCATATGTTACGGATGGGGTTTGGCGGTTTGCAGGCAGGCAAGAAAACCATATTGACAGCAAAAAAGTGCTACTTGTTCTAATATTTTAGGGCCTCTGGTGAAATTTAATGAAGTGATGGGCCCTTTTGTGTTTTTATTACAATGGTGCTTTAATTTGCTGTGTTGTGGAATATTTGGAAATCCCTACTTAGCAGAGCATCTGTGGGACACTCCACCATAATGTGGTGACACAGAAATACCAGCAGGTCATAACCAGTGTGAGAGGTGGAGAACATATCCACTGGCAGTATAACTCTCCCATAATACAAGTCTATAAGGTTCATACGTTGGCCATAGAAATCTGAAATATGACTTTGGAAAAGTGCTAAAGAGAGAAACCTATTCACACATTACATGCTGCAAGTCTTTTAAATAGGAAAGCAAGTCATGAACAGCTACAGAGAGTTATGATAAAATTAACTTTGTTAGAACTTGATGTGCTAAAAGCCAATGTCCTCTGAGAAACGCAGCGAATAAACATCATTAAAAAGTGGTTCTTGCCAGGCTAATCATCCAACCCGCACCACCTTTTTTTTTAAAAAAAAGCTGAAGCTATTTACACAAACACTCAGATGGAGCTATTGTTAAAGTGTACCAAAAGAGTGGAAAAGAGAAAACAGGCAATTGGAAAAAAAACTTTGCAAGACCACATTGTTTTTTAAGAGCTAATCCAGAATGTTACTGCTCTGTTAAAGTTCATTTGAGGAACCTGATATTTTATTTGGCTAAGTCTTGTGTTGCCATTAGACTGCAGACTGGCTGAAACCTTCAGAAAAGGACCCAATTAAAGATTTATTATGGCAAGCGCTGGACAGTGATCTAGCAGTGTCCCAGCCACGTTTTAACACCACCTTATCAGTGTTCGTGCAGGACTTCATTCGCTCTAAATTTCCATTTGCTTGATATGCCAGAGATGAATGGATATGTGCTCAGGTTTCTTTGTTGTTCTTGTTCAAAACGTGATGACAGGAGATTGACAGATCATTATTCAATTAATCAAGTCAGGGGGAAAAAAAGCAAAGAGGACCGGAGGGTTTATACACCAGGTTCATGGGAGCTGTTTAAGAGAATAAAAGATCCTGCTTTTAAGTAGAGGTGGTCATTAAAATTCTTTGTCTGCTAAGCGGTCGTTTAGCCTCCCAAAACTTCCCCTCACCCACCAGCCAAAAGGCCATATACAAACAGCGCAGCACTATGGAGCGATGTGCTGGAGGGATGTGAAAGACATGGGATTTCTATGCGGCCGTAGCCTCCATAAAAGGCATGGACCAAGGGATTTACTGTGCTTTTCCTTTAATAAATGTGACCAAACACAGTGCATGTCAATGCGCCCCGAGGACGCTCTCACCGCCAAACGCAGACTCTGAGGCAACAGACATAACGCACACAATACAAACGTAAGAACACACATGAAAGACAAAGACAACATGTACAACTGTGCAGACACAAGCGTACAAACATACAACTTTACATGAACTGTCACACAAACTAGTTTATCTCCTCAATTTTATGTAAATCTGGTCAATTTGAACACACTAATGTCTCAATATAACAACTCAACTAGTCTTCTCAAATAATGGATGTTGAGGTCAGAAGACAATCATGATCTTTGATGTTACAAAAACAATAATTAAATCCTTAAAACCAAAATAGAGATGATCAAAAACACAAACACAACAATAACAAACATCTAACTGATGACTAACTGGTGAAACCTTGAGAAAATAGGGAGGATTTAGAAACAAAAGCGGAGTTTCAGAGACTTTTTCTGCCTTCTAGTGACTATTTAATTATGAAATTAAATAATAAGTACGCTACTTTTTAAATAGCTCATTTTCAATTTTAATTCTCAGGAAAGAAAACTGAATAATTGGCCCCAATGGCGTGAATTTGTGTGACTCTCTGATATAAACTCATATTCATCAGTTTTCATTCATTTATTTTTTGAGTATTTATTTCTCTTAGTAACGCTATTCTCCATTTTTTTGTTTGACTCACTGAAGCACCTTTAAAAGTGACACCGCTGACTTGATGAAGACATTACATCCAGATTAGGAAAAGCAAGGACAGTATTTCTAAGACTTGGAAATATCTGGAAGTGGACACCTATAACTAGATCACCAAGATAAAGTTATACAACAGCTGTGTACTATCAGTCCTGTGTGGTGCTGAGTGCTGGAGAATAACTGGAAGAGATGTGGTCAAGCTTTCCAGCTTCCACAGTACGTACCTCAGAAAGCTCATGAGGATGTTGTGGCCTGGGAAGATTACAAACTGTGAACTACACAAATCAACAGGGCGCTTGGATGTGGAAACAATATTGATAAGAAGAAGATGGAGATGGCTAGGATGTGTAGTAAGGAAACCATCTAATGACCTGATAAAAGTGGCATTGCATTGGAGACACAAAGGAAAATGCAAAAGAGGGAGGTCCAAAACAACCTGGAGGTGAACCATCGCAGGAGCAGTGAAGGTGAGAAGATACAGCTGGAACAGCACTGAGAAGAAAGCAAGCAACCGAGATGAGTGGAGATCCTTGAGGTCCTTGCCCTACATGCCACCTAGCACAGTGAGGACTAAGTAAAGTGACACCGCTATGATGTGAAACCCGTTATTTCTAACGGCTTTCACTGCGCCATGACGGCGTTGCGATGACGCTGTGTTGTGAGCAGCTCTGGTCCACTGGGATAAAATACTTGGTGTTGCTGTATTCTTGTCCAGGGGGAAACAGTATACAACGGTATACAAGCTGTGCAGTGCCAGAAACATGTCAAGATAACGAAAAGGAAAAATGTGTGAAAAGCTGCCATAAATCGGGAGAAATGTGACCCTGGATGGAAACTGGGTGAGGGCAAAGATAGAGCCTCCTGGGAAAATCAGGAGGGTTGCAAGAACGTCGTAGGACTGAGATTGTTTTAGAGAACTGAAAGAATGTTATCAACCTTTTAAAAGGCTAATCAGCTGCAAACACACACCTGACCAGTTGCCAGAAAGATAAAAATATCTTTTCTTCAACCACAGATGCCAACTTAAAGCTTTTCAATAAACCCTGACTTGCAAAAGTATATTACTGTGTGGCTCTGTTGGAAATCACATTCTTCATGGGGGCATAACTGGTGCGTTGCTAAGCAGTGGCTTACAGATCTGATTTGCCTGCAGCTGATCCCAGATGTTGGGTCGGCCTTAAGATCAGTCTCGGACCCTGCAGCACCCGATGTCTCCCGCTATCTGCACAACTTGTTAACTCAGAAACGCTGCAAACAACTTTCCATAAACAAGGAAGGGAGAGTAGGAGAGACAACAGACAGATCTCAGATCTGATCTGAAAGTTCGTCTCAACAAGGCGCCTTGTAAAACACCTCCAAGCGGCTTGTATGGATGCCACATTTTGGGGCGATGCTGTGCACAGATTTTCAAATAATGGCAGATGTTTGCCAAACTCTCCCGAGCCAGGATCCATTATGGGAACCGGCACCTGGTGAGCTCTTTTGTTTCCATCCATTTCATGACAGATTTCAGTCAGCACAGCAAGCAGAGGGTCCCGAAGCGCTGCTCAGGCTGCGATTAATGAGTTTACCTTCACTGAAATCACTGAAAATGTCCCAGGAGGATGGACCTCGACAGCACAATACACAGGCACACAGTCTCTCCTGTTACACATGGAAGTCAGTTTATTCATTCACAGAACAAGTTTATAGGGGTGTAACAGTCAATTAGCCGATATTCGATATCATTGAAAGGGAAAACAATATCTTTAAGATGTGCCTTCATTTTGAAATTCCCACAACACATCTGTTTCGCCATTTCCGTCCAAGCACACCTCATACCTAAACACCAAACAGTGCTAGCGGCGTAGCTTCGGTCATGCTTTCCTCAAAGATAAAGTGGCGTTAGCGAGTGGGGCTAGTGGTGTAACGTTAGTCCAGTCGGCCAAGAGAGGGAAAGAAAGCAAGCGTGTGTGTGTGTGTGATGGTCAGTAGGTTATAGCTGGGAACGTAACAGTGCAGTGTGTGTAAGTTACAGCTTAGTTGTTGGTGAATAAATACTACAACTCCTCAAAACACAAGCCCAGTTCCTGTTTCTGGCGTACTGCTGGTTAAAGCAAAGCTCACACATCCTAAAAGGCACAGCTAGACCACACTGTCAAGCATCAGACCAAATCTGAAGTTCCTAAGTCAAGTAGTTTTCAAGTTCTGCTCTGGAAACGACAGCAGAAGGACGGGCGGACACGAGGAGCGCTATTACCGCCGACTACGATGTCACGGGGGAATATTTACACACATCACTTTAAGCTGCACGTGTAAAAAATCTGTAAATGTTCTTTAATTAAGACTACATTTACATAATCAATGAGTCCTATTGTCCCTTTGGTGTGATAAATAAAGACAAAAGTTAACAATAACTCCAGCTAGAGCTGACCTGAATGCTTCG
This sequence comes from Pterois miles, assembly GCA_947000775.1. Classification (NCBI taxonomy): domain Eukaryota; kingdom Metazoa; phylum Chordata; class Actinopteri; order Perciformes; family Scorpaenidae; genus Pterois; species Pterois miles. The sequence goes on from CAMQGK010000193.1 coordinate 6,441,781, forward strand.
AAGCTTCGACCATTGCCATGTTGTATCCAACCTCCAAATCACTGTTTGGATGTTTCTTTCTATTTTTATCTTTTTATATTTTATATATAAGAATGTAATAATGCATAAATCCATCCAAATAGAAACTGTATCGTGGCAGATGTGATGTGATGTCGGTAAATATTGTATTGTTGTCCAGAGAATCAATATAATATTGTATCATGATGAAACTGGTGATTTATACCCCTACAAGTTTACAAAAGCATATTTGTCTACTCATAAGTCACGTAGCGCTTGTGTTAAAAACACAAAATGATCTCTTCTGCTAATGATGAAGTGGCTGCTGCAGGATTCGGACTTGGCGGTTACACAAATATGACAATACAGCATATTCGTTGACAAACAGATTGCTTAAGTCTTTGCCTGACAGAGTAATACTTTTACAGACTGAAGTTTCAGGGTGATAAATCCTCCGGAGCCTTTTTATTTTCTCTCTGTTACAGTACGAAGTGTTCGGGAGCAGAACTAGTAGCGGCGCAGGAAGATAAAGGCAGACGTTAACATGTTAAGATGAATGTCTGCGGTTGAGAATGGGTCACGGTAGACAGCAGAATTGGAGACATGTCTGAACCATCCACCTTCAACACTTCCTGCCAGATAGCGCCTGGGAGAACCATTTCCCCCCACTGTCTCAGCCGAGGCCTCAAAAATGTGAGAAAATGCTGCTGGGTAATTTGGCCTGTACTATGATTATGGGTTTTTTGATATTTTGATATTCTACCCCAAATCCCTCTCTCTCTGCCTCTCACCAACATTGTACTGAAACGTCCTGTCAAAATATTTTGGAATTGTTGTCAGGCTTCTAAATATGGCGTCCTTGTGAAGCGTTCAAAAAGGGATCGAATCCTAATTAGTATGTTCGCTTGTTGGGCAACTTTGTCCATGTGGCACAAACTTCTAGAAGACTAAAGCAAGAAAATCTTAGCAAAGACTGAAGAAAAAACAAATTTTTTTAATGCTTAGATGTCTGAAAATTTGATGCTGTTGCACATATTTGATTAATGTGCTCTTTTAATGAAAAAGTAACCTAAATATTCTGCAAATATGCAAATAATTCACTGATGAGATCATGGATATAATGCTTAAAAGTGTTAATATAGATGCATCTAACATTCAACAAAACAAGACACATCTCAATTCTCACCAAAGCCTGCGCACAGTCAAAAATACACAGCGTTGTGAACGGTCACATGGTCAGTCCAGGAATGAAACAGAACCACCCTCAGACCGTGACGGCCGTGCCAGAGCAGCTCGGTGAAACATATACTTAACTGGGATACCATGTGATTTGGCTGCAACGGGGATACGCATGTACTCCTTCAACTGCACATTAACTGGCCTCCATGCAATAACAAGTTAACCTTTTATCTGGCTATAACAAGCTCTACCGCCGTATCCAAATAAACAGAGGATGCCGTTCAATCGAACCCGCTGAAAGGGACTTCTGGGGAATAGGTCAAAAAACACCCACTATTTTGCAAGCTAAAAACTACCAAATGTTTAGGTTATTGTGCCACACAAAAAGAGCACTGTGTGCACGCTGTGAAATCAAAATGCTGTTTGTTGACATTGCTGTTAGTTTATGAAAATATTCTTTTTCAGCTTGGTTTTGCTGGCTGATTGCAAAATATGTTTCGAGCTTTGTTAAAATTCAACAATGTCCATGTAAGGAGATATTACACGGTGCTCAGCCCTCACCAGATCAGCGTGATAAGTTGAACAAGTTGAATGTGGTGCGAGTTCAGACATAAACAACTGATTTTGGAACGCTATGAGCTGAAACATAACCCCGCGAGGCCAGCACAAAATCATCTTTTACTTAGAAACCGTCAAACATTTCAAGATGGTATCGGCCGCCCTCGCAGCACAAAACCTCCACTGCGGTCTTACCTGAGTCGGTGGCTGTGATCAGCAGGATGTATTTCCCCTGAGCCTCGCGGTCCAGAGTTTGGGTCAGGCTCAGCTGGCCGCTGGACGACAGGCTGAACGCGCCCTCGCCGTTCCCACCGCTCAGCATGTAGCTTAGCTGGCCGTTGGCACCTTGGTCGTCGTCTCTGGCGACAACCTGGAAAACACAGAAACAAGCTTCTTTAGATATTCTGGGGATCAAACTTCTTCCTCTCCTTGCACAAGGAATGTGGTTTTCATTTGCAGCAGCAGAACTACAGGTTGTCTGGGATAAATAGAAGAACTGGAGAGTCAGAGCTGTAATAGCATGGCAGCAGTGGTGGAAATTAACATGTACTGTACAATTTTGAGGTATTTCACTTCAGTGTTTCAAGTACAAAATAGCATGAAAAGATACAGCAAGGCTGTGTAACCTCTGAAAGGAGACACAAACATTCCTCTCACATATTAAAAGTTTAATCTAATAGCAATAAAACACACTCTTGTTCAATTCAACACACTCAGTATTGTGGCTGGAGCTTTACGTGGCGTGGTATGACCAGTAGTTTATGTCAGCTAACGTTGGCTAATAGTAGAAAACTACATATTGCTGTGCATTGCTGACATTACTGCATCGGATTGGTGACTGAATGATTGTTCTTTACCTGTGCTACATTTATGGGGTAATGGTAAATGTTCGTGCTACTCAGCAAAGGATTACTAGTCTCACATTAAAGGGTAATTCAGTATTTTTCGACCTGGACCCTACAGTATATTCCCATGTTTTTCTGTCTAACTGGCTAACAGGGACAGCAATTTATGAAATTGGTCCAAACATAATAATGGTGCTATCGGGGCAAGCAGGATTCGTAATTTACATATATTCAGATTTCACAATGAGACTTGGACAGCAGGACTTGGACATAATAACAACCAGACCGGATCAAGAGAAATGTCAGAAAAGTGTTTTCATAATGTTGTCTCTTAGCCTGTCAGCGGCAGCACTTTTAGTGGATGCAATGTTACGTTGACGCTGCTCAGCTTGATTTGCAGCTGTCAGATGCAGCACTCTCCCTCGATACTGGACCAATTTCAAAAATTGTTGTCCCCATTAACCAGAATCGTAGACACAAAAACACGGAAAAATAGGGTCCTGGCTTTAAGTAACATACCACAAAATGACGTTTAGGTACAGGTCTTGAGTCAATACACTTTTTTACTTTCCATCGCTGGAGAAAAACTTTTTTACAGCTTTTTTGGCTGTATAAATTGATCTGACTCAGTGTTTCAGTGGATTAGTTGGCAAGTGATTGCTGGAAAGAGTGGACGCAATAGCCTATGCACAATACCCCCCAAACCAAAAAATCTAAATCTTGCAGTTTTACTGTTGTTTTTTCCCCCTGGCCATATTTTAGTGGAGCATTCTTGCGAGAAATATGTTGCTCAATTGACACAACCAAAATATAGCTGGCAGTAACCCAGTATAACCACCATCCAGAGTCTTTCCACTGAAGCAGGGTTTGGGTTAATTACATCACGGTGCTGGGCGGCACCATGAAGGTAATTGTTGAGGGAAGGAAGAGCATTACTTATTCACTTTGTCTAATCAGACTTTCCCAGGGAATCCACAAACACACAGTGAGTACAAAACTATTAGTCAGTCTGACTTTTCCCCCTCGTGCTGCAACATTAAACTACCACATTGCGCTGGTGTGCCCAAATGCATTGTGGGCTATCCAGCCCTCCCTGCTCTGCGTGCCGCAGACAGACATAGCCAGGTTAGCGCACAGATGTGTGTTCTTGTGTGGCAAACGTCTGGACCCCTTCCCACCACTTAACTGTACCCTCATTTCCTCACAAGGTACACAAGCAAAAGAAAATGGAGTTACGCCGTCAGCGGAAATCACTCCTTCCCCTCCATTTTTTATATATGCTTCATTTAGTCATCAGGGTGGCTGGCTTGTAATGCAATTTAGCCCTGTTTCATATTTCAGTGAAATCCTATAAAGCCCTAATTGTGCAGAGCAAATTGCAGTCATATATCATTTCTATATCATTTTAGTCACGTATCTGTTATGGTATTTAACAAAATAAGACCACCATGCTAAAGCGGTTCAGTGCACTGATACAGCTCACATACCTGCACTTATTAAGTTAGAGATACTACAAATTTGGTTAAGGCATTAGCTTATTTAAGGTCTTAGAACTGTCATTCAAAACACTGCCTTCTTTTCGCTCAAGACGTCCTGTCTGTGAATGTTAATGACATCCTAACTGCTTCGATTTCATTGAGTGTCTCGACAAAAAGAGAAAACAAACACACTGACCTGCAGAATGCTTTTTGGTAGGTTGTCCAAGTTCTCCTGAACGTTGACCTTGTAAGGTGAGAGCTCAAACACAGGTGAGCAGTCGTTGACGTCCAACAACACAATGTTGACTGTAGCGCGGTCCACCCTGGGGCTGCTGCCTCGGTCAGCGGCTTGGACCACCAGGGAATAGGATGAACGCTCCTCGCGGTCCAGCTGCTTGGCCACCGAAACCGCCCCTGTAACCGAGTCAATCCTGAAATCAGAGTTGGTGTTGCCTCCCGTGATAGAAAACCGGATCTGCCCGTTGGTACCCTCGTCCGCATCGCTTGCAAACACCTGGATGACATCAGTCCCAGTCAAGGTGTTCTCCTCGATCTCGATGTCGTAGATATTCTGCGAGAAGCTCGGCGTGTTGTCGTTGACGTCCAGAACCATCATAGTCACGTCCATCGTTGAAGACAGGGGGGGTTCGCCTTTATCTGTAGCTACGACTGTGAGGGTGTAGTTGGAAAGTTCCTCGCGGTCCAGTTCCCCGACCAATCTGACGTCTCCGTCGATCGTGCCGATGCTGAACTTGTTCCCGAAGGGTCCTTTGAGGGAGTACTCGACGTAGCTGTTGGGTCCGCTGTCGGCGTCCGTGGCCTGGGCGGTGAACACCACCGTGTCCACCGGCGTGTTTTCCTGGATGTAGGTCATCCTCTGAGAGGTGAAGGTCGGCGGGCAGTCGTTGACGTCCAGAAGAATGATGGACACCTGGGCGGTGCTGGTGAAGCGGGTCATGGGAGGAGGAGCCAGGTCGTTGACTGTGATCACCAGGTTGTAGAAGGACTGGACTTCTCTGTCCAAGGCCTTCCTGGTTTGGAGGACTCCTTCCTTGCTGATGACAAAGTGACTCTGGGGATCACCAGATGCAATGCGGTAGAGGAGCTGAGCATTCGGGCCTGGAAAACATACCAAGAGGGAATCAGACGACAGCAATAATGATAACTGAATTATTTCGAAGTTCGAGTTCTTCTACCGTGATGTTTTAAATGCGGACATGTTGGTTAGGTCCTTCTTCAGCACCCACAAATCCTGTTTAGTAAACTCTACAACTGAACAATGCTTATTTCTTTTTTTCCTTCCTTGATTACTCATTTGCCAATAATTTCTTGATTATTCGATGACTAGTTTTGTCTCTGTTTGTGAAAGCTTTGGATGTGTGTGATAAATGTCTTTATTTATACAGTTTTTATTCCGATTTAGCTGATCTTATTACTTTTATTGTTTTTACTTCCTCTGTGCTCATATTCTTCAGCCTTATTCTCATTTTAATTGCCTTGTTTGGTTTTATTTCCTTTGTGAAGCACTTGTTAAGAAAAGAGCTATATAAATAAAGTTTATTATCATTATAAAACGTCTAAACAAGACGTCTGATGAGCCGTGTAAAAGAAAGAAAGAAAGAAAATATCTGTCTTCATGTATGGCCAATAACAGTGTAAAATCCTGGCAGTTGCTTAAAAAAATGATTGAAACAATTATTTGATTATTAAAATAAATACTGATTAATTTTCTGTGGACTGACTTACCTTTGCAGCTCTGGCAAACTGAACACAGCATCTTCATGAGATCCTGACATGCAGTCAGTCTAAAATGCTTCATACCAAAAAAATACTGAACAACAAGACAGACAACAGAGCTACTGTACACGCTCAGGTTTTAAATTATATTTGTATTTCCCTGAGTTGAGAAGTGAAAAAAACTGGTACCAGCATTTAATGATTTCTTTCACCATGACATTTTAAAAGCTACACTGTGTAACTGCACGTCGGTTAGTTTCAAATGCAAAAGAGATTTTTTGATCTTCAGCACCTCCAAACTCTGTTTAGTAAACTGTAGAACTAATCATTATTTTTATTACTGACTAATTTGTCATTCATTTCCTTCAAATATCTTTAATAGTTTTATCTATAAAAGGTCAGAAAATATCGAAAATTCAGATTCAACCCATGGTGACATTGTGAAATGTAGAGGTCGACCGATATGGGTTTTTATGGCTGATGCAGACGTTTTACAGAATCAGGACAGCTGATGGCCGAAATATGATGCGTTTTTTTGTTTTTTGCTGATGTCTTCTCTATCTCTAAATTTCTTAAATTAAGTAAACATTTATTGAACAACACTGTTGGTCTGTCTCTCTAATCTGTATTCTGTGTCTACAAGGTTTCTCCCAGTTTGTTTCTCTGAGATTATGGAAAAATGTAAAAAGATCGGCCCAATAAATCGTTTGACCTCTGGTCAAATGTCTTAAACCAAGAAAATGACCATTTACTATCATGTGTGACAAAGAAGAGAACAAAACCCTCACATTTAAGAAGCTAGACTCAGCTAAAATTTGGCATTGCTGCTTAAAAAAGTGAGCACTTGATTATGAAAATAGTCTTTGTAGCTCTAGTAAATTGAGCATCTTCAGTGATGCAGTCAGCCTGAAGCGCTTTATATCAAAAGATACTGAACAGCAACTACACAGACAACAGATCTACTCTCTGAGAGTTTAAATTCATATTTTGCTCCCAAGGTTAAATGTGTTACTTTACCTGAGAGGAAAACTGACAAAACCTGTTACCAAATTGGGCAAATAGGAAGAATCTGTTGCGAGAGTTTGGGTGTATTTTATCTACAAACCCTGTCTAGTAACACTCACTGTGCCACAAATAAACAAGCAACTAAGTTTGACCTTGAATAAAAAAAATAGTCAGATAACAAACAGACAGAATGATGGAGGTTAAATGTTGATATATTTGACGAGCATCCATTGTTCCAGATGTTATTGTGAAATATGCTGTTCTGTTCTGAACTAGGTACTTATATGCACTATCTGCATCCATTTCCACAAATTGTGCATGTGCAGCAGCTGGAGCTCTGGCTGCTACTCTCGTCCTCCAAGCAGTCAATCCGTTTATGTGCTGTAGCATGACTGATTGCTATCAAAAGAGAAACACCACTGCAAACCGCTTCCTACACTGATAGTGTGGTTGTACCACTTTGGAAAATCCCTCACGATTGAAAACATTTATTTAAATGAGATAACTACAGTGTGGCTGAGTGGATGGATGCAACTATGATGAGCTATCTATCCTTGAAATCTGGCCTAATCCGCAGCGCTGCCCTGGAACTGGGGGTTAAAATGAGCTTAAATTGAGCGTCTGTAATTCAACTCAACGGGGTATTCATGTGGAAAGCGCCGGCACCTTCCCACACTCCAGCATGTATTTACAGTACACAAGTAATCCCTTATCAAAAGCCTGAGTGATACTTCCATCTGAGTTAAGGCTACGCAGTCTAGAAACAAAGTCTGAGGGTCAGGGGTCAGGGCTTAGGAAGTGCTAACAATGGTGCCGTTTTATTTTGACAGCGGAGAGCAGCAACCATACAGTATATCTGCAGAGGACGACGTGGTCAGATTATGTGGACAGTGGAGAAAGAAGCCAGACTCTGGTTGAGAACTAGGCAGCGTATTTCCCAGGAATGTAGGTCACAATAACCACATTAGGTCTGGGTGAAGCGGTAATTACAGCGGAGGAGAGTAGCGGTGACCGTTCAAATACCACACGGCACTTCACATACACGAAACCCACCACCTGAAAACGCAGAAATAACCCGAGCCACTTAATCATATGGTGAAGATGTATTTCATTGAGTCATTCATGCACGACGCAAAATAAAAATGAAAAATAAAACGTAGGTTTGAGAGCTTCTGTGTAACCAACTGTCATAACAAAATGACAGGCCTGCATTAAATTAATCTGCTCCGGCTAACTCACAGTTGATTTATACAGTAGGAGAGTACATTACTGCTTAAAACATTCTCACAAAGCTGTTTTCTTTAAATATACTGAGAGTTTAACTTGATTTATCAGGGATTTATCTAAGTTTTTTAAATATTTGTCTTGTGATATATTTTCATTGCACTAATATAGCTTATCCTGATTTGGCAGTGTTGCCAGATGTCTCCACAATGTTAAAAAACTTTTGTTATTGATGGTAAAATGCTGAGATAAAGTCATCTGAAACCTTGTATAGAATCAAATCGTTTTTTGATTTTGTCTGACAACAGTGAAGTATAATGAAGAAATAAATGATACAGTGAACACGTCTGTAAAGGGGAGACCAATAAAACCTATACCGGCCTAAAAATTATTGGTGGGGTTCTACTACACATATGAAACGATATTTATAAAATTGCTATGGCTGTCAATCAGTTAAAATATTTAATCATGATTAATCATATTATTGGCAATAGATAATCATGATTAATTGCAAATTAATTGCACATTTTTTATCTGGTCAAAATGTACATTAAAGGGAGATTTGTCAAGTATTTAATACTCTTATCATGAGAGTGGGTTTGCTTTATGCAAATTTATGTATATATTTAGTAATGACAAATGCAATAAAGTATGCATTAAAGAAATTAGTGGCCTTAAAACAAATTTGCGTTAACTCATTATTATCATGTTAACTTTGACAGCCCTACTTTATTAACTATATTTATACTATTACTTATTAGAAACTGATCAATATATCAGTTTACCGCGTACATCTACATCTACATATCAGTATCAGCATATACTGTGTGTGAGCAGCAAAATTAACCCGCAGTTAATTCATATTATATTAGTAAAATTAATATGGCATGTTTTAAGTGTTAAATTTAAAATATAAAGAGTTTATTAAATTAAAAGAATGAAATTAAAGAATGAAAACGTAAAAAAATAAAATAATGAAACTTAAATTTATAAAACATCCATCCATCCATAAGCAGCTGCAGATGGATGGATGTTTTATACATTTAAGATTTTTTTTCCATGTTTTCATACTTTAATTTTTCTTAGTTTTCAATGCTCTAAATCTGTTATCTTGAAATTATACCTACTGTCTTTTCTCAAAATATTATATTAAAATATAATAATATAAAATATATTATGTTTAAAGCAAATATGGTCCATTTCATTCATTAACTGAAATATTAATAGTACTGTTAGATATAAAGTATTGCTTTGGTTCTAGCGTTCATCTTCCTCATGTACGTACCATCGTCAGCATCACTGGCCCCAACAGTGACAATACTGGATCCAGGCGGCAGACTCTCAGAGACCGACGTGCTGTACACGGTGGTGTTAAAGACGGGCGGGTTGTCGTTGACATCCAGGACGTTGAAATACACTCTGACCGTGCTGGCCTGCCCCCCGCCGTCCCGCGCCTTTGCTGTCAGAATGTAGTACTGCTGCGTCTCGTAGTCCAGCGGGCGCGTCACGTTGAAAACTCCCGTCACCGGGTTCAGGAGAAACGTCTCGTCCTCGTCGTCCTCCTCCAGCGAGTAGGTGACCTCTCCGTTCACCCCTGAGTCTGAGTCGCTGGCCAGGATCGCAGCCACGATGGAGCCTGTGAGAGTCAGGCGGGTTGTAACACAGAGACGAGAAGTTGGACTTTACGGCCCTATTGAACAGAATGACTTTAATACATCTACAGGGGGTTAGGAGGGCTGTTTATTAATACCAGTGACTCCAAGATCACTTCGCCAGCTTTGCAAATTCACTTGGCCTGAACTGTTTTGGATCCAAAACCAATCGTTATTAAACCGATGACGAGGGATGAAGATAATGCTATAACAGCTCATTAAGTGTTTTTATTAGCATTTACATAATCATATCTCAATTACACCCTCAATTGACATTCTTCTTTCATTTGATTTCTTTCTAGTGATTGAAGCGGTGAGAGAGATAAAGGAGCGGTGCCAGACTGTTGTCAGTGTTATTGTAAATCCTGCTGGTCGCTGATAGATTTCCATATAAATCAAATATCACTTACTGTCCCTTTGACCTATTAAACTCTTAATTTTCCCCTTAAGGAAGATACAGAGGATTTGGGAGAGCTACAGCGCTCATATAAAAATGTTCTTATAAACAACAGAGTATTCTTATAAAAAATGCTACTACAAAGAAGCTGCTCCTAATAATTTCAGTTCTTGATGACCTTAACAGAGCCGTCTAAGTTCACTCTGAGGGCTTTTGCAGAAGACAAAACACGACCTGTGAGAGTCTACAATGTCTACTTTCAATGCATTTTTGTTTGGGACGCTTCGCACTAAGGCCTCACCTGGCGCCATGTCTTCAGGGATATCGAACGAATACGTCGCCCGGGAGAACTTGGGGGTGTGGTCGTTGACGTCCTCGACAGTGATGTTCAGTCTCATGTCGGACGACTGTTTCCCGTCGTCTGCGCGCACCAGGAGGGAATATTTTGAGCGGCGCTCCCGATCCAGCTTCTTGGTGGCGATCAGATCGCCGGACTCGGGGTCGATCCGGAAGCTGTCATCTGCCCCGCTGATGATAGTGTACGTCACAAGAGCATTGGGACCCTGAGGTGACGACAGAACATGTATTATTATGGTATTGTTAGGATTTGCATAAATATATCTGCATGTTTACGACACAAAACCCAACAAATTCAAACCAGACTTTAAGTCAATAGTTCCTGGTTGCTGTGTGTTTTCTTTCTCTCTAGGAAATCAGAGCATTAAAGGGGCCAGTAAGTTCGATGGACTTTGCTGAAATCAGGCTACAGAGAGGAAGAGCGTCGTAATTATCAAAGCAACTTTCATCTGGTAGGAAATCTGTTTACCACACGTCAATGTGTCACATCTCCAGATCGATCTACCTACTCGCCCAGCATGAATGAAAACCTTCTTCACAGAGACACTCCATAAAGGAGAGGCTTGTGGTTTCAAAAAGACCATGTAATAGTTCACAAATCAAGACGGAGACACAGACAGGAGACGAAAAAAGTAGAAAACGAGTGTAGTGATTACAGATGACCTATTCATATCTCATTTGTATCTGAAAAAAAAGTATTTTTATGGGACAGAGATCAAGCTTATGTCACGAAACTGGTAGATTTCTATGCTTGTTTTGAGAAAATATGACTTATAGCAGTCAAGGAGACAAGAAATACTTAATATAATGGAGATTTTAGCAGTGCAGCAACTGTAAACACCCCTTAATCCCTGAAATTTGTCAAAAATATAAACTTTTACACATCTTAAATCATATAATCTATAATAAAATGCATCATTTGTAAGGCCAAAATGCAGCAGAGGCTGAATGGTGATGTTCTAGTGAGACGTGTCCTCAGTCTTTGAACTTTTCGGGGCTATAGTGTTCCTCTATAAATGCAACTAATAGAGCCCCTGTTACCTTGGACGAGTACAAGCACAGTGACACATGTGATAGCTATAGCAAGAGGCTTTGGAACAGGAGAGGACGACTGAATGGGCCTGACGACAGAGCTCGGCGTTTATATTTGTGCCGGGGACAATAAGAGATCAGACAACTGTCTGACTCTGTCTTCTGCCAAAAAGAAAGAACAACATCAAAAAGCTACTGCTATTCAGTGCGATGAAGCTCTGGTTACAGCTGGTTAAGAGCTAAGCTAAAAGAGACTCTTTCAGCCATGCCTGATGCTGGTGTGCTGCGTTTTGATCCTGCCAGGACAATAGAGAGGCTTATATAGAGAGGCGCTGCATTAAGCTGTTGCTGTATCTGCATGTCGACACATTTACTGCCTTGGTGCTCACATAACCAGCTATTTTACATAAACTGTATACGTGCAGTAATGTTAAAGGGTAACATTAACATGCTGTCTCTCACGCTTTATTTAATCTGTATCTTTCAGCCATGCATTTGCTGAGCACGCAAGTTACATGTTCAGCCCCCCTGAACAGTTGAGCAGTTTGCAGTGCTAATTTTAGGACATTAGCATAAAGTTCTCTTCTCCCTGTTGTTGTGCTGCCTGTCGCAGCATAGCACAAGCACTAACTACACCAACTTCTTTCACCATCCTCCCGGAGATGTCCCCAAAGCCGCCCCCCGAAATGAATGTGAACCGCCCCGAATCTGAAATCTTTGTTTTCCTATATTATCACAAATCATTCAAAGTGACCTTTAATATAAATTGAACATCAAATGTGATTGTACTTCATCCAAAACATAGTTCATGTACTTTATACACATAACGTAACATTATCATTAGCTCACTCACTGTAAATGCTAACGTCGCTACTGACCGGTTAGCGAATGTTAACTGTAACGTTACCGTTAACGTCAAACAGTCTGACGTTAGCTAGCTGGGAACGTTAACATTAATACTAGCAAGTTTACATCATTGATTTGTGTTGAATTAACCGGTTCTGCTGCAACTGTATTGAGGTTAGAGGTCGGCAGTATGTGCTGTGTGTGTGTGTGTGTGTGTGTGTGTGTGTGTGTGTGTGTGTGTGTGTGTGTGTGTGTGTGAGTGGGTGTGTATTACTATATGTTGTGGGGATATGAATCTGTTTACACAGCCACATTGTTGCCTTCCTTTAGGTGACAAAATGCACATCTCCATAACATATTTTATGGTGAGGACTTGGTTTAGGGTTAGGGTAAAGTAAGGTTTAGGCTGAGGTTAGGATAATGGTTAGGATTAGGTAAATAACTGTTACACTTAGGGTTAAATTAAGTCTCCAGGAAATGAATGTAAGTCAATAAGAAAGAAAGGAATAAGTAAGAAATAGAGTATTTATGGAGGAGATATTTCATTATATAAAGACAAATGAAATATTTTCCCTTCAACAGCATGTTTAACAAAATTTGTGGATAAATGTTAATGCACCAACAAGTCCAGACATGGTGGCCGCTCGCCAAACACTCAATCACAAATCCAGACACTCAAGAGTCAATATTGTAAGGCCAAGTTCATGACTTGCTCTTATCTCTTCCCCCAGCCTGTTTTTACGACGGATAAAACCTCCGTCTTCTTGACCCGATCTCTCATTGCATTACCAGAAACCTGGTCAGGGATCCAGGACCAGTAAAACAAAAAAAAAATGGACGGAGACGAGGAGGACGCAGAGCGAGCCTCCATTCATCTAAGGACCCTGCTGTCATCAATCAGTGGCTCCTGATCTGGCATTCCCATCAGCCACCTGGGCCGCAGTTCGGAAACCAACACCCGCGGCTTGCCAATTAATTTTCTGATAGGGTTCAAAGGCAGAGCAAGGGAGGTGGGAGAGGCTGAGCAGGGGGTCCATCTAGGCCACAGTCCAACACACATACCTATACAAATTATGAACACAGGCATTCATACACATAAAATATCTCCACACGTTAATCCTTCTCGCTCTCTTTACTAAACTAACATAAGTAATCACACGCACAAACGCACTGGTCACACGCACTGGTTGCCCTCTTGACCTTCGCTCAAGAGTTTGACTACTTTACAGCTTTGGTTGTTTGGAAGGGGGAGACCAATTAAACGGCAGCGTCCCAGGGAGAAAAGCGTACACCAGGCTGCAGCAGAAGGAAACTCATTTAGCAGATGAGTGCTTTTTGGGAGCAGGCAGCTCCTATGAGAAGTGAGAGGTGCGAAGCAGACAGCGCCATCGGGGATAGTGAGCTTCCTGCATGCAACACGCAAGCCAATCATAACACAGACTGCTGAAAACATGCAACGTGTTGTTACCTCACGATTTTCCCAAGACTCACGATTTTAATTACCCTCGCCCAGTTTCCTCCTGGGGTCACAATTTTGCATTTCTCCAGATTTATGGTACTCTCTTTTCATTATCTTAACTTGTTACTGGCTCTGTACAATGTGTATAATCCCCACAGTTTCCACCCAGACGACAATAGAGCTACGCCTAGTTATTGCTATGCTTGCGACAGCGCAGTTTGGGTTCAGTGCACATCACAGCGTGCAGCGCCTGAAGCTGAGCTTTGCTGGACGTCGCCAAAAGCCGTTGTGGCGTGGCACAAGCCCTCGGAAATAACAGGTTATAGAGCGCAGCGGTGCCGTTGTCGCGTTGTGTCTGAAAGGGCCTTCAGTGAAAGAGAGACGGAGGGAAATACATGCCAAGTTTACACCAGAGGGGCAAATTATTCAGTTCTCTTTCCTGACAATTAAAGGTAAAATTAAAAGTTGGTGGAGCGTAGTTAATACTTTGCTATTTCTTTAAAAGTCACCAGAATGAAGGGAAACAGAGTCTCTGAAACTCAGATTTTCTGGAGGAGTTTCAAGGTTGGCATGTATGGTTGTCACTGTATTTAGAGGTAGAGATGTAGTAGAGTATTTAGGATTTAGAGGTAGAGATGTATTTAGAGTATTTAGGATTTAGAGGTAGAGATGGACCAACTGGCTGCATTGCTGCTTTGTAAATCTGTTCATTCACAACTGCAAAAAGTGTCTAGAAATACTGTACACTTGCGGTGGGCGTGTAAGCCTCTGGAACACATTACCGTTCACTTTCAGAGACCTCTCCTAAAACAGCCATTGTTGCACTTTTCTTCATTAATAAATGTTTTTTTTTTTTTTTACCTGTGTCATATTTTCCACATAAGGTTAGACTTCTAATAAAACCTTCAGTCTTTCAAGGCAGCATTTTCATTTCAAATGAGGTGAGAAACATTTTCAGAGAGGCCCAGCCTGCATTAGACAAAAGAGCAAAGTTTTATATTGAATTTTCTTTCAACTCTACTGCATCTTTCTGGGGTGGAAATGGGCCTATAGCGAAAACCGGATGCGTAGAAACAGCAATTTTAATACCCTCACACATGAATCCCACATGTAGCACTGTTAAATTGGAAGGGATCATTATGATGTCTGAATTCAGCCCGTCAGCTGGCCAACAGCTTGCACTCTTGGCTACTCCACACTGGCTCACACATGTGGCTTTCTCAACGAGGGCTCCAGTGCGTTCCGTACGCTTAGTGTCAGCGCAACTTAAGTTTCCTGCGTAAGGATGTGGGCAAAGATTTGGCTGGCCTCGTATCTGGCTCCGAGTGAGAGCTGGAATGAAGTACAGGCTCCTATTTAGCAACCTATTCATGGCAGTGCTGAAGTTTGGAGTAAACATCTCCAGAATCTGTAATTCCTAAAAAGGCTCCTCTACTTTCTCTTTAAGTGTCTATGTTTTCTTTGCATTTGAATCCCTGCCTGGAAGCATAATGTGGATGAAAGCTCTTTAAATTCATCACTTGGGAAGACTTAAATGCATATGTGTGCATGTAAAAATGCTTAATTTTCGACAAATGACTTTAAGTTTCATCTTACGGACCACAGCTCAAGCTGACACTCAGATGTAAGGAAAAAGTGAACAAGGTTGATTTCAATACCATATGCTTTCAGGATCAAAGCTGTGAATACTTTGGCGCTAAAAAAGAAAATAATCAAATAATGTCCTTAAAATCCCCCTTAAAAAGACTGACCTGCCTCCAGGTCTGAGATTTACAGTCAATATAGTATTCTGACTTAAGAAAAACATCCAGAAGTGAGACTTTGTAGGACTTTTCTCACATTCGGAGCAAAGAGAAAGGGGGTGAGGCAACAGCTGTGCAATAAAAAAAACGTGTGGCCACATGAGTTAACGTTAAATTTGAATCCATATTCTCTCTTTCTAATCTCTCTCCCCTCTGTGACCCCACTTTTTCCATTCACTTCAACTGTGTCTTTTGGCTTGGTTGAGGGACCGCAGACCTTGGAGGTGCCTGCGTTTCACTCACTGCAGAATTTAAAGTCCATATCCTGCCTAAAGCAGCAAAAGATGGAGCCTTTAGCTAATTGAGAGCGATACCGGTGATGTAACGTGAACTATGGGGTTCGCGGAGGGACTATCGGAGCGGCAGGCCGAAAAATCAATCGCTGGCCGTCCTCCTGCAGGCCGTGTGACTCCAGTGGCCTCAACGCGTCTCAGATAACGTCAACATGAGACAGAAAAGGACAATTCTGTGTGTGTGTAGGAGTCTGGAGGAGTAAAATGTGTGGAGGCACATTGATTTAATGTGATGTCTAAGTGTTCCTGCATGAGAGAGAACGCAGCAAAATCTGTCTCTGCCACTTTGTGTCACTGCCTGTTGATGAAGTTAACGAGTTAAACTAATCACACTGTACTGTACTGTTGCAGGCAATTTACTGATTAATGTCATGTACTGTTGTTTTTTTCTCATTACCTGATTAACATTTTGGTCTCTAAGATGTCTGAAAAGTTCCCAGAGCTCAAGGTGACATCTTCAACTGGCATGTTTTGTCTGATCGATAACAGCAAACAAAAGGTGTTTTTGCGAGGACTAATAATTGATTATCAAAACAGTTGCTGACAAATTTCTCACCATCGACGAACCAATTAATTTAACTCTTATGTCAGTCTTACTCTAAGGTGCTCTACACGTGTCGCGTCTAAAATGTGTGGAAAACATCAGCTGTGTTGCTTTTTTCTATCTAATGTGCTCTAAGAGGTTGCTGTTGCCGTTACTAGGCAACCAAAACCTGCTTGCAGCGATGACGATGAATTTGTGATAACTTAGCAGGAAGCCTCATTGGCTAAATGAAACTCAGTCAAAATAAAGATAAATGCGTTTCCAGCACCGTAAATCCCTCACAGAGGCTTTACACTCGACCTGGCTGGCTGTCCTTTCAAAAGGCTGAACCCAGTAAAACAGATCATACAGCTCTGGGTCGCCCTGCACTAAAATGATTAACTTCTCCATATATGTGTCATAGTCTGATATTTACAGAAGAAAGAAAAGATATTTGACGGCAGTGACTGGTTGTTACTGCAGCATTTCAAAACTATTTTTATCTTGGGGTGCAGACGTCACAGCCTGCAAAGTGGGGACCACCATCATGTCTGTCTACACTGACAACAATGGATCTGAGCATGCAAAAGATGTGAATGGCCCCTAACGCTTTATGTTTGATAACATATTTGTTGACCAACTAGTAAGTATCCTCTAAAACGCCCCTCTCTACCCACAATGGACAACTTCTAAATCGTACCTATTGTTCGCTCTATTGCTCATTTGCACATAAATCCCATAATTCCTACCACAGACTTAATGTTGTTTCAATTGCTTTTCTGCCATGAATATCTGCATTTTTTTGGCATGAAAACGTTCCAATGTAAAGATCCTAAATGTCGACTTTACATTATTGACAGCTGTGCTGGCCTCAAAATCCCATTTGAATCTATAGTGGTTTCTACACTGTAGGAACAAAAATTTAGAGCTTATTTTCAATTGAAATCACTCCCAGGATATCTATTCTGAAAGCAGTGGAGTGGAAAACGGGCACAGAAAAGTGCAAAAACACTGTCAGACAGAATAGAAACTGGGGGAGCCATTACCTTGTCTGCATCCGTGGCTGTTAGCTGCATTATCTTGAAGCCATCTCCGACGTTCTCCTCAATGGTCACATCAAGAATGTCATTAGGGAAAACAGGCGGGTTGTCATTGACGTCCTGCAGCGTGATCTCCACCTGCAGCGGAAGAATAAACACCACAGTTTCCGTTAAAGCGCTGCCAAACTCGGCCTGCTACAGCTGTTAAGATCGCCGCAAAGAAAAAAAAAAGTGTCCATCTTCTTGGGTTTCAGATGATGAAGAAGCTGCACAAGAAAGAGGAAAGCTGGAGAAGCTGGAGAGGAAAATGTTTGAAAAGATGAAGTGTGGTACACAGTGTATTCCCATGAAAAATCAAAAACTAAGGAGAATGAATTATTGTTTTTCCCACAGATCATTTATTTAGGATTTAATAGTTGAAGTCTCTCCTTCAAAGCTACAACACAACAACTATGTTACATATTTGATCAACACTCAATCAAGACCAGAATATTTTCACGTTCCCTATAACTCAATAATCATTTTTTATGCTCCAACACCATATGCACAAAGCAGTAACCAAATGTAATCATAATGTTAATACGTCATGGCCCAGCAGAGGAGCAGCAGTGCTAATTGTCATCACTGGGATGTTATCTTCTGTCTGACTGTACTAGTTAGCTGGTGAAGTTGCCTTAGATAAGGCTTCCCACTTTTTCCAACCTGTTTCAATGTCCGTAGAGCATTATGTGATTTGCTCCAAAGGAAAACCTTGTTGTCAAATATAATCAATTTAATAACAAGACAAGAGAGCTATTCAGCCATGTCACTGTCCCAAATATCAAGATATCACCAACAAACGAGAGGCCAGGTGTAATGTTACTGCCGTCCACTGATGAAGCAGCGAGTTGAATAGCAAATATGAGATGATCACTAAGTAGGGGATATTGCACAGAGAGCTGTTCATCCACGTCGGGGGATGTGGCATCAATCTTTGGATTTCAATATTTGCATTATCTTTTTGCAGCTAGCACATTAATTCAGAACTGTGAACCTTTATTTACATCAAATGTTGTGTTGTGTTGAAAATGTGACACAACACAGAGCATTTAAATTTAAAATAGAAATCAGCCATACCACTTCAGTTCATAAAGACTGTAGACAATAAATTAGAATGTAGTATAATAATAAAATAATATAATAATAGTATAATATATTATAGTAATACAATACTAATAAAAATAGATTATCCATTCAGACCACGATAGGCTATAAGCTACATAAAAATCATCACATATATAGGGGATAATGTACAGTGAGCCGGTCATTGTTGTGAAATTAACCCTGACAGGGTGGATCCCGATGCAAAGCTGATTAAAAGTCTAGTAGTCTGCAGACACATGGCCTCTGTGACAGGTATGTAGGGTGAGTCGGTCATAGACCCCTTCAGGGCGATGCGGCACCATCTAGCATCGTCCTGAAGGGGTTTATGACACAACGATGGTAGCTGTACATTATTACCTACTTACTGAGGAAATCAATGATATCAATCAATGATGGTTTACCAGAGATTGACACCAGAACCGTCGGTTACACACAGTCTGCTAGAAAGAAATGACAGCTGTGTAATAAATGAATGTATTCAATTAAACTAACTAATTAAAGAAGAAACAAAGCCATTTGCTTGTTGATGTTAGTAGTACTACAGTATTACTACCGCTCCAGATACCCACATGTTCAACTGCCATATAACATATCAAGAGAACTGCATTGTGGGTAGAGCTCATATGCCCCACTGTCACCGGAGCTTATGGAAATTGTACAATTTACAAATTGACTTGAGGCTCTTTTCCATGGAGACTTACAGTGAGTGTAACAGTAGAGCAAACTAACTGCAGCTCAGGGATTTTCACTTTCATGTCTTAGAAACCAAAATAAACACACATTACTGTGGACCACAGACCCCCCATGTGGATAAACTTTGTCCCGTACAGTGAGACTTGCTCTGATAACCTAATGTAATACAGACGCAGCAGTGGGAAGACTGAAACCTATGATTAGATTGATTGCTTATATAAATTATGTGATTTCAAGTAAATCAAAGTGACATTTATTTTTCCTCAATTTACAAAAAAAGATCACATGAGCCCACTTGAGGATCCCCAACGGTTCTTTCACCACACTTGGAGAGCGCTTTGTCTCTGTCCTGGTTTGTGGATAACATGCTACAAGGCCAAAAGTATGTGGACAGACCGTTCCACATGCTTTTTCTGTGCTTGTCATGGTTTAGGATAGGACTCTTACTTTCAGATAAGGGAAATCTTAATGCTACAGCATACAATATCTTGCAAAATAGTGTGGTTACAACTTTGTGGCAACAGTTTGGGGAAGGCCTTTTCCTATTTTAACATGACAATACCCCAATGCAACCCCATCCTACAACAACAGCACTAGAATTCAAAGAAATATAAGCAATCATTTGTACATCAAAACACATTTACCACTACAGATCCAGTGGGATTCAAGCCAGCCTACCACAACCAGCCACCTATAGCAGGACAAAGCTATGCAAATGTCTGAGGGAAAGTGGAAACCCTGGAGACAGTGAGAGTGAGACATTTATGGTTTCAGATGTTCTGTGTCTTGTGTGGCAATATTACATTTCCACTCGTATCCCACAACTTAAACTGCGATCCCCCCTCCACCTCATCCACTAACCCAAATATGCATTTCAAAGCCAGTAAACACGGCCCGCTTTTGAATCATAACAGACATTTTGCTGCGCATTCTCTGTTTATTGACTCTATAAATATGGAAAAGCCGTGTTTAAATTCTCCAGTGATAGGATCTCCATTAATGTTGACAGTGATTATGGTAATTTCTTGTGCGAGGCATCACAAGATGCCCCAGCCTCTCTTTCGCAAGCCTCCCCCCCTGAAAACACACACATACGAAGCAACGTGCTAGTGAGCTGAAATAGGAAATGGAGAAAGAACAGTTGTCAGAAAGTCTACAATGGGTGCAGCTTTTTGAGGCAACAAGAGTTTCCCAGCGGGCATTTATAGAGCAGACAATAGGCCTCAAGGCCGTACGACCGCCGAGGTGGGGGGTCAGATAGAGCAGCCTATTCATACTCGGCTATTGACAGGAAAAGCAGACTTCACATGTCCCACAAATCTGCTTTGCAACCAACAGTAGCAGGAAACTCGTCGTAACAGCTGCTACAGACTCCTTTTTGGGGGGGAAAAAAAGCTCAGTTCATTAAAGATGACCCAGAACTAAAAGCTTGGGGGAGATGTAGCTGAAATGGTGTCAGACTGTGGCTGAATAAAATATTGCTGTTTACTGCTATGATGACACCGACTGCAGCGGGGCAAATCTGAATCCGGTCACAATTACACTGAACACTAATTCATCTGATCTGCTTGTGCCAGGATGTTGTCCACTTATTAAACCGACCCTGAGCTGGTGTCTGCATGAGTGGAGATAATTACAGAAGAACAAGGCAGATTATGTCCTGGGCACCGGCAATGCAAAAGTCGCATAAACAAGCCACAATGGCAGCGGCTCTCGACTCAACTTGCGCCTGAGCCGAGGGACCGCGGCAAAGTCAACAAACAATGAATATTTATCTCCCGCCCTGTGTGTCCCCTTGATGTGTAAATAATGCAAGGCCCACTTCTGAAGAGTGAACTAATTAGGGTAGAAGTGCAGTTTTGAGAAATAATTACGCCTCACGCTTCCAGTTTGCATTACCCAGGCTCCCATGGGGCAGGAATATATCAAAGAGCTTTGGTGCAAAATTCATCGGGAGGAAGAGGAAGCAAGGTCAGGAGGGAGGGAGGCTGGGAGACGAGAGGCTTTGTTCCCTCTACCTGTCTCGGCGGACCCAGACGCCCCGGCCGAGGCAGGTGAAACACATTAGTTTACAAGCTAAAAGATTGTGTTTCACGAACTACTGTTTCAAGTTGCAGGTGCTGCCAACTGGCTGCCAGAGTTTTATTATTCATGGGGAGGTATGAATGATTCACGCGTCAAGTGGTTCCTGAGCGCTGTCGATTATGAGACCATAAGTGATGGAAGGTATTTGTCCAAGAGGCTGAGACTGGAGCTCGTACTCAGCAGTGATAAATTAATCTTGTCACCTAATTCCCAGAGCTTATATAATATCCAGGTGGGATAATTTAGATGCCTGAGCATATGTTATGTAATCTGGTCTCCTTTCTCACTTATACAATTTAAATTTAAAGGCTCAGTTCATCCATATTACAGAGAGACACCAGATAGTTTAGTTTTAAGGAGCTGAGGTTTTGAGATATCTGGAATTTCTGCGGTGACCAATAATAAAGAGGAAATATTTTTTTTTTGCTCAAAGCATGGGAAAATACATTTGAAAAATTCAACAGCAGCTAGTCTTTCCAGTAAAAATATCCTGATTACTTTGAATAATTCACTGACGTCCCTGGAACTGATGAAGGATTATGTCTATGGATTATGATCAAACAGCAACCAAACATTGATTCTGGACAAACATGCTGCTGTTGAATTCTTCAAGTGCAATTTGAACGCTATGAGAAGCAATAACTCCAATAAAAAGGACTTATTTTGCTTTTGTGTATCCTCCCTTTCCTTTAGTGTGTTATGTAGTTTTTTTTAATGCATGTGCAAAGCCCAAAGTGTACATCAAAATCACCCTATCCCACAGAAACACTGCTCCTGAGCTGCCTGAAAACTTCAGTAACATGGTGATGTCAACAAGTATCACACTTAATAACAACATAATACCAGCTAGTTTGGCACACCTTCAAACAAAGCCAGTTAAAGAGGAGCTGGAGCAGAGTCTGAAGAGTTTGGCTCAGTGGACCAATCACAGCAGTGGGCCAGCTGTCCAATCGGAGCAGACTTTGCTTTTCGGTAAGAGGTGGGCAGGAGCTCAAACAGATTATTTGAGAGCCAGTATGAGAAAAAAATTACATTAAAGCATGTAAACATGTTCTAGTAGAAACCCGAAATACAAGAATGCTCCTAAAAATAAGTATAATACGTCCTCTTTAACCTCCACTACATCCACTACTAGTATCTGCGTTGCTACGGCTAGTTGAAAAAACACTGTATACTGTATGTTTTTGTAATTTGGGTAAACTGACCTTTAAAAAGTATCCCCGTGTTGCTGCATCATTCATTCACATTTTGTACTACTGACGCTAACCATCTTTAAAATGACTTGCTTGTGGAAGCAAAGCAGACATCAAAGTGCAGACACTTACCTCAAGAGTAACGGAATATACCAGAAATAATCCTCCCGTCCCGCCACGCTATAATAGCCGGAGTGAGAAGAAACAGTTCTGGTTACAGCTGAAGGTAAAAGCATCACCTGACATCCCTCAGAGCAAACAACGTTCACCATTTTCCTCACATCTAAAAAGTGGAAGTAGCACCGGTTTTCATATGTTTCCCACTTAAAACGTCTCAAACTTGCAGCTCTGCCAAGAACAAACAGACCGGGGGAAAAGTCGCTGCAGGAGCACGAGATCTATCATTCGAGCACAATCCCATGTACGCTGCATGCCCACATATTTTGTCAGTTACCCACACAGTTATTTCTCCTAACCTGTAGAGGGTCAGATTAATTAAGAGAGGGGTGGTTTGCATTACAGATGAGTAATACAGTCCACTGAACACCACAAACTTCTGAGAGAAAAGCTTGGAATTCACATCATTAGCGCAAACATTTCTTCCAAAGCAGACCTTCCTGAAAAAAAGTGAACTGAGCGCAACTGATGCAACAGTTGGCCTGTAAAAGTTGAGCTCATCTGATCGTAAAAGCTGGAGCAAGGGTGCGCCTCCTGCAGGAAACAATCATTTCAAAATGATTAAATGTCTCATTAGATGCTGTTGACGACTCGGGGTCAAGGGTTGACGGGAAGCACCGTCGACTTCCAGCTCTCGTTTATACTTGGCCTCTGAGATTGAACGATTCCACTTTGCATCACTTTTTTTTTTACTGAGCTGCACCTACTGTGTCAAAAAAAACCAAAACTGTGGATTACAAAGCATTTCCAAATATAACACTTCATCATGAAGCCAGAGCCAGAAACATGTGCTGTTAAAAGGAATTAGTCAGGCTTTGGCACAGTATAAACAGCTAAATGGCACGAAGGAATTTTTGCAATGCCGTAAAAGAGTCAACGTGCTGATTCCACGACTTATGATAAATAAATGACCGAATCTAATCCAGTCTGAGGTATGATGCACTATTTGTTTACAATGCCATGATGGTTATCTAAGGTTACACTGGTCTAATGCCTCAGCTGGGGCCTTGTGTAACGTGAGGACCGTGACCGAGTCGGAGGCTGGTACAGCTTGGGCTGGTTAGCAGAGAGTATTCCAACAGAAGCAGAAAAATACAAAGGCTCCGATTGCTGCAGCAGGAGAGTCATCGGCGGGCCTTCTCATATGCAGACGTAGAGGTTTCCTCCCGTCCAACCGCCGACTGCGAAACCTTCAAACAACTGCACCCAATCAGGTCAGTCAGGACGTCCCAACTCATTCCCACAACTGCTTCAACAAAGTATTAATCTACCTCCCTGCACACTGGAAAACCATACTTCCCCCAAACTTTATATATATTAAAGAGCCACTGTGATGTGCAGAAGAATCAGTCATCCTCTCAACTTTGAAAATGGATTATCGAGCGTCTAGAAGAAGCCCGGGCCCGTGTCTGTGTTTGCCTCGCTTAATCTGAAAACCGTATGGCATGATCCACGCACATCTGATGAATGCTC
Organism: Pterois miles; assembly: GCA_947000775.1. Lineage (NCBI taxonomy): Eukaryota > Metazoa > Chordata > Actinopteri > Perciformes > Scorpaenidae > Pterois > Pterois miles. The sequence goes on from CAMQGK010000193.1 coordinate 6,465,969, forward strand.
TGCTGTGTAAGAAGAGAAATTGTGAAGTGGGAGATAAAATGGCACATTCGACATAATTAATTTCCTGCAAACCCCAGAGATGTGCAGACAAAGCCCATCATTATTTCACTTCAACTTCACTTCCTTCTTTTGTGGTTGTTGCAACTGTTTAGCTACAACGTCATAGACTCTTGGCTCCAGATTACTTTACAGCATACATATTGGTCATACGAGGATGACATATAATATGTTGCATCCTATTTCAACTGCTTTTAAACTTGACTTTGGACAGAATGCAAACTGCATTTTATGACATTAGCAATGTGACAATGAATCTTCATCCAGAAGTGATGGATTTTGGAGTCTATGTCCACAGTATCACCACTACATCTCCAGCAGACTGCTGAATCTTTTAAACCAAGTCTATAGAACTTCAGGCTGTTGTCATTCACCATTTGTAGCTACATTATACGTATGAAGTAATGCACTGTAATTTGGACTGCAAATGTAATCCACGTAAACATGAAAAAACGCTTTGGATGGATACGTTGACCTAGTGGGGTCCAGAAGAAGCGGTGTCAAATTTTTAAATTGAACAAGCTTCACCATCAGATCTCTGGACATAATTGGCGAACTGCTGCAAATCTCATCCCTCTCATGTTCATCATACGCTTCACGTCCTTCACCAAAGACCTGACAATTTGATGTAACTTATCTGCTGACCTTAGAGATTGTAAATTTGACCCAAAGATCTTTCGCAATACATAATTGTAGATATCTCGAGAACTGAGTTTTAGGTAAATCATACTGGTGCTTTGGAACCTCAAATGATTTAAGTGTATTGGTGCAATATAAATCTTGTGTATGTATGTAAGAATACCCTTTTCCACCCATTCCTTCCAAATACATGATTATTTGTCAATGCTTCGATTTAGCCAAATACTTGAGGTTTTATTTGAGTGAGGGTCAAAATTTGTCAGCCCTGAATTTTTGATTGCAAGTGTAATAACTCATGGGCTCCGTGGGTCAAGGACACTGGTAAAAGTGCCATCTCAGCTCTCTAATAACAACAAAAGGAAACAGAACTAAATAATTAAGACAAGGTCAAACTGATCTCTTCCGTACGGTTTCTTTAACACGTGTACAATCCCAACTGGCTCGATCTGTCAAACAAATGGCTGCAGAGTAATTCATCTTCCAACCGCAGTCATCAGGCTCGGCAAAGTGCACGCGCTCTGGAGACAGGAATTTGAGCGTGCCGGAGATGGGAATGTGCCCGGGAAAAGAGCAGACAAAGCTGGATGTCAGCCAAACCTCAATGCACTGTGCAAGAGAGAAGTCAGGATACGATCATATCCCCCTCAAGTCCCCCAAAACCTTCTGGAAAGAAAGAAAAAAAAACAACAAAAAAAGGACTAGAGTGAGTAAGAGAAAGAGACAGACAAAACAAAACAGGGGAGCCTGCAAACGATCACAAAGCACCTTGGCCGTATGTAACCAACAAGGGGAGAGAGTGGAGAGACAATGCTGGACAAGTGGTTTTAATAAAAGGGATCACTGTCCTCTCGGCGGACCACTTCACCAACTGTTAAAGGATTGTTTGTCTACAGCAGGCCCCCTCAAGCCCCCTGCAAACCCTTGCCAAGCGAGGTTCCCTCTGAGCATTTCTTGTGGGACATACTGCATAACCCGACAGAGCGAATAACCCACCAGGTCATCTGGACCAGTGTGCTGTTTCACAGAGACTCCGCGCTGGCCCACATCTGAGTGGAAACAAACGGTGATGGATTGCCATTTTTAATGGTGCCGTATCCGGCCGTGAGCGGTGCACACTGGGGTTCTTCTTCACTATAAACAGCCATAACTCCTTCCCTCTTATTCCTACCTGAGGAGAGTTAGATGGAAAGTTTAATTAGACCTTGTGCAAGATCAGAGTGGAGCTAATGGAGGCGAGACAAGATTTAGCTCTCCTTGAAGCCGGAGCACAATTCAAAGCCATCGTCAAAATTACCATAGCCTATTAAACGCAGCGTGTTCTGTATCCCTGGATTAAGAGGTTAGAAGAACATCAAAACAAGCATTTTCTCCTTCTTGAGGAGATGAAAGGTAAAAAACAAAATAATTAGCCTATTTGTGAAAAGTATGCTTTGAAGAAGTAAGGAAAGAAATGTATTTTCTTTTTTATCAGTTATCTGTGTTTTTTAAGGACTTCTTAAAAAAGTGGAAGGAGACCATAACTGGAGTCAGCCGCCTATCGGTATCCATGTTGGTGCCACCGACTCTGCGTGAGTCTGTGGCCTTATCACGGCGCTCTCTACACAATTACCTCCAATTACAGCATTCAAACCATGCAGACCGTGGAAAGAAGAGAAACTGAGAAACACAACACTTTGTAATTGCTCATAAAACCCCTCAAAATAGATAAGAAAAGATTGCAAATTTTAACCATTTCTGGTACTGAAAACCTATATGCTATAGAAATTACCATTTTTGGACACTTCTTACTGTTTCCCGTCTACGTTTCAGACTAAAATATTGTACTTTTTAATTATTTTCCTACTTCTAAAGACTGTAATTACCACTTTGCTGAAAAGCATTGCACATTCAAACAAGCTCATTTGCAGTTTTCCAATAACAATGTCAGCTTTTCAAGAGCTGCCTTGTGTTAAACTTGATGGCAACACTTGTTTTTTTGTACAAAGGATAAGAGGTAAGAGAACGTTTTCCAGCTAGTAGAGAAGCATGTAATCCTTCAACTGATATGAAAGGTGGGAAAATCCCCAAAATCAGAGATACAAGCTTCATCAGACAGCTGCAATATAACACACTGCTGCAGTTTAAACTCTCCAAGAGTATAATGAAGTAGTCAGACTCAGCGCCACCTGGACCGCGTACAACATTAAAAATATAGCTTACAGGTTAATGCACCAATATATTAACACGCTGAAAAGGGTATTTGTCACTTACTTTTAATGGAGTATTTCTTTCAATGCGGTACAGCTACGTGATGTCCAAAAAAGTAATATTGTCTTCTTTTGAAGCAAATTTGCAGCGATTTGTTTTGAGCCATCATACATAGCTAAATATAAAATGAGCAGACTGTTCCAAATGGCCCGGTATGTACCGTCAGGCTTTACATCAGTGGGATTTTAACAGATAAATGCTAGATCTAAGTGATATCAGGCATCTTCCTCTAAAGCCAACGTTGCTTTCCAAGACCTCTGGAAGATCTGTGAGAGGCTTTAGAGACTATTATGGCATCCATTTCATAGTTGCTGTCGACCAGTGATAAATGCATGAGATTTACAGGAGCTGGGGGCGGGGGGGCGAATGACGCATTATAGGAAAGCATCTCAGTCTAAATTTGACCTCATTATCATCGAGTCACATCGGTGATGACATCCCCCCTCCAGCAGTAAGCTAATTCCTTAACCTAGAAATCTGGGTTAGATAATTAGCCTACTGTAATGATGTTTGGGACTGATTTGATTATCAGTTCATTAGATCTGGTTTCCTTGTTGGGAGCTCAGAGAGCATCAAAGGAAATGTTGTTCCCAGACTTTTCCTTGTCTACTTGATTGCTGGTGATGGAGTTCGGGTTTTGATTCATGAAATTTTTGTCCCTTATTAGTTCTTGCCAACCTGTTGTCACTCCCACCTCCTCAAATATTGCCATTGTTACTCAACAGGCTTTAAACTTACTCCACCGTTAACACACCAGCGATATTATTTGACGGTCGGAGCAAGTGACACAGTATTAAGAGCCTGCTCATTGCTGGCGGTAGGGGTGGTGGATTTGTCAGACAAATGCAGGACTCACCCAGGAGACTGGTGTTTGTGGCCTTATTATTGTAGTCCTGTGAATGGGTAGTCCCATTGTTCATGAGTCAGCTGTTAGTCTCGGTAGTCTCTTGAGTTGTTAGTCAGTGAAGTTAATGTCAACCATGGCCGTTTGTGGTTGCCTAAACCTAACTTCCTGTGAAGTTTATTTTGAAAGTACACTCTGCATGTATCAAGCGTATATTGACACGCCGTTCCTGGCTCATCCAAAAGTAATGCAAGAGAGGTAACCTGTGCGTTGGTCTCCGATGCCGAGGAGCACTGACCAAACGGAGATATTTAATGAGTTGGGAGCAAGAACGAAAGTAGTTGAAACACAAACTCTTGAGGGTTTTCACTGTCACTATGTTAGCACATTATTAGGAAATTAACGCTCTGGATATCAGTAAAGAATGCCAGTCTCCATCTAAGTCAGAGGGTTCAGTTTTACATTTAACATTTCCTGGCTGGCAGAGAGGTGAGAATTGAAAAAAGCTGATACTTAACTGCTGTTTACTTCATTTAAACAAGCATAAGTGGAGGAGCGAAGGACAGCGAGTCAAGAATGTAAGTGCATATGCGTGTTTAAACGTGTAGAAACCAGCTTTAATCCAAAAAAGGACTTGGATTGTTGTGTGAAACCCCCAGGAGCCCCTGTTTATGTGAAAAACCCCTGTGGACATTAAAGGGAGGAGCAACAGGGCGGGGGTGGGGGTGGTGTATATGTGTGTGAACGGAGGGGTGATGCAGTAGTCGAGCTTGCGGCTGACCTGTGCTCCAGAGGGAAGTCCGACTGCCACCCAGCGCTCCTGCTGATCAGACTAAAAATAAAACAGTTGCTAAACTTGGAACAATGGACAGAAATTGTTTGTGGCATTTTGAGCAATTCTGAGTGCACTTAATGCGATATGAAATATGCTCATAAGACAGATGCCACTCTCCTGTCTGTTGCAGTATGTATGGAGTGAAAGCAGGGAAGTGGTGAGCTTAGTTTAGCATAAAAGCTAGAAAGAAAAACAGAAATGCGAAAACAACAATTTGGGGTTTTAAGGACAGTTATGTGCTGTAACTACTCCTGACCAACAACAGTTTCTACATCCACCAACTGCAGCTGTTTTCTGCAAAAAAACAACAACTGATGAACTCACTGTACACTACCATCCCAGCGCCAAATACCAGACAGGCAGAGTTAATGGAGAGCTGGTGAAGAAAGTATAACGTGTTAGCAAGAGTCAGGTATCTTTTTCTGGAGATGGAGTCGACCAAACCAACTCCAAGAAACACAGCTTTCGTCCAGGAGACCGCTGTTCGTGTGCCGTGTGAAACCAACAATGTGTTGTCAGCGTTAAGTTTCACTTTCACTATACAAATAGTAATTTTATGCCAAACCATGATGTTTTTTTTCCTAAACCTAAGCAAGTGTTTTTGTTTGAATTCAGAACGTTAACCACAGGTTTAGTCCGACCGTAGTGGAGCGCCATAGTTTGACGTGAATGGCTAATCAGTGCGTTAGAAAGTGAGTCCTGACGAGTTGGGTTGAGAACGTGTTGTACAGTCATCAAGTGGACAAACACAACTCCACATGAATGATAGTGTTGCTCTGTGTTGGCTAATTCGTTAGCTGCAACAGTTTCATAGTACAACAGTCTCTCAGCCTGATTCGGATTTCTTTGCCCCTCGTGGCCAAAGGAATTAATCAATTTCTTATAAATACTGCTTCACACCACATAAGTCATCTTGGTTATTCCTAAACCAAGAAACAACCAAATTTTGTGCTTCATCGTCATGAAAGCTATTTCTCTTTTTGGCGCAGCATACATCTGCCGCGGTCGTTTAGGACTCAGCAGGAACCAGCTTGGAAAGACGACCTGATCTGAAGACGTTCTGAGGGGCAAAAGAAGAAGAAAAAAAAAATGACGGGGAAACGTTGATGAATTTAACATGAGGTGGCGTAAAAAAGACTTCTGCCAAATGACTTGACAATGAGGGACAGTTTCCCCCTGCTGAGGCCATTCATAGAAACCGGCTGGAGGGCCCTGAGATAGCTCTGCCCCTCTTTTCTCTTTCTCACACACACATACAAATGGAGGAAAATGCAAACTGTGCACCAATCACACGGTAGGCTATGACACGCTCATTCATACGTGTGTGATGGAGGCCACCCCTCCTCCTCCTGTCATACCGCACACATACCTCGACACGCACTTCCTCACTACAAGGAGGTCTTCACATGTTTAACTCTCCTTTATTATCATGAAGATGGGCCTTTTAGAAGTACCATCCATCTTAATTAACAAGCCATTTGTATGCACTTCAGCCTCCAAGACAAAATAGCATGGGAAGAAATCCTGTGGCCAAAGACGAACTCTCGGGCTCTAAGACATCATTAGCGGATTAGAAAGAAAACTTCAATGGTCTTCCCATGTTGCCTGCACATTTCATTATCTCCCACTGTTCACGGCCATTCCCAGCTTCATCCTTTGCATTTTACGGATCCAAAACTTTCTCCGTGGAGTGAGAGCCTCGCTTCCCATTCCTTTAGAGTTCCACATAATTTGAGGCACTCTCTTCCTGATTTACGGCCCGGCCGTAACATCAATGCCTCACTGTCTGTAAAGCGAAAGCGACTGGCGTATAGCATGTCGTTCTGCGGCTACTGAAACGAGTGAATATAATTTCTGCTTTCAGACGTCAAGCACGAACAAACAAATGTCAGCCTCAATATGATCTGTTTTCCCTCATGGCTAAACGGCTTGCAATAAGAAGAGCTGTTGAAAGATCACTATTTTAAAGTGGCAGGATTCTGGCTTTGGAAAGGGTCACTTCTCTGGGTGCTGTGTGAGTGTGAGGGGGTCTTCCCATAGGGCCTGTGTCTGCAAAACAAAAAGGAAATGTTTCAAAAACAGCCTTATGGGTAATTCGCCTTCACAGCCATCGCTTTTCTTTTTTTCTTTTTGTCTGGCGGCACGCTTGAACGCAGCTGAATAGTCAAGAGACAATTCGTCTCAATTCCCCATTCAGGAAACCTACAGAGACTATTAATTGTCAACTCATAAAGGCCCCATGGACGCCCCATGAGAGGAAGACTTTTTTCTCTCACTCCCCCTCCTCCTTTCTCTCCATCTCTACAATCATCCATAACACCTTTAGGTTTTCTCCGGGGTTTGGAGGGTCAGCGCGCGAGGTCAGAAGGTGATGATTAATTCCTCGGAGCTGTTGCATTGTGGGATCCCTTGGTTACTCTGGGGTCAAAACCCCAGTTTAGCACAAGGGTGTCATTTGTTAGTTGACCTCTCCTGCAGCTCTGACATGTATTTTAGTGGATCGGGAGAAGAAAAGCAGAAGAGGGGGACGACTTCTGTACTTCATTTCTATCACTTCTTGTTTAAATAAATCTGCCAGACTTTCATCCCCAAAAAAGAAAAGAGACAGGCCGCCCAGACAACAAGACTTGTGGGCATTTGGGATTTTGACAGAAAGAAATACTCAGACAACAAAAGAGCAATGCTGTCCTGACTTGGGAAGTGAAACCAGCAATCAGCAATCAGTCAAACAAAAGGACTCTTAAAATGGTGAACACCAAAGTCTGACAAAGTTGCTGTGTACTAGCAAGGAAACTGTTTAGTCTAGCAACAAAAGCAGCAATAAAAAAAGTCATTATCAATACCTGTGGCAAACAATGTTGGGGTGAAACACAAGATATACAGTGTATGCCAGACTCACTCCATACCCAGGCAAACACACAAACAGAGTGACATTAATTCAACATTTACACAACATTTTAAACAAGGCATCCAGGAAAAGGCGGATTGTGTTCGGGAACCAAAATCTTTATGAGATATGTTTAGACTGAGCAGCTCTGGATAATACAAATACACACATTTCTTGTTGGAAAACAAGCAAAGGGGTAAGATCTCATCCCGTTATAAAATCAGAGCTGCTTTTATTTTGCCATCAGTGTTTGAGGCAGATTTAACAGGATGTCAACGATGAATGAAAAATGTAATGAAAGCATTTTTGCCCACAAACAGTCAGAACCACTTTCATGACTTTTTGTGGATTCGGGAAAAAAACATCAGTGTGACCACAAACCGTGCCAGTATCACTACCATAAGGCCCGGTCGTGGACGCCACGTCAAAAAATCAAAACATTGGTTTGACGGCTGCACGTCACGGCTGCGGGGCAGGAGGGGAAACAAAAGCTTCTCATGTCTAAACTAGAGGACGTCTGGCCGCTGTCAGTCAGTGCAGAGAAGAGGATTTAAGCAGGGCTGCGTCGGGGTAAAAGGGCTTACGGTGTCACATATGATCTAGTCACCGACAGGAGCAGTCACCACCTCCACCTCCACCTCCACCCGTCCACCGACTCCGTCAACTCACCGCCACAGACGAAACCAACCGCTTGGCACAGAGAAAGGAGGAGGGGCGACTGAGTGGAAAAGGGGAATGAGGGCAGCAATTGAGAGACCAGAAAAAGACAAGTGAGGCCCTAAAGTCAATTGGGCCTCTTGTGTCTCCTCTCTGCTCCTTTTCTCTCTTCACTCTCCCCTCCTCTTATCCCCCACTCCTCTTTCTCCTGAACCCCCCCCCCCATCTCCACTCTTTTTGAGTCTCCCTCTCAGCTGTCCTGCCTGTTTTGTTCAACAGTGTCCCAAAGTGGTGGACTGATAAGCTGGGCTGATGTTGGCCTTTTCCACTAAGTATCATAAATCAATGACCCAGTGCGATCTCACAGGAAGCTATATTACGCATTTTAGGGTTTTTACAAGTCATCTGTACAGACACACAGCAAAACTAAGGTAACGTCCACAGTTAGATTTAGGCAACAAAATCACATAGTTAGGTTTAGGAAAACCGTCATGGTTGGGCTTAAAATTAATACATAAACTAAACGTTTTGCCTCATCTGATGAGAGGGTCGTGTTGTAAAAGACAGAGGGTGTCGGATCCTGTACAGACTGTAGGCAAATTTGTGATTTGTAATACTGGGCTACACAAATAAAATACAAAAATTACAATACAAAAGTACAGAAAACACGTCACAAATGGCACTTAAAAAACATGTCATTAATGTATCTTACAAAATAAAACACCAGTCTCCTGGCTGAAAGTCCTGTGTTTGTTAGACCCATCCAACTCCCCTCCCACCTGCCAGTCTTCCTCACTTTTTATTTCACGCCACTAGCTCTGATATTTACGCAGACACAATTACACTGCAGTCAGTACAAACTACGTGGTGTACAAACGAGACGCCAAAAGCAAGAACTGCGTTCTTATTTTATGCTAAGTTCCATCATATCATATCATATCATGTCATTAATGTGCCTTTTCATGCGACGGGGCTGGACGGATGTCCTTTCTCAAACAAAGCTAGAAAAAGTTGCTGAAAGTCAGTAGGATTTATACTCTGGGGATCATGAATGTCTGCACCAAATTTCATGGCAATTCATCACACCTCAGTGTTGTTGAGGTGTTTCCGTCCGGACCAAAGTGGTGGACTGACCGACCCAAAGACCAACAATGCCACCACTGCAGCCACACTGCTATCACGGCAAAAACCCAACCAATAAAACTCTTTTTAAACAATCCCTCTTTCCTGCCGTCGATCACACTGACTGGTTTATTAATTAGATTGATCCTTCATTGTATTACGTCCTGCCTGTACATCCTGTTCAAACAGGAAGGACATTACTTTAAGGAAGTAATACTATTGGCTGTTTCAGATGCTTGACAACAATGACAACATTTACCTTCTGATACGGGTCATTTTAACGGCATATTCCGTTTGGATATTCTGAATTAGGCCTTAATCTGAATGGAGCATTTTCTGATTAGGAAATGTGGGATATGGTGATATTATTCCGGTTTTAGGAGCATTCTTTGGACATGTATACAGGACATTCACAATAAGTGTCTCAATAAGGGCTTCACTGCAGTGTCTTTTTACGTCCAGATCTGTGTGCTGAACACAAACCAACTAGTCGACAGTTTGCAAAGATGCATGCCCAAAAGAAAAGCTCACATTTCTGGTTAGAAGGCACACACGCCTACTTTTAAACATTATGAATGACTTGGTTATCAACAGGTTTTTAGATACGCACAAATATCACAGTGGCGACCTTTTCAAGAAGGTGGTTGAAGGAATGAAAGGGGGAGGCTGTATTCACATGGATGAACAAGTCCGCAACTGGTTACTTTAATCAGAGTACGCACAGCTGCATGTTAATGGGAATATTAACTTTCATTAGCCATGCAAAGAGCTTCGTAGCACTATTGCCTCTTTCAGAATAAGGGCAAAAACTGAAATATTTTGTGCATGTAAATGTAGTCAATTCAATTCTAGAGGAGTCCCTGAATGGAGCATAATATAAAGAATATGGCACAAAGAAATGCCTGCTAATAATCAGCTTTCAACATCCACTGTCAGTCTAACTTAAGTCTTTCTCCGATGCAGGCACTACCCTCACATGCACATCCCTCCAGTCTCTCTCTCTGTGGGTCTTAATTCCTGTTTCTATTTTTCCACTGCACGCCAGAGCTCCTCTTTCATTTGACATGCAGCTCAGATATAAAGTAAATCCAGCTCTGGGCCACCACTGTTTATTCCTACCTGCTTAAACAATAGCCCGAGAAGTTAAGAAAAATAATGACATATTTCTAACACAATAAGTGCTACTGTATGTCTGTGAAATATACCGTAGCACAGCAGACTGTCACACCGAGAGAGGTTTATTTTCCATTACGGTGATAAAATTTCCATCTGACAAAAAGCTCGGTTTGTGTGTGGACCAATTGAAATCTCAGCTTTCTACCCGGGGAAGCATTTTGCTGAGCAGACATTCACATATTCGGCTTCTCATTCACACAGTTACACACATTCAGACCTGGGAGCTGCTCAGTGCATCGCAGCCGTCTAGTGTTGGCAACGAGACGCTTCATGTGAGCAGTTGTGGCTTGAATGAGTGGGTGAGGTGCCTTTCTCAAGGGCAGCTAAATGTTATTTATTGAGGTGGTGTTTCTCATTCAAGTTATTCTCTGCGTGTTTTTTACCAGCCTGTCCAGAGATTCACACTGTGGTCGTAGTTTTACAAGTACGTTTCAAACTCAGAGCTGCTCTAATGGCACTAACAACATCAATGGAGTAGCTAAACATCAGTTTTTCTTATTCTGACGTATTAAAAGAGGCGATAAAAAAGCTCTTAATGGTTTTTTTCCACTCTCTGCACTCCATAGTTCATGTTGTTTTTATGTTAGGGAGACCAGAGTTGGTTGTCACACAGCTATTTTCTGGTTATTTGAAGGTCAAAGAAGCAAAAATGCAAAATGTTTGCTTTTTTAACCTGCACTCATCACTATATTAAACATCTGAAAGCCACTAACTTTTTTGGTGAGGGTTAATATCTCAGTTGAACAGTATCAAAACTAAAAAAGTGGTCTGTGGACTAAACTAGTTGTCAACTATTACATTTACTTCTAAATATTTTGGTATATATATTTGGTTTGCATATCTTTTTTATTCAAGCTTCTTAAGTGTGAATATTTTCTGGTTTCTTTCCTCCTCTTTGACAATAAACTGAATATCTTTGAGTGGTGGACAAAATGAGACATTTGAGGACGTTATTTTGGCCTCTGGGAAACACTGAGCAACATTTTTCACCATTTTCTGACATTTGATCCCAGCTGGCATTGCCGATCGTTTAGTGGCGGCAGGCGGGGTTCACCCTGGACAGGTCGCCAGACAGACAACCATTCACACATCCCACAGACAAATTACAGTCATCAATGAACTAAACCTAACTAAACTAAACCAATACTAACACAGGGAGAACATGCATATACAATACAATCCATATTGTTTCTACTGATTGATTCATTTTTGTAACCAGGCTACAGCATTTTAACATTGTGCCAACCGACCCTGTGATGGTTCTGGTTGGCACAAATGCATGTAATCAAGAATCACCTAATTATAGACAATTCGTGTACATTGATATTCATAGCTGAGTCCTTAACCTTTCATTTGATGCTGGTTAGAATATTTTACCATAAATTATGCAGAGAAATGCAGCAGAGAAAAGTGTCCCAACCAACCCTGGACTCCACTACTAGTAAAAAAACGAAACCCCCTGAAGCTGAAGAACCACTGTTTTCTAACCGCATATCTCTATAACTCTTTATAACCATGAGATTGATGGTTTTGGAATAAAAGCAAGCTAAGTACCTACTTTATCTTGACGGCTGTGAGCTAAAACGACTTGTTTGAACACTGGACGGTTATTGAGCTAGCTAAACTAGCTAGAAAGAGAGCTAGCTCTCCTGTCTCCACTTTGCCTTTCCACAGGGCTTTGGTCGAACATTACTTATCCAGTGTAAAATGGGTCTTTGTTTCAATCCATAAAGCTGTAAGTCAAGGAAAAAATGCTACTTTTGAGGAATGTTTTCATAGTTAAGACTTCAAACTGCCTTTCAGAGCGAGTCTCTAACGCTTTAGCTACCGCCTCTCTGTATGTCTCCACATTGTCTAGGAATGCCTTTTCATAGCACAGTAGCACTAAGACTGGGTAGGCCAACAAAACCTCTCCAGGCCAGATGGTTTGGCCGGACAGTCCACGGAGGAAACACTGAAGTTGGAGCTTGTTGGAGCACCATGCAGCGATCTGTAATTCCATGATTCAAACTCACTGGGCTGCGTGAAGTTTAATTGAACCACAAGCTGTTAATGCAAGGAAAGAAAATCAACTAATCCAGATTAAGGTCAGCCAGACGGGGAATGGAATTGTCAAAAGCACTCCCTGGCCTGCTGGGTACCTTTACGGATCAGGCTCATTACCAGAAAGCCAAACATGCTCACGTGAAACAAACACCACACAGACTGGAGGGGTTTTTGTCACGCCGTGAGAAGATTTTGACATAATCTCACCAAAGATTGGTTGTTTGTTTGTTTCTGCTAAAGAATCTAAATCAGGAAGAGATCAGTGTGAGAAATGTGTGACTGGACTGATCCACGAGTGCAGCTTTAAGTTGTTAGGTCTCCGGGCAGACGGAGGTTTATTCGATAGCGATGAGGCAGACTTTGGTTTCACACCCTTATCTTTTACTTATAGGCAAACACACTTTGTGACTCGGTGCTTTCTCTCACAAACACAACTTTATCTGCATTTCACCATCTCTCTTTCACTGCCTGTGTTATCTTCCCCCACTAAGGGAATGACTGGGGCGGCCACATATCTTTGCGGATGCAGCGCTGACAGGCAAAAATTCGTAAATAGTTCCCCGTTGCTCTGGTGACAATCCCATTCTCAGACGAAATTGCAAGATTGTGTCATTTCTGTTCACCACATCAATGCAACAGCAGGACATTTGGTCTGATTCACACAGCGTCCACCGAATACGATAAAGTGTGTGAAAGTATAAAAACCGAAGGCATTACTGGGCGATTCTTAGGAAGAATCAGCTACTTAGCATTTATACAAGCAGTATACAAACATTAATTTGATTATTTATAGTAAAATTTAATTTTACGCAGCAATTGGGACATTTGTATGTGTTAATTAGTTCTGTTTTTTTCCTATAAAGACATATTTTATGTTTTGCAATCACTCTCATCATCAACCGTTTCGGGTCGGGTCGTCAGGGCAACAGCTCCAGCAGTGGACCCCACACTTCCCTTTCCCGGGCCACATTAACCAGCTCTGACTGGGGAATCCCGAGGCGTTCCCAGGCCAGTGTGGAGGTATAATCTCTCCACCTAGTCCTGGGTCTTCCCCGGGGCCTCCTCCCAGTTGGTTGTGCCTGGAACACCTCCCTTGGGCGGCACCCAGGGGGCATCCTTACAAGATGCCCAAATCACCTCAACTGGCTTCTTTCAACACAAAGGAGCAGCGGCCATTTTGACAGCTTGTACCCGTGATCTAGTTTTCGGTCATGACCCAGCCCTCATGACCAGAGGTGAGAGTAGGAACAAAAACTGACCGGTAGATCTGGGCTTTGCCTTCCAGCTCAGCTCTCTTTCCATTCAACAGTGAAGTAAAGCAAATGCAACACCTGCAAGACCCCGAGGTATTTGAACTCCTCCTCTTGGGGTAAATACTCATTCACTTCCTGGAGTAGACAATCCAATTTTTACATTATTTTTTTACTATATTGTTACTGGTATCTGTTTATATACCAGCATCCAGTCACCAGCCATGTTTCCAAGTTGTCAAGCAAATTTTAAGTGAACTTTTGAAATGTCGCAAAAAAAAAAACAAAAAAAAAAAAAAAAAAACGAAACAAAAAAACAAATGTGAATTAGGTGCGTTTCCATCAACTGGTTTGCAACAAATACACTCAGCTACAGAGTAGCTTGGTCAGAAGTTGGTGCTAGAGGCTGTACATGGTTGTAATCTGCCAGTAAACAGCGTAAAAGAAGCAGAGGTTGTTGTCTTGACCATCTAACCATCTACGTGTGAGAGCAAAATGGAGAGAGGTCTTCAGGAATTTGTATTAATTGGGCAAGTTTTAATCGTTCTTCCAAGTCAGCTCGTATTAGTCATCACTGTTCAGAGATGAAGACGATATTAATATATATCTGGGAAAGGCAGACAGCGGAAACAGTTGATCAATCATGTGAGTTTAATCTTCGCTACATCAGAATTTCAGCAGCAAATGTGATTCCTTAACCCGTTTTGCGCATCAACTTTTTCACAAAAGCAAAAACTACCTCAAGCAATGGATTGATCAATTTTTTCTATTTCCATACAGCATTTTGAATGTGATACTTCAAAATGCGCATGAAAATATATAACTACAAACACTGCTACTGATGCCCACAGGAGGATTTTTACTGAAGCTGTTGACAACTATATTATTAAACACATCTGCATAAAACTGCATTATTATTAGTGACTGCTAAATACTATCTTCATATGTATTGTATATCCTTGCAGCTCGTATGAATGCGTTTTAAGGGCACTGCTGTAAAAGACCTTAATGCTCAGTCAATTTTCTCTGAATAATCAATTGTTGTTGATGATGGGCACATGCACGTCATATTCAAATATACTGTTAAACTCAACTCTAGCACGAGAGTTCATTCTTGACCTTGGAAATGACTGATAAAAACTGATAAATGATGACTGATCAGAGATTAGTCACTGTTCATATTATTAATGAATTAACTTGGTTCACTGCCTTACTGTCAGTCTGAATCACTGTGGTCCATCATAGTGCAGTGATTAGGGGATATCATGCCCACTGCCAGGTTAACAAACGTCCCGTGGCGGCGTGAGATACTTTAGATTAATCTCTTGGACAACAACGGATGGCATCAATTGCCGTAAGTTAATTCTTTTGTTAGTTGGCCCCTTCTGTTATGCAGTAATAACCACAGAATATAAAGCATATTTATATATTATATGCTTGTGCAAAACTGGTCCATATAACACAATAAAATTAAGTCTTAAACTATAAACTAAATTATTTATTTAGCAGACAGACCTCTACATGTTTCACATCTCTCTCAGAAAATAATTTTGAGGCTTGTCAACAGATGGGACTACTGCTTGATAATACATTACAGCTGAGGACGGGTCAAACGGTGTTCCAGAGGCGGACATGGATAATGCATCCCACACTGTATCCCATACAGCACTTCTCCATACACCACTGAGTGATTTCAGGTGGGACAGAGCTCTAACATTTATCCACAATGTCTTCGTTTTTCTTGGGGCAGCAGTGAAAAAAAAAAAAAAAAATTGACCAGGCAGCTGTGTTTGGGAAAGGAAACTATTCATCAAAAAACGGGGAGTGATATATGCTAGCCGCACCGCGCTAGCCCGAACTCTGCGTGTGATGTCTCATCTGTGACCGGTCTCATCTGCGACTGCTCTCAGAGATCCATCATGGCCTCAGCAGACGGACTCGCAGCGCTCGGAGGCCTCTGCAATTAGTGCATCAACAGCTGGGGAGACCATTAGACACTCCTGGGTGTTTGCCTCCATCTCCTCTGTTTAGAGAAGCCTGAACAGCATGGACAAATACAGCGCACTAATGAATGGTGTCTGTCACTGTGAGTGGGGACGTCTGGGTGGGGAAACTTTTTAAGGGCACAATGTGAATTTTGGAGCAAAAAAAAAAAAAAAAAAAAAAAAAAGGCCGAAGTGACGTCAAACAAACTGTGGAGAGCTGCTTGGAAAATCTTATTAAGACGTGTAATTTTTGCAGATGTTCATTATACTTTGGCCAGGGTTACGAAAATAAGTGGTATTACAGTTTTTGCCATTTGTCTTTGGAGAATAGATCATGGGCTGGAGCCTTGACTGTGAGCTATTTAAGGCCATTGTAGCGAATGCAAGGCAATCAAACCCAAATGTGGACGTAATGTTGGCACGATTAATACTGTGAACTTTGTGTGCAAGCAGGCTCGCTTTGGAGAATCCAAGTCACTGAATGGGTCGTGTTACCGTGTGTGTGTGGCCGCTTACAACACACCAATTATCTGCATCGATACCAAACTCCCATCGCTGATGTTAATTCAGACTACAGGTATAGGATCCAAGTCGAAGTAGTGAGAGTGTGGGAGTCTGAGAACTGTCCACCTTATCTTAAAGAATTAAGATAACCCAGAAGTGAATCACTCAGCATGGTCTAAACCTAATCTAAACTCTGGCTGACGTATTCTGCATTATCTCACCTACACTCACACACACACACATATATATATATGAAAACAAACACAGATTACAGATGCCATTTATCCTCTATAAGTCAAACTGAGGGCAGAGCACAGTGTATGCACAGATAATAAAAGCTTTACCCCAAATACCCTGAATGTGGTTAAGTCTGCTTTTAGGAGATACAGACAGAGATGAGATGTTTGCACCATGCTGTCATGGTTTCCAAGAGGGTGACAGCGATCTTTTTTTTTTCTCCTGGTCAGAGTTCAACAAAGATTGTAAATGTAATTCATCCAAGAAGGAGTGCACTCCTCTTTGCAACCGACTCCCCTCGATGTTGTTATTGGCAAACGCCCTATAGCTGGCAATCGAAAAGAGTGATGCTATTTTCTGTTAAACTCTCTCCTCTTTCTGTCTTTACTTTTTTTTTTTTTTTTTTGTTTGGTCTCTCTTCTCATCTATTCCTGAAATGTTATACAGTAAATATGTTGATTCTTTGGTCAAGTGTGGGCTAGAAATCGAAGGCCTGTAATCAGTTTCCAAACCTCTCCGCCTTCCCTCAGCCAGGCTGTTTATTTCTATCTTGATGACATTGTCCAACGTCAGTTCATCAGGACTTCCAAATCCAAAAACAACTGTCAGAACAGGCCTGCTTTTTGTTAAAATTAAATATAAAGCAGCATAAATACAGAGTATAAAAATTAACGTTCTCTCCCGGCATGATCAAGATCTATTCGCTGAGTATGGGGATGTCAAATTTAAGGGTACTACATCACGGTCATTTTCCACGCATTCCACAAGTGTAACACAAGTGTATTTCTGCTGCACAGCACGCTGCCCGTAGCCTATGACATGAAAACGAATGGGATAATTAAACCACTATTGACACTAATTAAACGTTCTGCAGCGTCCAGATTTAGAAGATAAACAGAGCGGAGCCAGATTTAGTTCAAACTGTAATCGACTGTGGCCATCATGTCTGTAAATCAACTTTACAACCAGTATGTGGGATTTACTGCCTAACCAATCACCACTGGACGCTACATGCTCACATGACACGCTGTGTGTGTGATGATTAACAGCTGAGAATGAAAGATTTAATAGTCCAATTCCATACTTGGTTTATAAGAAAATATTATCTTAAATCAATGCATCCTCATACAATGGTCTGTATTATGAAAAGTTATTCCTCATCTTTGTGCATTTTCCTACAAATGTCTAGCAACGTGTGTCATCTTCTGCTCCAGTCTTTAAAAATACACTTGCATCTTCACAGGAAACTACTTTGTTAGGATCAGGCAACAAAAATAATTAGTTAGGTTTAGGAAAAGATCATGGTTTGGGTTAAAATATCACCAGAAGGGGCGTAAGGAGGGAAGTTATCTGACAAAAACTTCTCTGGTTTAGGAAAAGACTGTGGTTTGGGTTAAAATAAGTCCGAAAGTAGCATAACTTCAGTAGGGTAGTTACGTGACAAATAGTACTTACTTAAGTTTAGGAAATATTGTGGATTGGGTTAAAATGACACTAGAAGTGTTGTAACTTAAGTAGGGAAGTTGGTTTCAGTTGTGGAGTAGGACCATCACTCTCCTGGGCTAAAGTCTGGTGTTTTTTGGCCCACCCATCCACCCTCATGTCCTCCTAACGTGGCGTTTGTCGCTCTTCATACTTCCTGGTTTACAATTATGTGGATTGCACACAAATTGATTTCATGGTATATCCACGAATTACAGTGCATTACTTTTCGCAGCTATAGCTATTAATGGTGTATGAGAACAGCCTTCTTAAATTCATGCTAGGATTGGAGACAACGGCTGGCTTGATTATCAATCAGAGGGATGTTTATAATGGACAGAACAACCTACTAACTCATCCATTTACAGTGTTGTCAAGAGCGATTTAGTCGGAGGGAATGTGACAGTTTTTCTCCATTTCAGAACAAGATGCTTCAAAGGAGGAAAAGCTTTTAGCGAACCACTTTTACAAATTACTTGGAAGAACGCAACATGGAAAAAAGACTCAAGTAAGGAAGATCTGAGATGGAACCAGGAGTTTCCAAACTCTTCTGCAATAGGAATAAAGAGCATGTAGCACAGGAGGAAAAAAAAAATACTGACAAAGAGCAGCTGAGGCTGAATGAACCAGTCACCCTGCAACAATCCAGATATGTTTCCTCTCTATTTTACTGCCTTTTGCATCAAGAACTTGTGCTCATGCGTAAACCACCAGCCTCCAACACTTTTCCTCTTTTGCTTCTAAATAAGGCAAAAAAACTAGACAAACAAACAATCCCTGAGTCACAATGTGATCGAAACAATACCCAGTGGCACTGCTTCGTGTCAAACCACTTCAGGCCAGACCTGACTGAGGCGACACGAGGCTGGAGGAGGTCGTAAAGTTAAGTCAGCAGAAGAAGGGAAGGAACGAAACACAAGGGCGGGGATTGTTGGAACTCTCCCGGCGCAGCCAGCACAGCTTCCTGTTATTTGTTTGGTAGTAAATGCTGACTCTCGGGGGGGATATGACTGACCGTGCCACCGGACACAAGTCGCGGTCTGTCCTCTGACCGCCGTTGTCTGCATGGCTTGGTGTGAGTGAGTGTGACTGCATGAATGGGAGTTAACGTGTCTCCACTTATTTCACGTTTCTGTGCTGCTTTTCACAATAAAGGTCACCTCAGATGCAGCGAACAAAGACTAAAGTTACTGATTTTTAAGTTATTTGACTATGTTACTGAATTTGTTTCTCTTCTTGTTTTCGCTGCGAAACAGCACATAAGTCTGCCTCAAATGCAACACGCATACAATGTTTGTCTTTTATTTGATGCCAGTGATCTAAAGCTTACTTTTCTTTCTTCCTTGTCTCTGTTGTCACACAGATAGCACAGTTGGAGACACACAGTATGTGCGCCTTCGGCCATTTATCCCTCTATAAAAACAATAACAAATTCCAAACAGAGTAAACACAGATTCACGGCACTTCCTCATTTATACCACTGTATCAGAGCGTTTTCAAAACATTTGTGTTCTAACAATGTCAAAAATAATACAATATAAACACCAACAGCACGCTCTGAAGAGTAACTGTGAACATGTAAACAGGGCATAAAGAGAAGCTGCAACATAAATTCAGTCTATGCAGATCCATATTGGATTTAACAGCTCTTCTGAGTCTGCATATCAATATATTTCTGAGTGAGTGACTTAACAGCATTAAAAAGAGCCATACAAGACTGCTGCTCTCCTCCATCGAAAGCTAATGGGCCGGGACCTTTCCTCGCCTCATTATCTGGTTCTGCTCCTTCTCAGCAAAATAAGAGAGAGAGAGAGAGAGAGGGGGAAAAAGACATTTAAATAGAGGAAGCGAAAGATGGAGTAGGAGAGACGGGGAGTAAAAAAGAAAGAGATCGCAAAAGAAAAAAGTTGGAAGAGGCAAGGAAGGACGTGGACAACTGCAGCGGAGCAAAAGAGAAGAAATAAAGACATTGCAAGAGAAAGAGTGGGAGAATAGAAAGAGATAACATAAAGAGGGAAGGGATTAAGAAGAGGGACAAAGAAAAAACCGAGAAAAGACAGAAAGAAGGACAAAGTAGAGCAGTGAGAGCCGGTCGTGGAGGACTGAGCAGACTCCACGGCGTGAGTTTTATTGTCTAACTACTTAATTGTAAATAACAGGCCTCAGCGATGTGAGCGACCATTCATTCGCCCAGACAGAGTGATTAATCCATGCTGGGCTTTGGGAGAGTGGGCAATGTGTGTGTGGTGTGTTTGTGAAAGAAAAAAAAGAAAGAGAAAGAGAGAGAGAGAAGTTTTTTCTTTCCCTTTCTTGTCTCTATCTCACTACCCTGCAGGTCCTAATTGGTTAATTTCATAAACTTTTCAAAGGGGCGCTCACTGAGGTCCTCCCTGCCTTCTGTTGAGAAAAACAGGACTCGGGTTTAGCATCGCTACCTGCAGCTCCTCTGCTCTTTGTTGCAGAGGGGATGAGAGTCAGACGGCGACCGCAGGGGTTCCTTCACAGCCAAATACAGCAGGGAGATAATGGGCGCGTCACTCGGGCCAGACGAGGAGGGAGTTCCACGCCCGGCTTGAAGCTGGTCACTTCCCAGTGTTTTGTCCATGGGAAGAGTCTATGACCTGCTCATTATTTCCTTCTGGGGTGCTGCCGTGGTATCATGGCTAACAAGCTGGTCGGGGAATTGAGTAAATCAGGCGCTGTGCCTTTGCAAGGTGCTTTTAGACGCCAGGCTGAAATATAGTTTCATGCAAACTTGGTCTTATTACAAGTGCAGGAGCTGGTTGCAAAAGTTAAAACTTATTTCAAATGACAAATTACATATAACTGTGACTATATATTTTATGTGTGTTTATTTGATGATGGTCGGCACATCCCCACAGACAGGAGTACCACCTATCATCGCTTTATCACAACATCAGACAGCGCTTTCTTTCTCTGAACTGAACTGAAAAAGAAACTTATCTATGCCATCTCCAAAGACTCAGACTTTTACTTTCTGTTCAGGTCACTGTTGGAAAATATTCAAAATATAGCGTACACTTCAACGAATCAAATTTCTTTAGGTGAGCCTTTCTTTTAGGTGGCTAAAACATCCAGGTAAACGGCACTGTATTGCTTCGCTATGATGCTCCTGTTTGTTTCTCAATACTGGGGCACGCCGTTCAGTTAGATTCAAAAGCATTGAGCAAATCCAGTCTCAATGCAAGTGCAGGAGCCAGTTGCAAAAGTTCAAACCTGTTTCACATGCAAAATTACATATGACTATATGACATATGTGTTCATACACCACTGTCACCACAATAAATGTCTATTCTGTCAGTTTCTTGGTATTACTCAGACTTAATTTTGGCCCGACTACATTATTTCCACGTCTTTTGGCTTCATGCACAAAAGTGTTAATGTTTATTTGCCAGGAAGTTGGTTCTTTTTTATGAGGCTGAAAATAGATTTGATATGCTTGAAATAACATTCAATGAATGAAGCACAATTGTGCATTACCAAAAACAGCCAACTATAAATCACTAAATAATAACGGCATTAAATGGCTGCCCTCGAAATTGCTGCAGCCAGACATTGAAGCGTCTACATCAGTTACTTGCAAATGCTGCTCCTTTGGAAGAAAGGCATTATGGAGACCTCCCTATCAAAGCTCGGGATCAGAGACTTTAAAGTGTTTTGCCCCAAAAATGAGCAAGCAAGCTGAGGCTCGGAGTTTGTATTTACACTCAAAGACCTCAATGCACGTCTGGTCCAGGGAGGAGATACCATCGAAGCCCCTTTTTGTTGCATGCGACGGGCGTACCGCTGCCTTTCCACCCACCTTGACCAATTATTGCCTTTCATTTATTTATTTATGTGCTTTTGTGCTTTTACAAGAGGAATTCCAGCCTTTGTACGGCGGAGGGCCCTTCACAGCAGATAAAAACTCAAAGTATAAACATGCTCCCATTAGAGAACTGGCGGCCGACCAGCGTTTTCCTCAAAGGGATCCGTGTTATCTGCAAAGCGGCTTCGGTCTGCGTCCGAATGATTCACTGCAGCGGCCGCTGCTTTGAGATGAGCCAGGTCTAGGTGCAGCGGCGGTGTAAAGGCCAATCTGTCTCCATAAAATTGACTCGTTCGCCCGAAATGAAAGGACAGGAGGCGTCAGCATGCTTGGATCCATGTGGATCTCCTCTCAACGTAATTCTAAACTTGGTACGTGTGAACTCTGCATTTTTAAGTGTGCATTAAATCAACAAGTATGAGCCTCACGGACCATTAAGAGTGCAGCATTCTCATGAAACAGCAAGACGCATGCCTAAAAAAGACTGAATTTCCCTCAGGTGGCATTTGTCTTTGAGCTGTTTCACTTAAAGGTTGATAAATATTGTGCTGGGTTTGGTACTGAAGGGGATTTTAAATCGACCCCTCTCTGTGGCCATGTGCAACACTAGAGGTAGTGTACTGCTGCTGCCATCCATCAGCATCGCTGGTGCAGTTTACAGTTCTATAAAAGTGTTGCTGTGTCTTTGCCTGTCTGTAAATCAGGTGTGTGGAAGACTGACATCATGAGCAACATAAGACTAATACAGCAGCAACTAAATCTGAAGGAGTTGCATAAATAACGCAAAGTGGCAATAAAAGTGGAGACTGGTGCACCATGGGAATGCTGTCCTGCTGTGTAGGCCGTTTTGTAGTAGAGTCTTATGAAAGGTGTATTTTAAAGGGTTTGGGTGTTTTTCAGTGGGGTTGTATGAGGTACATATTCATAATCCATAGTGTATTACCTACAGATGGTCGGCACGCCTCCAGTTTGGAGAAACAAACAGGAGCACCGACACCGAAGCAACGCAATACAGCGCTGTGGACGGGGATGGCAGAAACATGTATTTTAGACACCTAAAAGAAAGGCTCACCACCAAAGAACTGGTATCCGGTTAAGTTAAGCGTATAAGTAGGAGTTTGAGAGTATTGTCAGTGCTTCAGACAGGTTTTTCCTTCTCCTTAATGCTGAAACTTCTTAATGCTCGCTCCACATGATATACACTTTCAGTCCAGTTCACTATCAGAAAATACTCTAACTATAGCGTACACCTAAACAGGTGGCTTTTTTTTTTGGTTTTGGTTGAGCCTTTCTTTTAGATGCTAAAATAAGTTCTGCCGTCCCTGCCTACAGCACTGCGTTGCTTTACTCCAGACGGTGGCCCTGTCTGTTTCTGGAGGCATCATCTACTGTAGGTAACACACCTACTACGAAAAGGTACCTCTTACAACCCCACTTCAGAACATCTATCAACTCCCCCGTTATGATTTCAGTGACATTTAAAAGCACTGAGGTTTGTTGTGTAGTTGGTTTGAGAAGAGACAAAGTTTGAGAAAAAGTTGTAAACTGTAAAATGAGCTACCAGAAAAATAGTTGAGAGGCAGCAAAAACAAGAAAAAACCCAAAACACAAACATTCACATCTGCAACTTTCTTTCATCTCAACTTTCTGTGCCGTTAGCCATGACCACTGTTGCATTTACATATACCACTCTGCAAAAGCCATCTTATTTTTTGCTTATTGAGGCTGCTTATCAGTTGCTGTTCCCAACCCGGCATAAATCCTGAGGATTAAAGGACTTCAAAAAAAAGTTTTTGAGGGTGTAGGAGGGTGTAGGAGGGGGGGTTTTGGGGGGAAAAAGCCGACAGGATGAAAAGAAGTTGGGGGCCCATAGAAATGCTAAGGAAGTGGCCCTCTTTTTTTCCCCCCAAGTCGCTCAGGGGTAGGAAGTTCCCAGCTCCGCCACTTCATTAATTCATGCTATTTAACAAGCAGGATTGTGGTGGGGCTTCTTCGGCCCCCTTCACACTGGAACCAACAACAGTGCCATCAGTAACTGACAACCCCCCGGGCGGAGGGGCTATGGCCTCCGGGGTCCACGCTGCAAACAGAGCCACGGGAAGCAGAACCTTGCCATTCAAGAGTTCAGCCTTTATTTGTCATCCCTGGTTTCTCCCCACCATACACATCCCCAATCATGGGCCTCTGGGGGGGGGGCGGCGGATTGGAGGATGAATCTCCCCTGTTTCCTATTAGGACAGAATGGGGGGGCTAGCTCATCAGAGGAATCAGTATGCTCATCCATAACTTCTTAACGTTCGCTGACCACAGGGTTGGTGAGACGCTGTGAGAGGAGGAGAGACGAAGTGGCGAGTGCCAAAAAAAAAGAAAAAAGAAAAGCAGACCAAATCATCCAAACTTTTGTTTTGTATTGTGCTATGTTTTTGTGGGTAAATGATTCACGGGGTGTTTTCTCTTCCAGGAGCAATGAAACAACCAGAGCTCTGTCCAAAAGAAATTTACAGTCTGTGAAAAATGCACCAGCAAGAGTTCATTCAGACAATTCTTCACAGACAGAGCTGATTAGGTCCAAAATGCATTCATCTGCTAATAGATGAAAATAGGCAACACTGGCTGCAAACGCAGGACTTTCAACCAGGAGACCAGTGTGTCCCTAAGTGTTGTTGTGTTAGTCTGAAGTTACGTTTGTGGCTTTTGTGATGTGTTTTCCGTAGTTCTGTAACGCTGTTTCTGTACATATTTTATTTATTTTAAGGCCAACCGTGATGGTTTTCCTGAACCTGGCAAAGTGGTTTGGGGGCTTAAACGTAACCACGACTGTCTTACGGTAACAACGTAGTATTAAATGAGACGCAAAAAGCTGTTTCACAATGAACCATGTGGTGTATAAATGATGCGACAAATCTCGTTGTGTTGTGCTATTTATACGCCTTTCTATAACAGCGGGATGAATCTCTCTTCTAGTCTTGCAACACAATGCAAACAAATAATCCTGCATGCTGTATTCTACATTCAAGTACTTATAGATGAACCTGAAAATGTTAAATCACTGTCTATGATGTTCCTTATTGCCAAAGTTTAAAATTAAAACCTAAAGTTTGCATAAAAGTATACAAAAAAATGTATGCCATCGAGATTTATAAGAAATCAAGTGACCTGCTCTTTGGTCAGACAAATTCACACCAGGGCTTGAATGAAAGCCAAAAATGTTCCCTTTGAAATGATGCCAAACATATAATACTAAAACATTAAATAATGTCTGTGAACCTAAATGAGGATGTGCACCAGCGATACAGGTCCCATTCATTGTGATGGGTGAATAAAGCTTACTGCTGTGACAAAGCTGCCAGTCAGAAAATATCATACCAATATATTAAAGACATAAAGGATTTCAAAAGTAAGTACGATTTTGACACCTTGAGTTTTACTGACAAGCGAAATGCTGGGAACATAATTGAAATGACAAAGTCTCAGCAGGTTATGAAGGGATATCAGTCACCAGTGGATCAGCTCCAAGACACAAGACGTGATGAGGACATGGACATTGCTTCATTTTAAAGCTCTAAATATGTACTGAATATACACTGTATGATGACAGTGCCCGATAATATGTTGTACACATGGGTTTTGTCCAACAACAGCTTCATGCGAGCATGCTAAGAACCCCCAGGGAAGCCTCATAAGGACGTAAGCCGACAGATCATCGCAGCCGCGAGGGGAGGCTTGTCATGTAGCCTGCAGAAACCTGCATGTGAGTTTTACTACGATTATGGAACGAAAGCCGGGTTATCCTCTTGGGGAATTATTCAAAATTAAACTGCGTTAATGCCCATTTGAAAGAATGTTACCCAGAATCCTTCCTGCCTGGGCCCCACATCATTCACCGTGCCTGAAGGTGTTGAAATTGGGGGTTAGGTTCCCATATCTGAAACCTCTAAATTTCAGTCGGCCTCAGCTGTTCCACGATCTGCTCATTTATTATCTTGCACAACCGTCGAGGGACGGCGACTGAAAATAAACACGGCGTATGGTGTTATATCGTCAAGTGACATTATCTTGAGCCTGTTATCTATTATGGTGAGACCATAATGAATGAGGGTTAAAGAGTACATGGATGATGTCTCCTCACAGCCCATTAAGCCACGGCCGCAAGCGGACGAGATGAGGGAAGACGGTGCAATTTGCGAGGGCGGCTGCTACACAGGCTCCGGTTGCGGCTCGGCCTGGTCTCTTAATTGCTAATACAGTTATTAAGGGATGCCAACGGGGAGACCACCGGGGAAGGATTGTCCCTGAATTATCACAGTTTCCTTTCAGAGCCGTGGAAATCCTCTAAAGGCCAGTGATTCAGTGTCACACAAGGCTTTTATCGTCATCCCACTGGGGCCCGGGAGGATCCCCACTAAGACCCACAAAGCACCACGCCAACCTCACGCACACACATACAGATGTGGATTTTGCTTGACCATACACTGCGTACATATCTGTGATATGACGGTAGCTAAATCATGTAAATTTCCATCATCCGCATCCGCAGAAACTGAACGGACTTGACCTTCCAGGAGATGGTGCTATGCCGCAATCGCGTCACAACGGTCACTAAGGCTGCAGTCACATGAGATCAGGTGGCGTGGCGAGAACCTGACATCACGCTGGGGTGGCCAATCACGTAACCAGCGATCCACAACTTTACAACCCAGCCGTGAGGGAATAAAAGACATTAATTGTGGCAGTTAATGATCATTAAGGTGATTCACCCCAACCGCTGCACAACCCTGCGGAGAATCCTCGCACTGCCTGATCTTGTGTGAATGCAGCCTAAACTAATGTCAAGATTAAACATTCAGCAATATGGCCGCCTTCATTGCTACACAGTTAATGTATTTTGTGTGAATATGTTGCTAATTCTGTAACATTATAGCTGCCTAACAAACTAAAACTACTTTAGAACGAAATACATAAAAACTAAAACTGAACCTTTCTGAAAAACTAGAATTAAACCAAAAAACACACACTAACTAAAACTAAACTAAAACTACATCAAAAAGTCAAAACTAAAATAAAAACTAACCGAATACAAAACTATTATAACTTTGCTTCATACTTCTAGAGTACATAGTGTGTTTAGAGCTAAAAGAGTTAGTTGATTCATTGACAAGTCAATTGTCAGAAAAGTAATAAGCAACTATTTTGATAATTAAGTAATTTCTCAAGCAAAAAATGAAAAAATATTTTCTACTTAAAGCTTCTAAATTTGTTTGTCTAGTGATGGTAAACTGAATATAATGTTTTTTAGTATTTTCTTACATTTATTAGACCAAACAATTAAGGAATAACAATAGGGAAAATAATTACCATATAAAACAATAATGAAAATAGTTGTAGCCCGAAGTGTGTTCATCAATGGAAAAAATGTACAATTAAGTACACTTGAAGATGTCATACTACAAGCTGTATACTATATATATATATATATATATATATATATATATATATATATATATATATATATCTTAAAGGTGCAGCGTGTTGGATTTGGTGGCATCTAGGCGTGAGGTTGCAGACTGCAACCAACTAAAACTTCTAGTGAAGAGGCGAATGTCCCTCTCTAGAGCCAGTGTTTGGTTTGTCCGCTCTGGGCTACCGTAGAAACACGGCGGTGGGCTGCATGAAGGCCAAGAGTAGATATAAACGGTTCATTCTCAGGTAACTAAACACAACGCTTCTCAGTGAAAACCTACTAATGATTAATTAATTATATGCCCTGCAGTATAAGGTGCAACCTGTCTTTTCTTTGCAGGATAGGGATGTTTAGTTAGAAACATAACTGCCACAGACATCCAGGAGTTTCTAACAAGCCAAACCACCAAAGCTTCATACAAACAAAACTCTGATACGTCTTTGTTGAGGACAGCTAAAAGTAATGGCACAATTTCATTTTAAGAGGGGTCGTCTTTTAGCTGAAACAGATCTGAGCGGAATCAAAAGTGCTGTTTATTCTCCAGATGTACACAGAACCGAATGGAAACGTCCGCAATTAATACATCCACGTCTCCTCCTTGAGTAAACTTTATTCCCATTACCAGGAGCTAAATATATTGTGACGGACGTAAAAAAAAAAAAAAAAAAAAAGAAAAGAAAATGTACCATTTAGATGACAAGTCTCCTCTCTTATGTCTCCATGTCTCCGTTTTAAAACATTTCCCAGGATGGGATGGGACACATCTTTTCTGAATGAAGTAATGAACATTAAGGACGCTCTTGCACACATCGACCTCAATTTTTCAGTGTTTTTTCCAACCAGCTGATGACTTTAACATACACGGATGGGTAGAATGGGTAGACGCTACTTTTTTTTCCCTTACCCAAACAAGGGGAAATGCCTGGGAATTACCTGCTGGACCCATGAGATCTTTGCAAGCCCCATGCCAGGGCAAAAGGGCTGCAGTGAAAACACTCACTTTAACAAACAAAGACAGAGGCAGCTCAGGTCTCGGGGGCAAAATTCGCTCATTAATTCCACTTAGCTCGATTTTGCACGGTTTTCAATGAGCAGAGTTTCCAACAAAGACAGCATTGAGACATCTTCACTTCTGTAGTGAAAATTGTTAAAAGTTTTGATAAGACCACTGTCACACTGCCAGAGCAGAGAAACTGCTACTTTGACCACCAATTTGGCAGGCAGAAAGTTTCCAATCCGCCTCCCCTCACGACAACTAAGGCTCAAAGAAAAGGGTCCTGGACACACTTTTTCCAAATTAAATGCAATATGCCGTTACATCTGATTGCTGGAGTGGGCTTTGCTCAGCTGGGTTAAGTTAACCATCAAAATGGTTCAGTGCGTTTTAATGTAACTGTGTTGCCAGGAAGGACAGCGGCGCTCAATTAATTGTCAAAGGGAAAGCGGAAATCCTGTAATAAGACTTTCTAGCACGGTGCTGTCAATAGGCTGTAAAATGGGATGGAAAAGGACAGATTTTGGCTGAGCTGATATGTCACAGTTCATGACTCCTTTCCTCTAATTCTGCAGTGTTTCATCTGAGTCAGTGTGATAACTAATGGTGGACCCGACTGACCAGGCGTCCCTTTGAAGGCAACAAAAGCCCCCTGGGCTTGTGACATCTCAGCCTGGTAACGCGTAATCTCAGCGGTCCCAGGCTGTGCCACTATTAGCACGGCAGCAGCGGTGCGCAGAGGGACGGTCGGCCTCCGCCGCTTGCACAAACCCCCGCTAAATCTGTCTGATTCTCATCAAACACGGAGGGGGGAGAAAAAAAACAAAAAAACTCAAGCCTAGACTCAATACAGACACTGCACCACACAACTCGCCTGGCAGGCAAAGCTGTCACCATTCAGTTCACTCCAGTCCTCCGAAGAGACAAGCCAGCTACGAAAACAGTCTGGTGGTGCCTTGAATCACGAGTGAGGGTAAAGAGAGGGGATAGACAGGAGTGAGGTAATCTCAAGTTAATGGAATATGATAAGGAAAAAGTGTCTTTTCCAAACACATCAAGATGACAATTGAAAGGTTTGTTTTAATGCCGTTATCTCAACTTCTTTTAGGGTGGAGGCCTGGGCGGTGGTGGTGGGCGGGATGAATCCTTGACCTCAGTGTCTGCAGAGTTTCACTTCAAGTGGAACAATGTTTTTTCCACCGTTTTTGTGTGACCCATTTTACCACCTCAGTCTGCTACGCTCACTCCGACTGCTTTTGTATTTTTACCCCCCTCCCCTCCTCGCCAAGGGTTTAACCTCGGGTCACCACCAACTTCTTAATCAGTTCAGCACATGACCATTTCTTTCAATCCCCACATACCGGGAGAGAAGCACTCCCTGATACAGTAAATTACGATAAAGAGCTCACGACCAAAAATCGAGGGACCATATCCCCGTATGAAAGCAGGGGCCCTGATACATCAATAGACAGATTTGGGGTGTGGGGCGGCAGGGAGGGGCTGCGAAGCACTTCTCCAGAAAATCCACACTTCAAAAGAAGCCAGTATTAGATTGAGAGGGGGGGATTGGGTGAGTGGGATGTAAGGAGGATAGAGTCCCTCTACAAAGTCTGCCATGCCAATCCACTGTGGTCACCAAGAGAAAAGAAAGAAAAAGGAAAAAATCTGAAGGGAACCAAGATGTTTAATGTGTGTGTTCACGAAATTCTTTGAAGGATACGGGCCAGAGTTTCCAATAGCCTAATGGTTACCAGTCGGCTTATCATCATTTTGATGGCTTGAAACTAAAATTCATGGACTGTGATCTCCTACTGTCAACGCTGCATGATTTCCGAGTGTTGGACTCCCCATTGTGTTCTCATTATGGCTCTTTCACCACACGTCGGAAAGATGGTCCTGAGTGGTTGTCGGGGGGTCGGGGGGGTGGACTGGGCAACTTCCTGGGTTAGCCCAAAGAGGCTGAAGGTTAGAGGTCAAAAAGTGCTCAGAGAGGTTGGAAGCCAAGTCAGGAGGGGTTAGAGTTCATGTTGTATTTCTTTTTCCCCCCCATAAACTCAGGGTCAACCCCCCACAGGATCCCACATCATCTTCTCCAATTCCTTCTTTTAATCTGTGTGAAAGGTTTCACATTTAGTAGGGGTGGGAAAAATAATCGACCTTCTTATGTATCACGTTTTTACATTGATTGAAATTTGAAGTTTTTAATGCCAGAATCAATATATTTGCTTCATCTGAGCCTATGCAGACGTAAAAAGAAGTTACCACTTTTACTGTTATAGTCTGACGCTAGAGCTGTAGATCACCCATATACTGACATTTATGTTAAACGCATTCAAACAGCCCCCATGGAGCTGAACATGGATGTATAAAGAGAACGGAGCTGACGGAGAGCTAGAGATGGACTTGGAGAAGTTAGAGGAAGTATATATGTGTGACTGCATTTGGCTTTCAAAGTAAGATGTTAACACAGGGAAATGTATATACAAAATACATAGATGGAGATAATATTGATTGGATTATACTCACCAGAAGCAGAAAACATTACATGTCCCTTACACATCAAAACGAAAATACCACTAATTTGTGAGGCAAATGTCTTTATTCTTGATTTTTGGGTTGCTGGAAAAAAATATGAATTGATATATTTGACTTATAGTCATCTGACTACATACATAGTGAAAATCAAACATTTTTACTCTGTTTATTTTAGATATTTTCCAAAGTAAAAGTCCCTAGAAGTGTATGTATGATTAAACTTTTTCCCATGGACTAGTGATAAATTGCAATATCAAATTGCAATACTTTGTAGAATCACAATATTTTACAAATCACAATACATATTGAATCGGCAGCCAAGTATCGTGACAGTATTAAATTGGGAGATGAGTCGTCTAAGCCCTACTACTTAACTGGGAAAAGTATGAGATAAAGCCTGACGAATGATGTCAGACCCAGGGATTACGTCAGGCTCTTTACAAATTTAAATTAGTAATTTCTACTTTGAGTTCAGTATCTGTTGGTATGCAGAAGGAGAATGATAATGCTCTGAGGCTTTGGCAATCGTTAGCTATGTATTAGATGAATTTTTGGACCATATTGTAAAACACATCTCTGTAGCAGAAATGATTCCATCCTTCACACATCCTGGACGTCTGCCCAGACTCAGCCCACATACAGTATTTATCAGGAGGGAAACAGAGCCAGGGCTTACTTCAAAGAGAGGCCTTGATAAGAGTGACCCGATAACCTTCAACCTCGACTAGTGTACTACACACTCTGATGAGTGGCCACGGCTCTTTGGCTGACACGCACTTGTAAAAACAAGAGCAAGTGCTTGAGAGCAGGACTTGACCAGTATTGAACTTTTGGACTAACAGCTGCCAATATGCTAACATTTCCAGCCATTATTTAGAATTAAGACAGCATTTTATTCAAATGGACACTTTTATGTAGTCTGGCATGGCCGGACCTATCTCCACAGCGCTGTGTCAGCACTAAAGGAAGGTCTGGCTCCACACATTATCATTCTAGAGAAGATTGGAAAAAACGCTCTGGCTTGTTTGTATTTCTTTAAACTAAGCACATTCAGCTAAGTACAGGATGCAGTGATGGCGTCCTCACAAAAGAGACGGTGGAAAGGAAGAAGAACAACAGCTGAAATAGGCAGCAAATGGCAGGCTCATACCTACAGTCTGCATCTGGTGACTACATTTTATGTGACCATAGTCCTACGCAGAGGTATATAATGGAGACATATACTGTAAGTACACGTGTACTTAATGGAGGAACTTCAGCAACTGTAATTAACATTTTTATTCCCCTACAACCATCCTGAATGCTACTTTCAATTGTCCCAACTTAACCAATGTCCCAAATTATATATTTTCATTCTAATAAATACAGTTTTATTAGAAACTATTTATTAGAAACTATGCATGTTAACTGGCATCACTTCATTTACTCACTGGTCCACGGTGAAAGCTCTGCTAGATGTTTCCTGTACTCAGATCTGAATAAAATATTGAAATATTCATCTGTGTTTAGTCACAATCACCTTTCATTATTCTTTTAGTTATTGGTTGAGTTACTGTTTCTTGCTCATTCTAACTGATCAATAAATGAATCAATCATTGCAAAAATCCAAACCTGTTTTTGATATACACTAGCGATGAAAATGTAATACACCCACACTACATATCTCAGTAAATTTAAAATAGTATCAGTAATATTCCCATTATAAACTAAATTGTGAAGCAGTTTTAAAGTCTGTTTTTTTGACAACAGCTGCTGCCGCCACTTTTGGACTAAAAACATGTATAATATTTATAATATTTTATTGTTCAACGCAGGTCATTTTGGTAGAATATGACAGTGTACTTTTTAGGACGTTTTACTGGCGTCCGGTAGTCAATTTCAGTCCAAAATGGCGGAAGTGTAGATATGCTGCTGGGCGCTGATGTCGCAATGGAACAAACAATTGACTTCACATTTTAGCAATAAACGTTATTTGGCTATAAATTCACAGCTGTGCTTAATGGTCGAGCATAATGGCAGCTGTTCTTCTACTTTTCTACAGAGTCCAGAGAGTGTTTCTTGGTCTAGTCTAGTGTGCATGGGAGTTTTCTCAGTCATCTGAGCTTTATAGCGTTAACACATGCTAGCATCACACGGTAAGATGCTACTTCACTGGAACAGGTGCTAATATTGCTAGCGTGGAGAATTGTCCCAGGTGATATTTTTATTGTTCCCAAGACAACGTATCTTAGAGCACTGACTCTGGCCTTGTAGTTGGTTTGCCTCATATTGAGTTGAGGTGTCAGTATTGGTAGAGACAAGTGGGATCAGTGTATCCATAGTGGTACAGAAATGACACTGACAGGACATGTTGAATTACAGTAACAGGCGGGCAAGCCTAAACCCGACTTGACAACGCCGGCGGCGAGGCTCCCCTTATGGCTGCGACAGATACAAGTGAAGAGCACTCTCCTGCAAATGAAGATGACAAACAACCTCTGCACTCGGAGGCGATGGGACTCAGAGGGAGGGTGTCAGGGGTCAGAGAATGAAACGGCAACACCTCTGCAGCCACTTGACAGGATGAAAAAAGAGCGGGAGACGGAGGTGGCGGGGTGTTTGAGAGAGGGTGGGAGTAGCACTTGAGGCCAGAATGGAGGACACAAGCCTCCCAGCAGCAGCAGTCAGAGGCAAGGGGACACAGGGGCTACTGTTCCCATTGAGGTCTTTGTCTCCCAGGCGCTCTCTTGTTTTTCCTCAGCAAACCGTGGGTACAATGAAGGCGGCATGCTCCCCTCCCCTCCCGCAAAGGGCTGTCAATACTGGACCTATCAGACCCTGAATGGCCGAATCAGCCTTCCCATGAAAATCAAGTCAATGACCTGCTTCCCCTGGCTCTCCTCCTTGTGAAGTGGGTGACAGCTATAATTTCAATAAGTAAAACAGAGGCAGAAAGAGAGAGAGAGCAAGTAGAGAGTAATGGAGAGAGAGAGGGAGCTTTCTCACATGTTGCTGAGGGGACTTTGCCTCAGAATCGGCATCCTCATATAAAATGCATTAATTCCTTCCCTGTGAGCTCACCGTAAATGATTTGATTGTGGCCGATTCGACATAGTTTCCCGAGCTTCCCTGAGCACCATTAAAAAAAAAAAAAAAAAGGAAAGAGAAAACATGATGCTGGGAATGCTAAGCCAATTTTGAACCAAACATTTAACTTCAGCCTTCTGACCCAATCAAGTGGAAGAGAAGACAGGCTTTGTCCACCTTGGCCCATCCAAGAAAAGTTAGCCAAGAGCGGGGAGGGGGAGAAAGGAGGAAAAGAAATGTAAAGATTTTGCCAAGCTTTTGTCACGCCTTAAGGACTGGCTTAGTCAATTGCTGTCAGATCAAGAAGACAGAAAGGAAAACAGCCGTGGTTGCCTTATATAAAAAAAACACTTTCTCTCGCAGCCAAGTCGGGAGAGTCCCCATAGACAGAATTACACAGTTACTTTTAAAGGATTTGCATTTAAAAGATTGCGTACAGGCCTGAATGCGGGTCGTTTCCCCGTGACCATAGAAACACTAGAAAAGGTGGAAAATTCAGTCCGCTGAACTTTAAACGACTTTATTAAAGTGTCACTAATCAGACGTGAAAGACACAAGGTTTTAGTGTTTGGGCAAACTTACAGAAAAACTAAAAAAAAACAAAAAAACTTAATGACCTGTTAAGAGCATTACTTTGAAAAGCCTTGTCGATGTCCCGTTCCACAATAAAGAAAAGACCATTGCTCACGTCAGGGAAAAATTAATACCCAAAATATTCAAGGAATTTGACTTAAGCATTGTGCTGAGAAATATCAGGCCAGAGTTATAACAACAGCCCTGTAAGACCTACCGCTTGTCTCATTTTATAATTTTACTATATTTTTTTGCCCACATAAAGCGAGATATGCTTTTACATTTAAATACAGGATGTCTGCCTCAATGAAAACAAGTGTTTTTGGATCCAGGCGTCATCTGAGAGGTCACAAGCTGAGGAAACGTAATCTAACACTTTTATTACAAATTACTGATGATAAATGCTTGATTGAAAAACTTTCTGGCATGTATTTCCCTCCAGAAAAAGACAAATTCCTAAGCAGAAAATTGCCACCATTACAGCGTAATGGGATAACAACCCAAAGAATAATCCCCGATAACAATGGGGAGGTCTGAAAAGACTCCTGTGAGTCCTGTTTGGTGTCTGCCAGCGGAGAGCTGCATTTTACAGCCACCAACCGACGATGTAATCTCCGCTCAATGGAGATCTGGAGAGAGAGCCTCCACGCCGGGGTCTCCATCCCCTCCACCCATCCATCCACTGATCTATCCATCACATCCCTAAAGAAACGGGTAGACCTCATTTCCATCCGACACCAACCATGTGAAGGGGGTCTTATGATTGGAAAGAATAAAATCGCAACGAGACGGGAAGGGATTGAGAGAAGGAGGATAGTTGGGGGGTTGATAGATGAATTAGTATCGGTGCTACACATGAAAAAGAGCCTCTGATCTTCCAGGCTGGTCCTAATCATATACGCACTAAATGAATCATCCCGGGACTTCTCCCAAGTTAATTTCAGTGCAAGAATTAATTAACGCGAGAGCGAACTGATGTATGCAGGGCAGCGGAAAAACAACAATGTAAACAACCCAACAATGAGGCAATGATTGCAGGGGGCTAATTTATGTCATAATGATGTGAATCTGATTTTGTGAATTGAGCAGCAGGATTAATGAAGGACACAACAATGTGTTTTTTTTCTGAAGATGAGAGGTTTTCAAATGGGCGGCGGGGATGTTGGTACTCGTTTCTTCCTTTTAGCATAAATCCTGAATAATCTGACAACCAAATCACAATTTTTACTACGTTAATGTATTGAATGTATGCTTGTGAACCACTTTCAAACGAAGCACGTGTTTTCTTTCTATTGCAGGCGACCACTGATTTCCATTCATTTCTGTAGAGTATACATTTTAATTAGCAGACTCATCAAGCTCTCTCAAGTTGGGTAATCC
The DNA here is from genome assembly GCA_947000775.1 of Pterois miles. Taxonomy (NCBI): domain Eukaryota; kingdom Metazoa; phylum Chordata; class Actinopteri; order Perciformes; family Scorpaenidae; genus Pterois; species Pterois miles. Next base: position 6,501,775 of record CAMQGK010000193.1, read on the forward strand.
ATCAGGTCTGCATTCATTTCTGCAAATGTTACATTAATGCAATACAGTTTAAGTGCTGATTTATTTGAAAAGCTTGCATTTCCTTGCCTCATACCAATAATTTGTAAATGTCACTTCAATGAAACTTTATGCAGACTTGAGGGTTTATGTAATGATTAGTGTCATTGTAGGTAAAAAATAAATAAATAAGCTGGGGAAGGAGGGTAATATTCCAGGACAAAACTTTCCAAGATTTAAGTCTGAAACACACTGATACTCTCTGGGACTAAAGTGGCAAAATTACAAGAAATAAAACGCATTTGCAAGATTATAAAGTCTTAACTTTAAGAGAAAATAAACAAGTGAAAAAACATTTTTTTCTCAAAATATTACACCCCCATCCTGCCTCTGCAATTATTAGATTTTTTTGCCTACAGTGATCCTAATACACTGTCGTACCATTGGTTTCTATTCACATGATACAAATACATAAAAGTACATTATCATACAGTGCCGTTCAACTTTCTAAAAGAGAAGCACGGTTTGCAACATGATTAGCTATGATGTTTGATGATGCAAAACCAATGGCACTGTCCTTATAATACTCATAAAAGGGCCATAATTATGACAGTATTCAAAATTAGCATCCTCAGTTCCAAAAACTAAGCATTTAGCAGGAATATTCAACACTGCATTTCCAAGAAATCACTTGTTAATCAAACCTGAACACAAGAAATGATAAACTGTCTTTAGGCAAAAAGGCCTAAATATCAAAAAATATCCAAATTTAAATGTATTTGTATGAAAATTCTGTCTATCATGACTATGAAAACACCATCATACATCTACAGTACATTCCTGATATTTAAAATCAGAATATAAGCTTGGCGTCAATGTCAAATCCACTTCATGCTTCAAACATTTGCCCTGGTAGTCATCTGACCCCCCTGTGGGGGGAAGACGAGGTGGATATACAATCCCAGCTCTTGTGAGAGACTGGAGTCGTTGTTGTGTTAATACCAAACAGCACCATGTCCACGCAGACCTCCGTATGGAGCCCAACACCGGGGTAGACGGGGCATTTTGACAGTCAGGGGATCAAAATGGTTCCATATGACCACAGCTGGCATCACTCCAGGCCTGGGGCAACTATGGCTTCCTCATAGCCCGAGCAGAGGGCTCGTGCAAAATCAACAGTGGGGGTGGTGGGGGGGGGGGGGGGTCACATATAAAGCGCAGGAATAAAGCTTGAGTTTCAAAGACAGTTGGAAATCTGATGCCCATGCCCTATTACTGATTGATTTCCACAAGGAGAGTTTAATTCCAAAAGAGGTTACTCAGATTTCAAAAACTTCTTACTGTAAAAAAAAACTCCTCCAATCAAAGCTACTATGTGGGGATTTTTGTTAAAAACAATGGCATTGTCCCATGACATGAAAGAGATAAATAGAGTTATATCCTCCATCTCTGACAGGATAATACACTGAAATCACACATCAGACCGGAGAACAGTTTTGTGAATGAGGTCCCATGGGTGCGTCGGTACGTTTCTCAGCGGAGTGAGCACACCTCATGAAAGAGCAGCAAAGTGCTGGTCTCCATAGGCTGCGACGAAGAGAGTATACCGCACTGTTAAATGCCCCGGCCTGCAGCGAGGCATGATGGGAAGTAATAACCACATCATTACCAACAGCGCCTCAGCCTTGTCAGATGTCAGAGGAATAAAGGAAGCATGCAGAGTTCACACTCGGGCTGCCAGTCCACCGCGCCGTCGGACCCTGTCACACATACATATACACAAACATTTATCGGCCTGATGAAACACACTTCCTAAAAAGGAGTATATTCACACACGCTTAGAGACACACATAGCTGGTTGTTTAGCTGCCAAGACGAGAAACAGCGCTTCCGCTCAAGTTCTGCCAAGTCAGGTCAAAGGTTACACGATTCACTGGGAAGGTCCTGTGAGTGTTGCTTCCCGTTGGATCGCTCACTCATTATCAAATAACTGCATCAAATGGCACGAAGCCTCTGCAAGATCATGTGTAAATCTGTAAAAGGAGGGATTAGTGCCGAGGCAGCTGGCGTGCCGGACGACAGCGGCACAAACACGTCTGCTGCTTTCTCGCCCATACACGTCTGGGATTTCTCTTCTGCTACTGCCTCTCTCTCTTTCTGCAATCTTTCCGTTGTAAATTTTGCCAAGCCTAAGCCGTGATAACCCCGATGACATCACAACGGTTATTTTTGCAGACATAATAATTAGGGTTGTCAATCAGTTACAATATTTATTCGTGATTAATCGCAATTTCAACATGGGAGTGGACAAATATCCTGCTTTAGGTAAATGTATGCAAATATTTATTACTGGAAATCAATTAACAATACAAAACAATGAAAATTACTGTCCAGAAACCCCTCATCCTGTCCTAACATGCCAAACTGCAGCCCAACAGGCAACAACAGCTGTCAGTGTGTCAGAGTGCTGACTTGACTATGACTTGATCCAAACTGCATGTGATTATCATAAAGTGGGCATGTCTGTAAAGGGGAGACTGGTGGGTACCCATAAAACCCATTTACATTCACATATCTGGAGGTCAGAGGTCAAGGGATGCCTTTGAAAATGACCATGATAGTTTTTCCTCACCAAAATTTGGTGCATTATGTATTTAACCTCCTTCACAACATACTAATATGACATGGTTGGTACCAATGGATTGCATTAATGCTTTAAAGAAATTAGAGGTGCTACAACAAATTTGTGTTAACGCTATCATGTTAACTTTGACAGCTCTAACAATAATGTTGATAATAATAATAACTGATAACTGATCTTGATGTGTTTAATCAGAGGAGTTTCCCTTTAATATCTCATTTGTGCAGAAAAAGCTAAGTACAAAACGTGTCTGTATTCAAAGAATACAACTCGAACCGTCACTTTGAGACAAAACATGCAGAAAAATCCAGAAAGCTGTCTGGAGATGAGAAGGAGAGGACAGCCGAGGGGCTGCTAGCTGAGATACTAAAGCAGCGAGGACTTTTTACAAAGCTGCTAGAAGGAAACGATACAAGGAAATGTTAGTGTAAATGTTAAGTTAAATGTTAAGTTTTGTTAATGGAAACATTACTACCCAAAACAGTCAGTCCTGTACGGTTCAAAGACTCCTGTATAAGTGTCCAGTATGTTTTCTATAGTGATAAAATAGAGGTTACTTCTGACAGTATTTGTTTTGCCCTCGGCAACAATCTGGTTTCTCATGTGGCCCCCCCAGAAAAACTAATTGCCCATCCCTGTACTAGATCATATTTACATGCTTTAATGTTCAAAAAACACATTATTCTATCATTATTATTCTCATTTCTGTCTGAATATACCTGTATTCACCCTCTGTCTGAAACACTCCATTTTCGCGCCTGTCCCTTTAAGACCTCCTCCTGAAAAAGCCCAGTCTTCTCTGATTGGTTCAAGAGAAAAAGATGGAGCACCTTTACAAAGGTAGCTCTCAATGGGTGGTATATTCTGAGCCTAATGTGACATAGGAAGGGGAGCCAAATCTATACGTCTTGTTGAGCACAAGCACTGAAAAAGTATGTTTTTTAATGATATGTCCCCTTTAATTTCTAGAAAAGTAAATTTATATTGGAACCAAGTTTACATATTCTTACTGCACTGGAAGATTTTCAAGTATGGAGTGAAATTCACAATTCACAATTTATAGATTTTTTGCAGTGTGTTTGCAGATTTTGAGGGAGCTCAGTGTAAATTTCATGTGTTGTATTGTTGCTGTAACCCCCCTCACTTAAATACCCACAGAGTGAAAGTGAATCCCCAATAGCAGCAGCCCCCTGGAGGAGATAGAGACACAATGTAATATCTGATCACCCTCTGTGTAATACCATAAGAACACAATGTCCTGGGAGGGAGACTTCATTACGATCTGTCTGTCAACAGCAGGAGAGCCAAGTTTAGACTAAGTTTTGGATGATTCATTTTTCGGTGGGCTGTTTTTTTCTACGTCTCGGGGAGCTACGTGTCAGTGCCAGAGACGCCGACCGTGATAACTGCAGAAAAACGAGGAGGGGGCTCCAAGATTTGGTAGATTGTGGAAATAAATATGCAAGAGCAGCACTGTTTAAGGCTGAAGGCATGTACTCTTATAAAGGAGATATGCATGTCCGCACAAACACAAGCACATGGAGTGATAATAGCTCTGTGTTTGAAGGGAAAGACCAGAACTTTCAGAACAGGCCGCACTTTGTGAAATTACACCTCGACATCCACACACAATAGAGGCTGCTGAAACTGGGCCACTTCACCCATTTGCATAGGAAAATCACAGAGTGGGCAAAAAAAGAGAAGACATAAAAAGATTAAAAATAGCACATTGTCAACGAATGTAATCGAAACCAGAGCCACGGCTAAAAGAGCTCAAAACAGTCATTTTGTTTGCAGCTTGAGCTATCACCAACTTTAATAAAAACATAAACTTTTATCTGACAACAGAAATGTGGTTCAGGTACCCCTCGATTGTGAGTCTGAGTCACGTTGACTGGACCTGCACGTCGCTGCCCAGAACCCTCACCAGCTGGTTTCAATTAAATAGGCCCAACTGGAGAGGGGAGAGGAAGGCCACATTCACCAAAATGGCTAGCTATTTCCAGCCAGCAGCTCTTTCTGCTCTCTGTTTCTGACAGATCACTTGTTAGAAATTTGTGTAAACACAGTGTTTTGTTTGCTAGCGAGGGCCACCCCTCTGGCTGCCCTGCAGAGCCACGCAGTATACCGTGCAAGATGGGAATGCTTGAAAGCGTGCACTCAGTGCATTTTATGATATTTCAATGAAAAAAGCTTCTTCAGAATTATTGCTTTGCAGCTACAGAGTAGCCGCAGTAGCATCAGGCCAACGCCGATCCAAGACTCTCCTTGAATGAGATAAAAATCCTCCAAAGTGAGGCTCATGCTCTGCAGTTATTGTCTCAGTGACCACAATGCTATTTTCCTGAGACGTTACACTCGGCTACGTGCTCAAACGACCGCAGCCTTTCAGCAAAACCACCCATGGGAGGATGATGTGTACACGCAATTTAACGAGCAGGGAAGCCTGGCTTTCGTAAGTCAACAGCGCCGCACAGAAACACCTGATAAGAAGCACCTGTCAGTTCAATGAGAGTTTAAAGGGTCAGTTCACCTAAATGGCTAAAAAATACATAACCTCACTTGCCTCTAATAATATCTTACAATGCAGAATAGGCATTATTTGGTTTTGAGATGCATCAAAAAATAACACCAAAACTAGCTCCATGGATAGATACCACTAAGTTTTATTTATTTAGGTGAACTGACCCTTTAACCTTAGGTCCTTAGGACCCGTAACTGACCACCATGTTTCTAGAGTAGCCCACAACAAACAAACCAAACACTGGCTCTACATAGGGCCATTCGTTGGCCACCTTAGTTCTCCTACACACTTTGCACACGGGAGAAGTTTCAGTTGGTTGCAATCTGCAACCTCACCACTAGATGTCACCAGATCCTACACAGCACACCTTTAAGTAGCTTTTACACAGGATCTCATACTCCGTATAACTTGTTCCAGCTTCAGTAAAGATACACTGTTGTTTACACTGAGTGAAATATTTATTCTTTATGGCTGCATTATTGGAACATATGGGAATGTTCTAGATGATTAGCAGCATCATTTTACATGTTTTTTTCCAAAAATTGTGCCTCACATATTTTATGGAAACCTTTGGATCTCCAATACAATAATAAAGTTCTGGGGGTTTGAATGACATTTGGCTGCACAGCATGACTTTGAAACTAACCGCTGCGCTGATGGGGATTTAGAGGTAAACAACACTACACAATTGCTATACTTACCGTTCTACAGAAGGAGAGTTATAAAACATTTGAAAACAAAAGGAACAAAACAACTATAATGAGAGGAAAACTCCATTAGATCACTCGAGATGGGTCAGTAAACTTTCGAGGCCAACAAGCTGTCGAATGAAGAGCATGAGCAGAATTACAACTAACACTTGTGCATGATTTTAAAAAAATCCAACAACTTGCACAGAAATCGAGTGCGGGGAAAGTCACGCTGGGTCATTTTGAACGCTGAAATATTTCAAATCCAAAATTGAAAACAGCTGCAAATGGACTGTGGCTTGGCTTCATTTAGTTAAGACCTGCACAGTGGAGCAAAGCTTGAAAAGCAGCAATCACAACATCACAACTAAAAAACATAAAAATAAGGTCTGTACAAATGCTAAATCACAATATGGTTAACCTCTTACTAAAGTATGATTGTGTGCTGCACACTGAGCAGGAGCTGCAGTGGATCTCCTGATGGAAAACTCATAAAATAAGAGGGGAGATAACAATAACACGGGCTCTCGCTCTCTGGTGCCAGTCTATCTTTGCTTGTCTCCTGCCTCTGACACTAAAGCCCTACTCCAGCCCTCCCTCCCTTTGCTCCCAGCTCAAACCTCACTGCCCTCCCCTTCCACTTCCTCCCCTCCCTCTTTTTCCTCCCTCCATCTCCCATCTAGCTCCTAAATTATCTGTCCGGGCTGCAGGAGATACCCCTTCCTGCTCGAGGTCGCTCGTCTCACCGCAAGATGTGCAGATGAGGTGCATGTGTGTGTGCACGTGAAACCAGTGCACACGCTGCAGAAACGCACATCCCCTTCTCGTTTGATGTCCCTGGAGGTGGGAGGATCTGTGACCACACTAAATGTCACTTTGGAGGTGCCGCTGATGGACGGCCAGCAGGAAGTGAGATGTGCAAAGGAGCAGGAGCTCCTTTTCTTTTTAAGACAGAAAGCAGAGAGGGAGAGACAGGTCAACGAGGCAGCAAGTTTGAGCTCCGAAAACAATGGAAATTTGCTGTGTGTATTTCTGCATGTGGATGTGTTCGAGTGTTTGTTGACGCTAGAGAGCTCGGTAAGTCACGTGTAAGAACGAATTCTGTAGCTGGGATCCATTATTACCACGGAGAGCATGTGCCAAAATCAACCCTCCACTCTCCCTCTTTCTCTCTACCTCCCTTCATTTTACAAGTGAAAGTAGTGGAACATTATTTTTTTTTCAAAGCTGGACAGACTTGGGCATATTTTATGGTCCCTTCACAGTCAGAGCAGCGCAGAGAAAAGTGATGAAGAAATCGCTGGGATGGAGTCATACTCAGGCAAAGATTTATTTCCTTGTGTAGCTCTTTTGCTCGGGGAAAATGGACGACCCAAATCATAGCTTTACCTGATCATTCCCACTTCAACTACTCCCAATCAACCTTGCTGTGGCTGACTGACTAGAAAGCTTGGAAACTTTAGATCACAGCTTCTGATGGACTGGTCTGATTGCACTGGAAGAAATCCCTCCCTGCTGGTACAAAACGGTAAACGGCTCCCTTTTGATCACGCCACACGGAGAAAGGCATTCCTAGCAGAGATTAATACTATTTCAGTCGCACAGCATGTGTGCTTGAGACAGAGGAATGACCCGTCCCAAATGAGGCATGACAATCAAAGTCACAGAACAAGAGAAATGTATCTCTGATGTGAAAATAAACCTGATGATGTAAAACTCTGCGGAGCATGCATGGCTCTGGCCACATTCATTTATTATTCTAACCCGAGGTCTCGCATTGACTTTGCATGAGGCAGAAAGGGGGCAAAAGTGAAAAAAAGAAAGTCTGCGGACAGTCGACCGCAGAGCTGAAAGAGTTTTCTTTTAATATACATGTGCATTCCCTTTATAAACATAATTTAGCGGCAAACCGAGTTTAAAAATAAGTGTGTGTAAATAATTTTTGTTTTAACCTGTTTAGAGTAGCGGCAGGGTGGAGTTACCACACCAGGACAATTCAGTTTGCCACAGCAGACAATGCAATGAGTGCTACAACTCAAGACAATGCCATTGAGATCTCAAAGGTAATTTTGTTCACTTTAACTTTAGTTTACTTTCACTAGATTAAACAATACCTAGGTTTTTACTGACCCCTGATCTAGGGCAGGGTGTTGGACATGGACAGAAATGTGTCCACAGCAGCATCAAAATCCTGGTCAGATACATAATCTTCTTCAGTTTCTCTTTTGATCCACTAGTTCCTGATCTCAACCACATTTTGACAATTTTATGCAATTACATTGAGCAAAATCGTCGTAACTGCTTGTCGATAGAGAACCAGGGTTCGGGATCCCCACAATAGGTCACGGGATAAATTTTCGGGGTCACTAGATGAAGAGGTGAAAACATATTTCTGTACTGTTGTTGCTGCTGATATGACACCTGAATTTCCCTCCGGGGAATAATAAAGGTTCATCTTATCTTATCTTATCTTAACCATTGTCATCATCTTTCCATCAAGTGTAATCTTTATTTTTATTTTTCTTTCACCTACCAGCCCAGCCACCAGGAGGAAATGTCGGTGTTGTGCGTCTCTGTAAAGCACGCTGAATGTGGAAGTCTTTGCATTCTGTCGAAGCAAGCGATGAAGTATATCAAGCGACCATTATTGAAAGTAACATGATATAATAATGAGTATAACAAACAAAAAAGTCCACAAAGGGTAGGTGGGTCAAACAAAAACAAGACTTTCATCAGGCGACTGCTGTTCGTGTCCCATGTGAAACCAAAACTTAGTGTTTTTTTCTTTGCGCTTGTTATGTAGCATTTCATAAAAAAGTCCACTAAGGACGGTTATTTATTTATGCTAGGGACGTTGTTACATTACAGTTTTCACATTATGTTGCTATGTTACGTTGGTACCTTGATCTATTTTCTAACCTTAATAAAGCAGATTTGTTGCCTAAACCTAACCAATCATTTCACAACATTAACCACGTGGCATTGTGTGTTTTCTGTGTGATACAAGGCTGATATGAAATGTGTTTTTGGTTTGCAGAAACATACAATGCCAACATTTTTTTGGGCGACTGGGCTGTATTTGCTTTTTAGGTGAACAGATCCTGAACAAATTTTAATAAACATTCACAAGCCATAAAAGCTGGTCATCAAAAATTTAAAACATGCAAAAAAGTATAATTTTAAATATCAAATATGAAAAAAAAAATGGTGTCTAAACTCAGGTGTAGTACTGGCACTAGTGGCATATTTCTAAAAATACACAACCCGACCTATAGATCCTTACAGACTCCTTCTGCTCTCCATTCTGGTTAATTAAGGGCATCATGCATGTTTCTGTATATTATCACTTCATTATCTGCCAGGAGAAAAACAGTTTGTTCAGTTTTATTGTTCTGGGCGGTGTGTTTGTCTATCAGCTAAAAGCTAACGGAAGACTGGTGAGTCCATCTCGCCGCTCCAGAGACACAGTTATTCTGTGCCCTTTTCTTGAGGCATCAACCTCACGTTCATGCATTGTCAAAGAAACACACTTGAAGCCTAAATAATGTTTCAAGTTGCAGTTAGGACAGTGAGACTGAGCTGAAATGTGCATCTGCACAGAGCCGCTGCAGACAGCTGCATAGATTAACATGAGAGAGTATCTGTTGTGTGAGACGAGAGAGTGAAAAACACGTCTGATACAGTCGCAGTCTAGACAGAGAGTTAGCAAATAGTTATAGTCATTCAAAACACATCATGCAACTGAGCGCACCTTTCTAGTTATTAATTCAGATTTTTTCACTGTGTTATACACCCCTCTGCAAGGCCTTTACACACAATGAGGTCTTGAACATGAATATTTTAGATTATAAGTAAATTAAAACAAATGCTTAAGATGACAAACAAGCAGGCAACACAATATTGGAACGTCCGGTTGGTGAGAGAGGATGCCATGGATAATGAACTACGCTCCACAGTCAGTTTAGCAGGGAACCAGCCGTGTACAACGATCTTAATCTCCTCTGAAAATCTGCCTGGTTTGTAAAATACCAAAACTGAATGGTGAATTGTGGGATTTAACAGCTTTTGTGGCTTGTGGCCAAAAAAAAAGTTAGTTTTGCGCTTTCATTACTGATGTGACTCTTGGCTTAACTTTAAAGAACACAGACAGCAAAACAATATGACCCCTGCTCCTGACCTTTCAGCCCCGAGTTTGACAAATGTGCACTGTGAGCTGTGCCAGTCGCTGCTTTCTGACGAGAAAGAAAGTCAAACATGGTGAAATGTGAGAGGTCTTGTTATACAACTACAGTTCAAACTTTTAGAAACCGAAAGCTATAAGAGCTCAATAGAAAAACACAACGCAAATGCATCTGAAGAGGTCAAATGAGCTGGAGAGTAGCAGTAACTACACACTTCCAAACAGAGTTGCACTGTGCCGCAAAATAAATGGAACAAGACAAACACTAACAAACAGTCTCATGTAATAAAAGGAGGACGTAAACCGCTGACTTCATTAAGGCTCAGTTTGAATCTGCAGAATAGCCGTCACACAGTATCCCAATGATCTTATTTGACAGTTACATAATCATAATAATCTACATGAAACTCAATTATTTTGACTGTAGCTACTATTTAAAGTGTCCCTGCACGAGAAGAAACTGTGTGTGTGTGTGTGTGTGTGTGTGTTTTTGGCAGCATTTGCTTGCACGCATCTATGCATGAGCGAATGTTTATTCAACTTTTATGGTGATTGTCTCGTAAAAACGGACAGGCGCTCTGGGACGACCTGCACTCCTCGGCACCGCGCTCGCCCACAGGTTCACCCGGAGCGACCACCTACCAGGAGGGCCGAGCAGATGCTCACCTCGATGACCATTTCAAAAAGGCGTGTCTGGGCGGATTACTGCGTGAATTATTACCTTGGTTACGGCCAGACTGGACTGTTACCACCCTCTCTCAATGCGCTGAGACAAAAAAAATCACAATTGGACCATGAATTACAACACACAAGGAGGCAGTTTGTTCTGCATCATTCCTCCTCCAGTTGTTGTAAAATGTCCCTTCTGAGGAACATGAAATTTTAAAACTAAGCTTGTGCATGAATCCAATGTAATCAAAGCGTGTTTTTTTCTGTTCAGTTTGATTTGACAAAGAACAGTAAATGCAGCACTTAGGGAGCTATCAGTATCACTGTTTGACCTTTCTCTGTAGTCATCAATACTTAAATTTGTATTAATGCGCTCAGACACAAATACACACAAACACCAGCATCCGTATCAGATTGTCTAGCCGTACATGACCTTCTCCTCCCGCCTCGTTGACCTGGCTGGCTTTACAGGTTTTTTTTTTTTATCTCGGCCGCTATCGTTTCTACAACTTCAATACCGCCTCTGATGTCCTAATCACATTTCCCTTCATGTTGGAGGAGGTTCAGCATCACACAAACACGGAGAAAGCAAAAGAGGGATTGAAAGAGAGACAGAAAAAAAGCAACTTTGAAGTTCCTTGTCAACAAGATTTATGAGACTGATCCACAACACAGAGAGACACAAACAAGATTCCCAGGACAGGCAGCAGACACAAGAGAGACTCTCATCCCAACTCGTCACATACTGATGCTTCGTCAGACCCCTCGGCGTCACTTTTTGTCAAGTAAACATGTGACCTAATGTTGTAAATTAAACAAAAGCACTTAGTTAGGTTAAGGAGAAAAACACGGTTGGACTTTTGTACAGTGAAAATGAAACTGAACATTGTGAACACGGGACATTTGATTGTAATGTGAACGTGAAACTTGGGTTATGGGATAAACAGCCGTATAAACAGCCGTATAAACAGCCGTATAAACAGCGGTCTCAAGGTGTGTCTTTTCACTCTTTAAGTCACCACACTCCCGTTGCACTTTCTCAGAGCATTTACCATTACCATGGATGGCTTTACATTGTTGTTAATGGAAAGCTTGGTGCATCTCATATTGACGCACAAGGCACCCTTAAGAGTACGAGATGAACCAAGCTTTCCAGTTCCATATTTGACGCGCTGGGACTGAGAACAGGCTTTACAGTAGGGCTGGGCGATATGGAGAAAATCAAATATCACAATATTTTTAACCAAAAACCTCAAAATCAATATTGTGACAATATTGTAGGGTTGACTCTGGGATTGGTGTTTTCACAAAATAAATATTTATACAATGAGATTTTTAATGAATAATAATCAGTAATGTGGTTATTATGACAGCCAGAACAGTCTGAGTAGTTCAGAGACTTACATCACTTTACTGTAATGCAGCCTTTAAAACCGAGGAAAAGACAACACATATTACAATATCTCCAATCTAAGACGATATCTAGTCTCATGTCAATATAATCTTGATATATTGCCCAGCCCTACTGGATATACAGCTTAACGAAGATGAGGATGACTATAACAGAGCACCAAACATCCATATCAACTCTAAGACCATATCTGCCATCTGGCTCACTGTGATGTCCAGAAGCTCTGGACGGGCAGATTGAGCGCTCTTGCTCCAACCTGCTTATAGGACATGACTAGTAGCCCTGCCCTGGCCTCTTCCTTCCCATGATCCCTTGCAACACCGCCTGTGTCTGGCCCTTCCAGGACCCTCCTAAAAGCGTCTCCCTCCACCACCCCTCCTCTTCCTTCATTCCCACAACTCCCAGTAACACCGTCTGACATGTCCAGAACCCTCCCAGAGCCTTTCTTTCTTCAATCTCACCGACAGCTCTACCGTACGTCCCTCACTGGTGAGGAGAGGGGAGGAGAGCTGGCTGACAGGGGCATCCATACACACTACTAAATCTGCCAAAGCGAGACGCTGGCACAGACAGAAAAATAACAAAAGCCTCCCGATCCGCAGCCGGGGCAGCGCAACACTTTATCTGCGAAGGAAAAACAAAGGAAGGCCTGTCGAACACTCGGACTGTGTTTACTTTCAAGGGGGGAACAATGCCTTTAAGAGGAGGGGGCAAGGACTGATGTGGCACTTGAGGGCCTCTCTGAAAAAAAAAAAAAAAAAAAAAAAACGGCACTTCATTTTGATTCACAGTGAGTTTAAGAAAACATTTGTAGCAGTCTGGTCTACAGGAGCGCCAGGGATTCAATGTAACGTGGCAGATGAATGGAAATAGTACAGAGATAGTCCAGGTTTCTTTCTAGTACTCCACCAAAAATCTTTTGAGTTGGAAACCAGATTTGCAGCAATCACACTTACTTTTGTTTTTTGCAAAAGACAAATAAAAAACAGCAGCAACAAACACATTCTATTATCCTAAGAGATCAAACTGGTCAAATAAACGCCACAAAAGGATATACTTTGCCAAATATATGTGTTGGAGTCAAACTGAAGGAGAAGTCAGAAGACGTGTCTATGGACATGTCGGTTCTTTTTGTTGCCATGAAAACTGGATCACCATTTAATCAACCAAACTTCATGAGAAGGCTTATAAATAGCACATTTTCATATGAGATAGTCACATTTTAGCCTTTTTGCATCATTTATATGCAACACCTTTTTCATGTCATTTAACGCCACGTTGTTACCATGAAACAGTCATGGTTATGTTAAGGCAAAAAAAACCTCTAAAAAACATCATGGCTTAAAATAACTAGGTACACTAAGTATAATACGTACAGAAACAACGTAATATAAGAAACACATCACAAACATCTCTAACGTAACTTCAAAATAACTCAACAGCACTTTGGGTCTCCTGGTTGAAAGTCATGTGGCTGTTGGACCACGACACCTTCCCTCCCGCCCGCCAAAAGCAGTCCTTCTCACTTTTTATTCTGTCACTATCTCTGAGCGTAGCATATTTACGTAGATGCGTTTACACTGCAGTCAGTACAGACTACATGGCGTACACATGACACGCCACAAGCAATAAAGACGCTGTTATCGCATATGAAATGACATAAATTACCGTCACACCATTTGGTGCGACCGGGCTGATTTAACGTTCTACCTGTTGTGAATAAACCTGCCAATATCTGCCATGCCACACACTTTTCAGAGTCACCCATCAAATCTACATGGTGACGATTCCTCGTCTATTAAATTCCTTCTGGCTTTAACCTTTGCACTTTTTCCCTGTTTTTTTCTGGTAACATCTGCGACTAAACATCATTCATCTTGGAAATCAACTCATGAGCCTCTGATAGCTTTCAAGCACATTGCACTCCTGCTCATAGGCCAATCAGTGATGTGCAGGTGTTTTGTCTTCAGCAGCTGATGGGAAACACCTGCTGTCACATCACTGATTACGTTGCAGCCAAGAGTGGAACAGATACTTGAAAGTTTCAGCTCGTGGAGAGAAGTCTGTCTTCAGAGTGGATTTACTCAGTATGAGTTATGGAGGGGAAAGGCTTCTCTCCACCTCTAAACGAGGAGGATGTGATGAATCAAAACTTGGAGTGAAAGAAAAAACATCCTCCTGAACACTATGCATGGAATCTGGATTCACCAACAATGGATGAATCTGCTGCCAAGAGTTTTTTTTCTGTATCAGCTTTTAAGGGGAAGAAACACGAATGTTTCTGGGTAATGAAGTCATTTGCACAACATTCCCAACTGAAGCTGCTGAGGTAGAACAAACAAATAAGATCATTTAAGGTCCACTACACATCATACGTGACCCAGATGTGAGACAGAAGTCACATACAGTCCTGCAATGACAGATCTAATCAACAATCACTAACAATGAAACTTTTTAAGATGCCAAGGTCAGGAGCTCTTTCCACCAGCGTCCTGACTTGTTTAAGATCATGGCCATCGATAAGGCATGTACAGCTGATTCTCTTTGTTCGAGTGTTTCCAAAACATCACACATGGTGCATAGAAGAGGGAAAAAAATGCTAGCTTTCCCCTCATGCATCCAATCAATGGGGAGAATGGGAAAAGGAGAATGTGAAAGGGTCACAACCCCAGGGGTGGAAATAATCCCCCAGTTGCTACCGGGTATCTGGTGTATAAACACTGCACTGGAAAAACATTAGTCTAAGTCTGAAGGTTTACACTATAGTACCACACAGTCCTTTGAGATCCCATTGACAGAGGGGATACAAATGGTATAAATACGACCTGTTCATCATTAAAACTACAGCCATAAAGAAACTCCCTGTTGCATTTCAGCACAAAACCAGCCCACATTTCCAAATGTAGAGGGTCATTTGAATTCCTCAGAGTTATTAGATCTCACGCTTCTCAAACTGGAGAGACTGACTATGCAGCCAGGTGGTATGGTAAAGTCATCTCTCCGAGGGGTGAGAAAGTTCAGGCTTAGCATGAAACCAATCTAGAGTTTAAGGTTTGGGAAAGTGAGCGCTGAAGCACTATATTCTCTCATTAGCCCGACAGTAAGTAGAGTCTGCAGGAAAGCAGATTGCCATCTTCGCTGCAGGCAAAGTGAGAGAACATTTGATATTCCCATTTGGCACATGCAAACCTTTAAGTTAACTTAGCTAACACGATTTTGCCAAGTAATCCTTGATTTCAATAATGTGCGAGTTTCTCTCCAAAATAACTGACTGCTGTGCTAGATTTCAGTTTCAATATCTGAAATACTTGAAAAGGCATCCATAACAACTCTCAAAGACTTCCAACTTAACATCAACTTAAATGCAAAACACATTTCTTAAGAGAAGAAGCTTGCACCTTTTTGTTTTTGCTCTGAAAAGTCAATCATGTCATCAAGCCTGTAATAATATGGCATTTCAAATCCTGGTTAAAATTTCCAAAACATATATAGACTCACATTTGTTTTTCATTTGACTGGCGGCTAGGCCTTAGCCACCCAAAACTGGGTTTAGGGTTCCCGCATTACACTTCAGAGGATTTAACTCCCTCTTTCTTTAGGGAGAGCCTGAAAAAGGTGCATCGCATAATGCAAACTCAGTGGACAGCTTAAGTTTCACTCTCTGTGCCCTCAGTGTCTTTTCACAGAGTCTTAAGAGGTCACCCAATTTTAATGGTCACTTATTGCCTGTGGAGCAGTTCCCTGTGGTATAGAAAGGTACCCCAAGACCACCCCAGTGCCAAAACAACCTCAGGCTCAACAGCTCACAATAATACTGGCACTGATGATGCATACCTGCACAGGAAGACCTTATGAATTACTCTCCTTTTCATTTCTACTTGAGATGCTGGGGAAACCATCATGGGCCTTGAACCTGAAACAGCAGCCCTGAATGATTTATGTCTACAGTGTGGGGAAATTAAAAAGAGGTCCTTTTTTTGATTTGTGCAGTTCATATCCGCTGATAAGAATATTTCAGTTCATGAGAGTAGCTTGTGCAGGAGACATGCAACACTCATTTCCCTTTCCAAGACTGCTCAAATATTAGAGGAGGCACAATCAAGATGAATTGTTATGGCTATGTTTTTGGAAACAGGAACAATAAAGTTGTTGAGCCAAAGAACAAGGCCTTCTTGCTCATGTCCAAGAAAACTATGATTTAATATAATACAGAGCCATGTGTAAAAAAGGAATTTAATTAATGAGCAGACAAATGCAATAGGTGGCTCTGTTTTATGTGTGACTTGGACAGTCTCACTTCCCATTTTTTCCAGTTCAAATCTTGATCTCATTACACTTATTCCATCCAAATGTCTCTTACAAATGCCAGTGGCATGCCCTCTCCCTGCCAAACAGATCAGATAGACCACTATAACACAATATAAGGTGGCTTTCCAGTACCTGTGGAGAACAGAAAAGTCAGCAGAGTACTAACCTCAGCACGCTGTGTTCTGGGCTGGCTGGCGTCTGTCTCGATGGCGTACACATCCACCAGGTAGAGGTCGGAGCCTTGCTCTCGGTCCAGCTCTGCAGCCGTCTGTATCACTCCAGTGTGGCGACCAATGGTGAAAAGGCGTCCCACGGCTTTCCCACCACTGCGAACCGCCACGATGAAATACTCCACTTTGGTCGCTGAGCCCCGTGGGCTGGAGGCATCCAGGGAGATGACGTTGGTGCCCGGCGGCTGGCCCTCTTTGAGGATAGTGATGTATTTCGGCTGGGAGAAAACAGGCCCGTCCATCCCTTGGAGGATGATGGTCAACTCGGTTCTGGAGGTCTTACGGCTGGTGCCGTGATCGGTTGCGGATACTGTGAGGGTGTACATGAGTCTGGACTGTACAAGCTGGGAGGCCAGGCGAATATCTCCACTGTATCTGTCCATGATGAAAGTGTCCGAGTCCCCGTCCACAAGTTCATACTCCACTTCTCCATTTGCCCCCTCATCGGGGTCAAAGGCCAACACTGTTGTCAAGATGGAGCCGATGACTATGTTGGGCTCAGCCACGAGGGCATTCTGGGACACAAAAGTGGGAACATTATCATTCAGGTCTGTGACCCATATTGTGACATTTTTCAGGGCAAAGCGTCGGAATTCAACAGGAACTGCCTGGTCAGTGGCTTTGACTGTCAGCTCAAACAGATTTGAAAACTCCCTGTCGATTTCCCTGTTGGTGTATATGAGCCCAGTGCTTGAATCAATGCTGAAGTGGTTTCCCCGGGGAATCTGCTGCACAATGGAATACTCCAGCTCCCCGTTTATGTCTGCATCTGTGTCATGAGCTGTGATTGTCATGACTGAAGCTGAGAGGGGAAGATTTTCAGGTATGGATTTAAAAATGTCACCAGGGGTGAATATGGGAGGGTTGTCATTAAAATCCCTGACGTGAATGACAACAGGGATGGATGAAAAGCGGGGCGGTCTGCCGTTGTCCTTTGCAGTGATGTTGAGTTTGTACAATGACTGAGTTTCAAAATCCAGCTTTTTAACCAGAAAGATGCTGCCAGTGTTGGGGCTGATGCTGAAAGTGCCGTGGTTGTTTGTGGCTGTGATGCTGTATGTTATGTCTGCATTCTGGCCTGAATCTGCATCAGTGGCGGTCACTGAGGCCACCAGCTCCCCTATCCTCATGTTCTCCAGGGCGTCCACAGACAGTGAGGATTTAGGGAAGGAGGGGGAGTTGTCATTCTCATCCAGGATGCTGATACTAAGCATACAGGAGGAGGACAGGGGCACAGCTCCAGCATCAACAGCTATTATTTTCAATGAATAGGAGGATGTAGATTCATAGTCCAGCTTTCCTACTAAAGTAACCTGCCCAGAGCTGCTGTCGATAGTGAACTGTCCTTCCTCATTTCCCTCAGCGATGTGATAATGAACCAGTCCATTTTTGTTCTCATCCACATCGGAGGCAGAGACCCGCAGCAGTTGTGTCATGTTTTGAGCCGACTCTGAGATGGAGGCCTGGTAAATGTCTTTGGTGAATTTAGGCGGGTTGTCGTTGATGTCTTGAATGTAAACTTGCACTTTGGCCTGGTCTCTGAGGGGCTTGGGGAGACCCTGGTCCGATGAGACGACCACAAAGCTGAACACGGCGGCGCCTCTTTGTCTCATGAGCAACTCGCGATCAAACTGCAGCGTGCTGGTCAACTCCCCCGTGATGGCGTTCAGCTCAAAGTTGGGCTGCGGAGTCTCAAATGTATATCTGACCTCACTGTTTGGGCCAAAGTCCTTATCCTCTGCAAAAACATGGCCAGCCAGCGACCCCCTCTTCTGCTCTTCCTCGAAATGAAACACATAATTGGTGCTGTTAAAGAGGGGACGGTTATCATTAACGTCATCCAGAATCACGCTGACATTGACAGTGGCACTTAGCGGCTCCACAGCTCGGTCTTTGGCCACAACTACTAAGTTATATCTGTCTTGTATCTCTCGGTCCAGCTCTGCTTTGATGTACAACTGCCCGTCAGGAAAAATGCCAAACACATCTCCTGTGTTGCCACCAGCGATGTCATACATAATCTCCCCATTAAGACCAGAATCTTTGTCGGTGGCCTCCACTTTGAAAAAGCGGCTGTTGACAGGCTCAGACTCTAGGATAATGACTTCGTATGAAAGCTGGTCAAACACTGGCGAGTTGTCATTGACGTCATAAACGCTGACGATGAGGATGAGACTGGAGGTGTGCTGAGGGACCCCCATGTCTGATGCGATGACCTCGACCTCGTAAGAGCTTGTGGTGACCTCCAGCGGCCCGGTCAGCGTGATGAGGCCGTGCTTCTCGTGAATATGAAACAGGCTTTTGGGGTTTTGTTTGAGGCTGTAGACCACCATGCCATTTGTGCCTTCATCGGGATCCGAAGCTTTGGCCTGGAATATGACATGACCTGTGCTCCAGTTCTCCACTGCACTCACATGCTCCACAGCATGAATGAAATGAGGGGCGTTATCATTTAAGTCCTTCACAGTGATGTTAACAAAGGCCTCTCCTGTGATCTCCCCAGCTCTGGCTACAACCTTCAGCTGATAGAAACCCTGCTCCTCTCTGTCTATCTGGCTCAACGCTGTGATCTGTCCTGCGCTGTTCACAGCAAAAAGCCCCCTCTGGTCCCCTGACGTGATTAGATATGAAATGTTTGTGTTCAAATCTACAGTGGTGGCTGACACGGTCCCTATAACTGTCCCTACGCCCACATTTTCAAACATGACAAAGCTGTACGCTCTCTGGCTGAAGACTGGCGGGTTATCCTGTGTGTCAATGACAGTTACAGTCACTATGGCCTGGGTGTGTGAGCGCAGGCCGCCGCCATCTGCTGCTGTCACCTGCAGCTGGTAAGCAGTTTTCTCCTCTCTATCCAGGGGCACAAGCGTAGAAATTTTCCCTGTGTTGCTATTAATGCGGAATTTGGAAGCATCTCCAGCTGTAATTATATATTTGAGCGTGCCATTTCGACCCAAATCGGGGTCTGTGGCTGAAACGGTGGTTACATAAGAACCTGAGGGCTCGTTCTCTTTCACATTGGCAAAATACTGCACGGGGTAGAAAACTGGCCTATTGTCATTGATATCTCTCAGGGTGATGTTGACTTTTCCTACAGAGTGCAAAGGCGGGCTGCCTGCATCTGCTGCCTGGATGTGGAGTAAGTAGGAGGCCTGATCCTCCCTGTCTAGCTCCGCGGCTGTGCTTAATCGCCCTGACACGGCATCCAGGCGAAACAGCTCCTGGACACTGGCTGGCGTCTCTGCATCAAATGAGAACCGGATAGTTCCATTGGCCCCGACGTCGTCATCTGAGGCAGACAGCACCACCAGCTCAGTGCCGGCAGGAGCGTGCTCCACCAGCGAAACATGATATGTGCTCTGTGTAAATGTGGGCACTTGGTCATTCACATCAGTGATGTTGACTATCAGTTTAGTGTAAGAAATCTTGGGCTGCAGCCCCTGGTCTTTGGCACTAATGTTGAGCACAATTTCAGATGCTATCTCCCTATCCAGTAAAGCGGCGCTGGTAACCAGACCACTGTTTTCACTGATGGAGAACCAGCCCAAAGCGTTTCCAGACACCAGGGAGTAGCGCAGGTTGGCGTTCTGCCCAGAGTCACCATCTGTTGCAGAAACCCCTTTAATGTAGCTGCCTTTTGGTATGTCTTCACTGATATCTACTCTGTACAGCGTTTCCTGGAATATAGGTGGGTGATCATTGATATCATTCACAAAAATAACCAGACTGGCGAAGGAGGACCTAGCGATAGGCTTGCCGTTGTCTGACACAGACACGGTCAGGTTGTATGAGGAGATCCTCTCTCTGTCTAACACACTGGCCACTTTGATCAGACTTAAATTGGGCACGGGAGACGTGTGCACTTCAAAGTGCCTCTGCTCGTTGCCTCCTAAGATTGAAACAGATATGTTACCGTTAGCTGTGGGGGAGTCTGAATCTGAAACAGTGAGTAAAGCCACGACTGTGCCAATCTGAGCGTTTTCATCCACAGAGGCAAATTTAGAAGTTGTGGGGAAATATCTAAACTTCACCACTGGGTCGTTATCATTCACATCTAAAAGTTTGATTGTGGCTTCTGTTCTGCCTGACAGAGAGGGCACCCCGTTGTCTACTGCATGAATAGTCAGGGAGTACTCCTTCTTACTCTCATAATCTAAACCCTCTTTTATAATAATAGTGCCGGCTTTGGGGTCAATCTGGAAAGGGGTCCCTTCATCTAAAAAGTACCTGATTTCAGCATTTGCTCCCTCATCCTGATCTGATGCTGTAATCTGCAGAATACTAGAACCTACTGCTGCATCCTCAAAAACGCTGGTTTGATATTGATCTTGGTCAAAAATAGGGGGGTTGTCATTTATGTCTTGAATGGTGACATTTACTTGCAGGTAGCCAAACTTTTTCGGGTCTCCTTTGTCCTCTACTTCAACCAGGAGCTGGTAGAATGGAGTGACTTCCCTGTCCAAGCCTCCAGTTGAAACAAGGTGCAAGAATGCCCCCTCTCCACTAGGATTAACTGTAATATCCAAGCGGAATCTCCTCTGCTCGTTGCCTTTTACTATTCTGTACGTGGTGTGATCGACTCCGTTACTTCCAATGTCTGAGTCTGTAGCGGTGTCCAGGATCACTTGCCTGCCGCTGCTGGCGTCCTCCTTGAAAGACACGACAATAGACGCGTCTGGAAACACCGGGGAGTTATCGTTAATATCCAAAACTACTATCCTGACCTCGGTGGGGTAGGTGGGCTGGCTGGACAGCACCACCACGTTGATGACATCACTTTGCAAAACCTCCCTGTCAATCACCGAGGAGGTGTAAATGATCCCCGTGGTGCCGTTAATCGCAAAAAGTTTGTGGCTCTCGCTGAAGCGGTACGTGAAGCTGGGCTTGGTCTCTATCGTGCCCACGTAGGTGCCGATGGGCTGCTCCTCCAGGACCTGAAACTCTTGACGGACTTGGCTGGATGCTGAGTACTGCGACAGAGTCCATAACACCAGTAAAATCAAATGAAACCGGCCTAAGCCCCTACCTGTGAGCGCCATGGTCAGTTAGCCAGTCCACCTTTCTCAGACAGAGTCCATGCCTATGATGCATCAACTTTACTGAGCTCGGACGAGTCACTAAAGCATTGTATTCCAGCAAATGTGCAGAGAAAACTGAAATGGGAAACCCAGCAGCGACTATTTCCACAGTTCTTTAATGTCCCAAAAGTACTCCAGAAGTGTTATTTTATCCTGCGCAGCGCCGCGTTTCAATGCAACTAAATCCTCTGAATGACTCCTGCAGGTCTGGGAAGTTTCACTTCAACTCCCCAAAAAGCATTTTCAAAAACAATCCCCTCGAAAGACAAAACAAAAGTTCCTGGCTCCTTGGAGATGGAAAAAAAGTTTATCCAAAGTTATGGCGCAAGTGTGCGGCGCTGAGAGCGAGCAGGCGGCTGAGCCGACGCACCGTCCCGTGGAATAACGGTGCAGGCGCTTCAGTCATATTGTGCTCCAGGAGTCCCAGTAAGTTAGGACAAAGCTGGAGTTCGACAAACTCCCTCCCATCACCGATCCCATTGGACAGCAGCGGTGCTCCTGCCCGCCCTCCCGCCGCCTCCCCCTGCACTGTGCAGCGCAGCGCGTTATCCCCGCTCGTGGAAGAGGACGTCAGTCTAACGGGACAGGTAAAGATGCTCTTAATTACTCCTCTCACTGATTAATGCGAGTTAAAACGGTCTCAGTGAGCCGAGTTTCTCAGAAAAGACACCGAGCCTATCAGAGGAATTATGCTCACAATACATATTTTAAAATAAAGAAGGTGAAACTAAGCTTAAAGTGTGAAAAGTTGCTCAAAAATCACATTTTAGTACCTGGTTTGTATGTTATTATGGTTATTATAACCTTAAAACTTCATAAATATATGATTAAGTCAAGTGTGGTATTATGGAATAAAATGAAATAATAATAAAAATAATAAATACATGTTTTTTGACACGCATTTATTGCCTCATTTATTCAATTCAGTGTTTATTTCATATGAATATCTATTTATTTCACAGCTATATAAACATTGATGTATTCATTTAATACTGGCTTAATTTGCATTCCATGTAAATAAATAATTATTTTGCCATCATTTTCTGTAGAAACAGCCCTTCATTTAAAGACAAATGTCTAATTTCACTGGGTAGGGAATTAAAAACATTTGTATTTTAGACTGAACACTGAAGCTTATGGTCTTCTCACTGTGGTCTCTTCAGTTACTTTGGAGCCAAATGCTGTTAAAAAGAAGTTTCACAATCATAATTAGATGCCTAATGAAGCTCAATGTTTAGTGTAATGTCTAGAATGCATCATAGTGAGATATTTGCATATATTGGGAGCTTTATATGCGCTGGTAAATAGCGCCATCTAGAGGCCAAATTTTGGTACTTCAGCAAAACACCAGTAAAACTGTTACATACATTTAGACATACTGTATGATGAGCAGTTTTAATAGAAGTTATTTGTCTTTAGGCAATTTTGAATCATATAAATATGTAAAATAAATATTAGAAGACAGTAACTGTGTTCATGATCATTCTGGCAGAAGGTTTTGATATAAAATTATACTCTACTTCCTGCTGCATGTGATGAAAAGTGAGATGAACCGTGGCACCAACCTCCCAGCCTAGTGATAGAACCAGACCTGCCTGTATGCCCAGGGGAGTATCACTGTTTTCTCTGCAGAAGCACCAAATCCTCAACTTGGTGAACATTACAGGTTAACATGAAATGAAAATATATCTCGTTGTCGTCCATGATATTTCCCAAATGCACTTTTCTATGACAACCAGGGATGAAATGCTCTAAAAAACCCAAATTTAAATAATTTAAGTTCATTTATCATTTTTGGCAGCATGTTAAGCAAAATTTAAATACATTTCACAGTTATTGACGGAAAATACATTCAGGGTTGGTTGTTTTTTTTCTACTGTAATAATTCTGCAAAACCTGATGCCTAAAACCAAGCCCAGCAAAAACGGTCTCTCTTTTGGAGGTTGTATTCTACTTCCAAAGGTTGATAAAGAACTAAACATCCAATTGAGCAAACCTCACCTATCTAGGAGTGAGTCTAGACAGGACCCTCTCCTTTAAGAAACATGTGACAGGAATGGTGAAGACCAGAAATCACCTGCTTTATAAGCCTGAAGGCTCTAAATGGGGGGCAGCAGCTCCTGCACCACACATCTCAGCCCTGCATACTCTGCAGCAGAATACTGTGCCTCTGTCTGGTCCAGATCACCACATACACACCACTTGGATTCCCAGCTCAACAATCACAACTGTGAATATACGCTTAGCACCACTCACCTGGCTTCCTGTCCTATCCAACATAACCCCACCCCCACACATGATGAGTCACACTTACTCAAAAGATGCTCCAAAGGTCAAAGGTTCCCCCTTCTACCAATCCACACAGACATCCACAAACTACTACTGCTCGTCTCCCATCTAGACCGGTGGTCCTCAACCAGGGGTTTGTGCACTCCCAGGGGTCCTTGTGGGAGTTCCAAGGGGTCCCCTGGAAAATGCTGCATAGTTTATTTTCACTATTTAATTCGCTATAGAAGTGAGCCCAGTATGAGTAAGAGTCACAAGAGTGACTACTATGATCATAGGTTTCACTTCCTCTATGGTTATCTCAGCAACTTGACAACTATAAAATGTTATTGCTGTTATAACCCTAATCTTTTCAGATGGAAGCCCCTGAAGGAAAATCTGTGACATACACTAATGTGTATGAATTTAGGGGTCCTTGTCACAAAAAAAGGTTGAAAACCTCTGATGACTTTACCATCCAATCTGCTTTGGAAAAGGGAATGAGAGTCCAGCGATGTCCAAAACAAACAGCTGGTGACTCAACAGGTCCCTGGCACCAACCTCCCAAGGAGGCAATGGTCAACCCGCAACAGATTCAGGACCGGCCACGGCCCCTGTTTGGCCAGTCTCCATAGGTGGGGCAGCAGCCCACTGTGTGCTTGTGGAGAGGATCAAACAATGAAACACATCAATAAGACAGAGAAAAAACAAAATCTGGGTTTATTAGTCCCTGGAACTAATTTTCAAGGAACTAAAAAGGTTCCTTCAACCCACGTAATCTAAAGACCTGTTTATTTAAGATTATTATTTAGATGTATGAGGGGTGAAATGTCCCCAGAACTTAAATTAAATCCTGCAGTGGAAACACAAGGAGATCCTCACAAGGTTCTTAGTTCTGGGGGAAAGTTAACTTTAATAGAAACGGGGCTTAACTTCCTTCTTTAAAGGAGGATTAGTCACCCTCCATGCAGCAGACTAGGAGGCAAACACTTGGCTCAAGTACTTAACATTCGCTAAATAAATAACATGATAAAGCAATAAAAAACAAGCAAAACAATATGAAATAAAACTGAATTGTTATGCTATTATGCTATTTTAGGTGTCTAAAGTGACAATCATGGTAACTTCTTAAAATGAGTCGAGTCATGAAAACCTTGAAATTTACTTTTAATAGAGTAAGAGTAGTTAATTTTAGTAAAGTAAGTAAAACATTTAATAAAACATTTAATATTTTCCATTTCTGCTTGATGAATGGAGTATTTTCACATCGGTGTATTCTTATTATTTTATACATTAAAATATTGTAATCTTAAGAAATAATATAATTTCATATTCAGTCTTCATAACATCACTTTATTTTCTTATTTTGTTCATATATATATTTATTTCCTTAATTTTTCTGTGTTGTTGCTGCTGCTCTTATTATTTATTTTATTTTAAAATTAGTATTATTGATTCAAACTTCTTACATTGCTTTGATTGTTTGCATCTCTTTGTATCTCTGCACGCGTACTTTGGTCATTCTGCTCATGCAAAAGCAACAACAGAAAAAAAGATCTGAAATGTATATAACTTCTCCACATCGTAGTTTAACATTTGATAGATCGTTAATCTAAATAAGGCAGATAATAATACTCCTGTAGTACTATCTTCACTCTCTTTCCTACAAAAGTCTAAATATACACGTCTGAATTAAGTGCTTGCATGTGAGCATTAATTGTAGTACCTTCATTGACTACAATGTGGGAAAAGACACGATCATGTGGAATTCAAGGCATTAATAACTTCCAGAAATATGATAAATGTCTTGTATATGCAGTGGGATGAGGTTGGGTCAAACGAGTTCACTGAGAAGTCTAATTGCAGCAGGAAGGACTGTTTGAATTTCTATGTGAACTCCTGTGCTGCACTTCATCTGTCCTGTGAAATAACATTACGGAGGATAATTACAACCCTCCCAGTTTTGAAAGACATAAATGTTTATTCAGGTTTTGTATTTGACAACTTGTGGCTTCCGTAATCAGGCCGTTGGCTGCCTGGACGTTAAGTAGGACATGAGTCGACTAATGTAATTGAATTACAGAGTGGGCTGGACTGGTTGGTAGCTGCAGCCTGACACAGATTCAATGTTTTGGTAGCAGACAGAGCATCAAAGTAGATTACTTCCCCCTCAGGAGACATGTCGCTAACCTGATTACACTGGCTAAGCCAGGAGCTCCCAGGATGCTTTTGATATAAATATCAAGTTGTTGTTACATTTGCGTTAACTCCCTTATGCTGACTGATGTTTTCACGTGCTGTCACTGATCCGAGCGCTCATTTTGACGTGAAAGAGATGTTGACCGGGTCGCCTGTGCCAGCATTGAAAACACATGCAAATACAGTGACAAAATGAAAGTTAAAACGACTCGTGAAGCTGTTACCCTGCTATTATGGAAATGCTGAGATTGTTTGGATTGGCAGTGATCTTGGCCTGTTTTTGCTATGCATCAAATACCTGTCAAGAGGGATTCATGTAAGTCTTAATTCGCTAGTTTTCCTATGGATCATCATTCTCATGTTGCCACTTTCTGACAGCTATTTTACATTTTTTCCTATAGTACAGTAAGCTCTTTTCCCAGTTGAAGCCAGGACTTAAAGATGGCAAAGTCAATTTGTCAGTGAATCAGTCCGTCCATCCAACACTTTGCTCCAGAACACAACATCTGGGCTGCTACTGGCCAAGTTGCTATCAAGCTGGGTATTAATTATATGCATGGTCCTCAAGCAGAAGATTACTAATAGTTTTGGTGACGCTTGTGACTGCTCGTCTGGTGCCACAGTCACTCAAATAACAGTTAAATCTGCGTCACAGCTGGGGTGAGCAGGGGAACAAGGATAGGAACCGAATGCAGATGACAGTCCCATAATAATTATTTACAAAAATTAAAGATGCAAAGACTTACTGGACCATGAGACGAGCAAGCAAAACCAGAGAGGAAACAGGAGCAATCAGGGAGAAGGTCAAACTGGAAAAAACAGGCCGATACACCAGTTAGATTACGCACCCCCAGTTCATAAGATTTTGTCCCAGCGTCCCCCATCTAATAGAAGTTTTGCTACTGGATATTTTATTACTAGATCTGTCAGTCGAATAATTCATTACAATGAAACGCAGGTTAATCACATTTTATCTGTTCAAATGTACTTTAACAGGAGATTTATCAAGTATTTAATACAATTATCAACATGGGAGTGAGCAAATATGCTGTTTTATGCAAATGTATGTATATATTACTTATTGGAAATCAATTAACAACTTATACAAAATTAATTTGTCCTATTTATTAGAAAAAGTGTCTGAAATCTGTGACCAAAATAGTCATACATCCTGTCATTGTATCACTTATGGATGGAATTATAGTGAAATTAATGTATTCACCTTTTTGCTGGGGATCCCCTAGAAACCCCTCAAGGACCCCTGGGGGTCCACGGACCCCACTGTGCACTGCACTTGATGACCTGGCAGAGGAACAATGGATGAGGTGCAGGTGGGGAGAGGGGCGGGGTGATTGCAGGGCAGATCATGGGAGGGGATCTGGAATAAAAGGAGAAAAGTCTGGGGGTATCTGGGGGATCGGTAACGAATAGCGCTAAAGATGGCCTGAGACAGTGGAAACGGCCGAAGAAGAGGGACGTAGAGGCAGAATAAGCATTAATACGGGAATGTAGGATATGCACTGTCTCCAAAAGATCTCCACCACTGTCAGGCAAACATTTTCATTTGAATTACTCAGCAGATTCATACTCCTCTGTGGATGTATTATTTCTCTTCTGGCCACGCTGTGAGCTTTCCCTTTACGATGACTTCTGACTGAAATGTCATCTATGCACACAAAATGTCCTGTCTTCATATGGACCTACGTTTATAGAGATGCTTCACATCTATAGAGAGCGTCAAACTCTTCCTCTGTTGCTAACCACATGTTCTACACCTCCAACTGATCTCTCCTTAGAAAGCATCTCATTATCACAAGTGCATTTAAAACTGCAACGGAGACATAGTCGATGAGTAAACTGCAAACATCAAAATAATTTTTATGATGAGTTTATATTGTGAGATTTGGGAAAACCAAAGGAGACAACAGATTTGAGACTGTCGAGTGAACTTCTTAAACAAAATATTACTGTTAAGGAGGCACTTTGCAGCTCACCGTTACCTTCATTTGGCAGATGCTTTTGTCAAAAGTGACACATTTTCCTATGTAAACACATCATGGAGTGTCTTGCTCAAGAACACAACAGTGTACAGGACAGGACGACCACCCGAGCTACAGCTGCCCACTCATAAATCTTGTCATGTTACTTTCACAAAATTTTGATGTAGGCAACTTTCCCTGCTGCAACCATTTTATGATTCTGATCAAATGGTTGATTTTTACATAAAAATAGTGGTGCTTTCAGTTTAGAGCCAGCGCTGAATGTAATACCAGGACACTGTCTTGTAAATCAATCATGCACCAACCGAGTGGTTTTGTTGTGAGTAATTTTTGTCTGGAAAATTACTTTTCTAGCAGTGCAGAAAGCTGCATGAAAAACAAGTTTATGAGGATGTTAAAATGAAAGTGAAATGAAATTATCTTTGGCTCACTTCGTAACCAAACGTGGACCAGGCAGACAGATGTCAGAAATGTGAAATACCCTCAATAAGATTAGTTCAGACCATCAAAGGCTGTTTCCTCCGCTCTAAAAAAAGCTCAGTGCACGTATACAGTGCCTGCTCTCATAAAATCCACCAGCATATTGTAAAGTCAAAGCTCGGCCATAAAGATCAAATGCAGGAGTCAATGAGAAGATGAAGGGCTGCGGTAATCCAAAGCAGCCATTCATGCACCATACTCGTCTTCTGTGAAGTGGACGGAAATGAGATCTGACCCGAATGAGGTGACGCAAAGAAGGACAATCAGGTTTGAACTTGAACTTGAGTTAAATTAAATATGAGGACGGCTAATGAGATGCTAATCATCGCCTTTTCATTCTGTGGCACTTGAACTCAGCCTTCAGGGTCTGTCCTGTCTCGTCCCTCAGGGGTCACAGAGAATCAGTGTTGAAGAGGATGGTAAAATGGTGTTTTTTTATTTTTACAAGCAAGTCGTTGGTTTCAGTCTCAGGCAACAGGAGTTTAGTTGAACAGGCTTTTAAAAAGTGAGCCACAAAAAGCTTATTGTATGCCTCGGGGGAAGTGAGAGCCAGCAGAGCAACACTGACCTCCTTTCTAATAACGAGTGTGTGAACGGCCAAGCATTAATGCTGACAGTGGATCTATTGCATGTCTGTATTTGTTTAACATGCTTCTTAAATTGTCATCCAGCAGCAGTTTTCCCAGCGACCCCTTGTTGCCGACTCTAATGTGAGGGCCTGCTGTTTCCTAGCGTGCTCGCCTTCTCCCAGTTTCCATCTGCCTCGTCTGCTCACGCTGAGAAAAACTCAGCACAAGGAAATAAATATCAATCAGTAAACTCCAGTGTTGGGTACATTACATGGGCGTTGTATGAGATATTACTTGCACCGGCACTCGCCAAATGAACCAAACACTCATTCATTTCAGAGGTGGAGGGCCAAATGTTGCAGCCATGTTGAAATGCAGAATACAAATCTTTTGATGAAATATACAAGAGGTATTGGAGTGAGTCAGAAGGGAAAAGGGTGGGATGATGACATGAAATGGAGCGGTTAACCCATCCTGGCACATCAGAGCCAAAGCTACCTCACTGGTGAAGCTGCCAGCACTGTATGATCTAACGTCTGGTAGCGTTCATCACATTGTGACATTAGAAACAGATAAATATGGTCAAAGGTGTGTGGACACCTCTGACTGTTGCACGTCTGGTTTTACCAGTTTGGTGTGGAACAATTAGCCTGAGCCTTGACTTCAACCCCCGCCCAGCACCTTTAAGATGAAGTGAAATGCAAACCTGATCTCATGGGAAGGCATATAAATAGTACGACATTACAAGGACATTCTGTGTATCATGAGGATGTATTTTAGCCTTTCTGCGTATCTTTTGTACGGCACGCAACAAAACTACGGGAACGGCTACAGGTAGGCTAAAGCCACAAAACCACTGAGGTTTAGGAAAAACGTCATGTTTGGGCTTAGAATTAGTACAAAACTACGTAAACTATGTACAGAAACAAAATAACAGAAGTACTGAAAACATGTCAGACAGAGTGTAAAAATTGAATTTCCCCTAGTGGGACTAATAAAGGTTATTGTTGTTGCTGTGTTAGTTTCTCACTTTCAATCCTACGTCACTAGCTCTGAGCGTTGCATATTTACACAGATGCATTTATATTGCAGTCAGTACAGACTACATGGCGTACACATGATACACCAAAGCAAGAATGGCGTTCTTATTACATGCAAAATGATAAATTACAGTGTCATTCATACAAGACTCACCTCTGTCAGCGGTTAGCCTCACGAATAAATGTTTGAATAAATAAATATTTCTACAAACTCTTCCATGACACATTTCCCACTTTTTTTTAAAAAGCCTAATTTTGTTTTTAGCATTAATAAACAGCAAGAAATATCCATCCTTTGCACAGTAATACGACTGGCACCGCCTACTTCCTTATTTTGTGAATGAGATTTGTGTTTGACCAATCAGCTTTAGTTCTGCCCTTCATTCTCCACCCTGACAGCTCCCGAACCATCAGAGCGTACAAACCCTCAGCTCTCAGAAATCAGCATTTATCCTAGTTATTCTGGTTCATTAAAGCTCGGGTCGGTAATGACGAGAAATGAGAGAGAGTATACTAGACTTTAATAAGATCAAACTGAAAAACCCAGCCCAGTGTTGGCAGCTCTATTCCAATGAAAGTCCCTAAAGTCCCGAAGTCACTTTAGGCCTCCCTCCAAAGACACAATTATCATAACGAACATGGTGATTATTAGTACTCACAGCGGTCAAACTGTGGAAGACTCCGGTGATGTGCAACGTGTGCACAGGCAGAACTTGCACAGGTAGACAGCCAGGTAGGCCATTCATTCATTCATTCATTCATTCATTCATTCATTCCATCTGAATGAAATGATTGGACAGCTTTATTACAGCGTTGCAACCATCATAGATACCAGATTTTTATCTTTTTAATATCAGAGCATTTGATGTATTGATTGCTGTTAAGGTGTACATAAAGAAATATTCAACTAATATTACAAAAACAAGTATTTGAACAGTACTACCAACCCCCCCTTTAATTCCTCAAATCCTCTGGGAAAGTTAATGTGGTGACAATGCCCCATAAGGCTCTAGTGGCTGAATGGGAGCAAATCCCTGCAGCCAGGTTTCAACATCTGGAGGAAAAGCTTCACACCAGGCCACAGTCTGTCATAGCAGCTCAGGATTTTGGAATGACAACAAATAGTCACTGTAAAACACTGGCAGATGGTTAAATTAAAACATGCAAGTTCCCCAGCTGCCTTAAAAAGCAAACTAAACTTCATTTATTGTTCACTACGTTCAAACTATTTAGTCACACTGACAAGTCAGATTTTGAAATCTTGATAAGGCAATGATAACAGTTAAGTTGAGTCCATTAAGGTGTAATGTGCTGTAAGTGAAGCTTGACATAAAACAAAATTACTGGGATACGATCATTAACTGGTGTGCTTTCTAGTCCTTCTTTTGTTTACTTATTTTATTATTATTTTAAAATCTGATGCTCAGATTTAGTTTAAACAGGAACTTACCTCCTTCAGCAGATGGATGTGAAAACAGCTCTCTGGTGGCAAACTGCACATCCATCATCCTGCACAGCGACGGCAAAATGTCTGAGTGAAGAAACAACACACGCAAAGCAAAACACTTTTTTGAGTATCGGGGGAATTTAATGTTTCTTTCAAATGACTGGAAAACATTTTTGTTTGTGTGTTTAATGAATTTAGGGATTTGTGGGTGAAAAAAGGTAAAAAGAATGACACGTAGTATCATGCCAGCCACTCTACAGGCAGAACCCCGGCTGACCTACAGGTGTCACTGTTGTATCATTAAAAAACTCATCTGTGATCAATGTAGTTTTTTTTTTTTTTTTTTTTTTTAATTCACGTTTTCCTCCCTAAAAACTGTTTATTCCTCAGGACATATTCCTGTTTATAGCAGAGTCATGCTGATGGAAATCTGGAAAAGAATAAATATTTTTCTGAGAGTCCAGAGGGGAACGAGTGTCTCTCTGCCTCTTCATCTCACAAACCAAAATACTGACGCTCATATGTTCACCACAGGCACGGAGATTATAAATATTATCAGCCATTTGTTATTTATTTTATAACCAGTCACTCAACAATGAAATGGCATATGTCATAAAATAACTACCCTATTTAATTGGCAAATAATGTTTTTTGTTTACATTTTTGATGATTGCATACAGTAATTGGATAGAGGCGTATAGCCATAAGTTTATAGGAAAATGTTGCAGAATGATAA
The DNA here is from genome assembly GCA_947000775.1 of Pterois miles. Lineage (NCBI taxonomy): Eukaryota > Metazoa > Chordata > Actinopteri > Perciformes > Scorpaenidae > Pterois > Pterois miles. The sequence goes on from CAMQGK010000193.1 coordinate 6,534,238, forward strand.
TAAAACTGAAGACAAACAAACAAAAACCTGAAAAGATTTTGATATGAAGGTTCACACCGACACAAACCAGTGAAAAACAGCATCTAAATTAGGTTTTCAATGACTAATATCTGCATGATTTAATAAAAAGGGAATCTTAATATCTTTCTGATGCCAGTTGAAAACAGTTGCCGAAGCTGCTTTCATATTAATTTTCGCAGTCTGTGCTGTTATAATGAAATGCTTCTCTGGAAAGATTCTCATCCTCTGACGCAGGTTACACAAAGCAAACAATCTGCAAGTCATTTCAATAACAACCTGACCAGTGACAGATACAGATGGGGATCATACAGTAGGGCAGCTACCGTATACACACACTCACACACACACACACACACACACACACACACACACACACCACAAATAGCTTTGCTCAGGCAGTTGATCCTGATTCAAGATAAGAAAATGAAGAAGCCTGCACTCTTTGAGTCCTTTGAAACTAATATGAAACTGTACGCTGAGGCTGCAGAGGAGAGAGGAGGACAGTGACAAGTTGCAGCTAGGAGGATTGTGGCTGCATCCATTAGACCCCCTATCCAATTTCATCCTCTCACCAGACCCCCTTTTTTGGATGCCCTTTCAAAACACAGCCCCGAGGTTTGAGAGTTTGCCTGACTTTCTTCAAACACCCCGTGGTGCAGACGACACACAAGACAAATGTGAAATCAGCAGGTCTTTTTGGTGGAGATTTCATACAATATTAGAGTTTGAGTGTTGTATGCTGCTCCACCTTCACATGTGTTGAATAGAAACATTAATTTAGAATTAAATTATGAGAATGACAGAAGAATTACAGTCATTTGTGTCTGGGGCAACTGGAGGGATTCCCCATACGTAACCTGAAACAACCCTTATCTTATCTCGGGGGTGCTATCATTTTAACAGGAGGGAAACATTATTCGACAGGGGAACAGACTTCAACATAATACCGGTCGAGACTGTTCAGACTGAAAACAACATGAAGCAAGTTGACGAAAGTAGGCTAATCTCCTTTTCAGCCACACACATCTAGCAAAGCCATCTCCACAGCAAACTTTCTGCCCACAGCAATGAAGCTATCAATGGTTGAAATCCGCTGAACAATAAATCAAAATTTGCACCACATCTATAACGGGGCTCCCGTTAATCCCATGTATCGAACACAGCCTAAATCCAGTTTTACCACCACTGATTTGTTCCTGTTATCCTTCTTAGCATTATTTTTAGCATTCAAACACAATTTAAGTCTCTTTTTGAAGCCATATACTACAACTTAAATTATTATTCCACAGAAAATACTCATCTCTGATAAGCTGGCCTCACGTCACTCCATTGCAAGTCGGATATCAATAATTCCAAGTTGGTATTCCCAACTTCCAAATGCATCTCAGTGCATCTGCTCGGGAAAACATGGACGCCTGCACAGGACAAGCTTCTAGCAAAAGCCAAGAGAAACAGCTTATAAAGCAAGCATCTTTAAATTAACACTTAGGGAATCCCATGGGGAAATATTTCTGAAAATATAATTTAAGATATTTTAAGGATCAATGGGAACCCTGTTAAAGCAGAGGGGAGGAGTAGGCACACCTCATAAAACACAACACAAAGACTGGTGAAAAGGTAACTCACTATGTACATAGTTCTTGTCAACTATGTGTTTTATCCACCATTCATTAAGCAAGACTATCTTAAAGCCAGCTAATACTGGTGCAAATTGGAAAAAAAACAGCTAATGCTGGTGCTATGTAGAGAGCCAGTAAATGTTAGTGCTAAGGGGAAAGCAGGCAAATGCTAGTGTTAAACCAGCTACTGCTAGTGCTAAACCAGCTACGCGGTGCTAACAGGGAAAGCCGGCTACTGCTGGTGCTAACAGGGAAAGCCGGCTACTGCTGGTGCTAACAGGGAAAGCCGGCTACTGCTAGTGCTAACAGGGAAAACCAGCTACTGCTGGTGCTAACAGGGAAAACCAGCTACTGCTAGTGCTAACAGGGAAAGCCGGCTACTGCTGGTGCTAACAGGGAAAACCGGCTACTGCTGGTGCTAACAGCGAAAGCCGGCTACTGCTGGTGCTAACAGGGAAAACCGGCTACTGCTGGTGATAAGAGGGAAAAGCTACTGCTGGTGGAAGGGGAAAACCAGGAACTTACCAGGAACTGCAAGTTGGTCTAGCTGTACCAGGTACTGTCACTTGCACATTTGTTTGTCCGCCATCTTGAATTTCTATTGACATGTAGGAACTCCAACATGATTGGCCCTGAGGTATCCATAGCAACAACTTACTGCTGTTGCTACTTGCCAACACTAACTCCAGAGGAGGAGGAAGTACTCAAATCCTGTATACTGAAGTAAAAGCAGAGATACACCTGTCTAAAAATACTCTGTTACAAGTAAAAATCCTGAATTCAAAATGCTACTTGTAAAAGTACAGAAGTATTTTCAGCAAAATATACTTAAAGTATTAAAAGTACTTATGATGCAGACTCTCTTATTATAGAATATTATAGGCTATTATTCTGTTTATATCACTAATTAATATATATAAGATAATTTTAATGTTGTACCTCATCAACGTGGAGTCAATTTTAGATACTTTGTGTACTACTGTCTAGACTACTGCATCATATAAGTGTATCATGTTTTAAATTTTTTATTTTACGAGTAACAAATGACTACAGCTGTCAAATTAATGTAGGTGAGTAAAAAGTACTATGTTTCCCTCTGAAATGTTGTAAAGTAGAAATGTTAAGTGGAGAGAATGGAAACACTCAAGTAAAGTACAAGTATGTCAAAACTGTACTTAAGTACAGTACTTGAGTAAATGTACTTAGTTACATTTCACCACTGGCTGACTATCACTGGTGAAAATATTAATCAAACTGCCACCAGATAAATGTTAAAATAGGAATGGTATGGCTATTTCAACACAGCTTCTCTATTATTGTTGTATGTTATATCACAACCTTGTCCTGCATAGGCTAATCACTTATTTTGTCTTAAGTAGGAAACACACATATGAATTTATTAAATGATAAAACAGTTTTCTAAGGTGTTAAAGATGTACCTCATTTCATAAACCAGCTCTCTCATCACAAGTAAAGGTAATGGCTTGGCAAAAACTGAAATGAAGGTATTATGTACCATATCAGCAGGGGCACCATTTTCTAAATCTGTGAAAACATTCCAACTGCAGGAGAGTGTACTTAGGGGGGTTTATGATGTTGGTTTAATGACACAGGACTAATGGGAGATCTGAGCGGCACACTGGGTTTGCAGTCAGATTGATGCCATCTTGGGTTAAGTACTAGTTGGAAACACTCAGGTAATTCACTTGAGCCTTGCCTTATTGCCCTTTCAGATGACTCCATATTTGAGGTGTATTGCACAGCCTTGTCAAGAATCAATGCACATTATCTTGATTTCACATAATACAGTGTTTCCACCAGGACTGGACTTTCACACACAAAAGTGTTTTTACTGATGAAGTAATCTTCACTAAAAGGCAAAAAAAAGTAATTTCTGCAATTAGATTGTAACAGTAGACTTGATGACTACGGCATCATTGTAGAGGCTTATGGGAAACATTATGGTTATAGCTGAGTGAGCTTTTATACATCAGAAACACTCGCTAATTGTTAACACTGCACACAGTGTCAGTGGTGGAAAATAACAAATTAAGTTTACTAACGAACAGTGCTTGACTATAATTCTGATGTACTTGGACTAACTTACTGTATACATACTGGTAGTATTCTTCACTACATGTCAGAAGGAATTATTGTACATTTTACTGCACTGCTTTGATTGATTTACAGCTATATCTTTGCATATTAAGATAAGAGAAAAGCTATAAAAAGCAGCATATAAAATAAGATGTGTTGCAATAAAGCACATTAAACAATCCAACAGTGTATCAGATAATTAAAATCCAGCTGCACCTGGACCATAAACAGTTACATTAAAATGATGACTGCGGAGCCCAGGATGACCATAGAGAAAACAAAATGTTATATGCAACTTATTAATTTGCACAAATTAACTGATTAATGAATTGAGGGAAGAAATTACATCCTGTGTGCACAAATTAGTAAACTGTGGCTCCATAGACTGCACATGAAGGCATCACTATTTTCTATTTATTGCAATAATATGAACCTGACATGAGCCATTATACCTGTATAGAAATTTTAACTTTATACATGCTTTCATACATGTTGATAGTCCTACTTAAAGCAGCGTTATTGATTTTTATGGCCACTTGGCGTGGCAGAATAAAGTCAGTAACACTGACATACTGTACAAAAACTTTTTTTATGCCTGATGAGAGGGTCATTGAACCAAAAATAATAAGCAGAAAGATGCTTAAAGAAGAGTTTGAGCAATTCGTTCAGATTCTTGGTGAACTGGAGAAAGACTTCAACGTTTTTTGCTCGCCATTCACTATGAATGCCTCTGATCTGCTCTGAAATGGTTCTTGCATTGCACAGCCTTTATTTTTCTATCAATAAACAGTGTAACCTACAAGACAGGAGTAGAAAAGTTTCTACCTCACTTTGTATGGTGTGGTGAGTCAGCTCAGGATTAAGATGTGGAAATGACTAATGAGGTATTTGATACCTAGAGGAGTTGTTTATATTTTGTTAATTCCCAGATAGGCTGTGACTTAACGTTGTAGGTAGACTGAGATGAAGTCTAAGCTCTAATCACTGAGGTCTCGTGTTCTTGAAATTGCACCAATTTTTTCCTCAGAATTTTCTACTGATTTGAAGTGTTTTGTCAAAAGGATTATTTGTGATTGACATTGTCAGAACGTGCTTGTACTATTTTGGACCAAACTAAAACAAAGGAAACAAATCTGAAGATGTCGTCATTTTTTAAATTTTCCTCCATGTGGCGCCCGAGCTAAAATGAGTTTGACAGCCCTGTTGTAAGGGGTCTGTGGCTGAAACCAGATTGAGAACCTCTGTTCTAGACTAGGCAGCGATGCAGTTGATCCTAAATACAACAAAACACTTTGTACGGGTAGTTGCACTGAACGGAGCATGATCCATGACGAATTCAAAACACTTTTACAAGTGACCAACAAGTCAACATTGATGTAGACTCGCTGTTGGAAGGTTATATAACCCACTCTCACACCCTCTAATTGGTTTTGATATGGCATTTTATAAGGCGGACCCTCCACGGTAACGTGCAAACGGAGTGGAAGTGGGAGGGAGAGGGTGTAGGAAGCAGTTTGAGAAAAGTCCATCATGACCTTTGATATGGTGAATTTATGAAAAGCTAAAACGCTATAATGCAGAGCTGACGGGAGCTGCAAAGTTGGGTGTTGATCCTCTGGAGGTTTGTCACTACAAGCGACCCCTGTCAAATTACACACTTATTTGATCCATTGCAGATATAAAAATATTGATTCAAGCAACTTTAATAAGAATCTGAGCACTTCTTTACCACTGCATGTTGTAAATCATGACACCAACGCTTCATGCAGCAGAGATTACTCAGCGCTTATCTGTATTTACTCAGATGTGCAGCGTGCAGCTCTGTACAGTTGAGTATGTTATCCCTTGGGGCCATGTGAGAGCTGTGTATCATGCACAGATAAAAGCCTGAAGCTGTCTATGAGAGGTGTGTAAATCTTTTGCTGTACATTGAGCCACCTCTTTAAATGTCTCCCGCAGTTCTATTGTTACCGTGGGATAGATTTCATGTTTGTCAAGGTGGAAAATAATAGCTTTGAAAGTGTTACGTTCCTCCATGAAAAATGCGACAAAGTAAAGCTCGGTTAAAATGTGCTGACTGTGGGCGAGCTTGTACTGTACCTCCCACAAGGGAGAGGGGGATCCCTTGATTTGTGTCCCTCGATTCAGCGATCACATATCAAGTGTTGTCGCGGTGGGGAGGGGGAAAAAAGAGCAGGGGTGCAGATGGATCCCTGAGGCACCCCATTAAGCAAAGTTTAACACTGTAAGCATTTCTTGAGTTACACTGGTATCAAATGCACTGCTGCCTATGAAGTGCCTAGGGATACACTTTTCAAGTTTGAATTAAAAGGTACATTCAGACTCAGGCCTTGAGCTACTGCTAGAAAAATAGTTGAATCAGGATAAAATCTATTTATAACATCACATTTAGCATGCTCGGTATGAAGCATAATAAACATACGTCTCCTGTATGATAAGCTGGAAACAACCTTCGGACAGAAAGGTCTATTTAGGAAGAGAAACAGGAGATTCATTAGGCTGCAGGAAGCTGGTCCTGAAAGTTGGCAAGCTCCTACAGAGAGTTCCACTGAGGTTGGGAGATGTTCTGTAATTTCCGACCCTGAGCTAATCTGTACAGCATGCTGTGTGGTGAGAGTGCGATTTCCACTCGGGGCGGGGGGATGACAGATTCGTTGCATTTGAACTCCCTCATGTCTTCCTTGTCACGTCTGTAATTAAATATGTGCTCCCTGGGAGACAGTGGGGTTCTGGGTAATAAAAAGCCTGCTTTGTGAGCTTCTCTCTCTCTTTCTCTCTCGCTGTTTTAGTTTGTGTTTGTCGGCATAGTGACAAACCCCCAGACACGCTTTACATGGAATTTTAATGCTTGCAAAGATAATCTCTATATCTGCCAAGAACTATCTCTGCTCAAACCAAGCCACATGCGTTTTCTTTTCCTCAGCTGTACAATCTTGTCTAATCTTAACTAAACGACTCCAACAGACGTCTTCTTTCATACAACTCAGAAAGCAAAAGAACATGTGGAAATATCAGGAAATATCAGGGGGCGCATGTCTACATGACATTATTTCAACAAAGGTTGTTTACTTTTGCCAAAAGTCATTTGGCAATATAATAGTGAAGCCTCTATATGACCTACATACGTAAACAAGACCATCAGCGAGAAGATTGGCTTTTTCTATATAGTTATTCTTAATGCTTGTCATCGGGTCCAATTCCCTGTGAAGACGAAATGATTTATGGCATGCATGTTCAACAGGAACTCCTTCAGCTCAGACTCCAGCAGGGCCTCTGTCTAGGCCCAACATGTGTCTTGCTCATGCCCAGGGCAAGATGATCTCCAAAGGCCCCCCCAGCAGATTATTTAAAGGTTAGACCCTTGACCCAGGGCCAGGGACAACTGACCCGGTGTCCCCCCTCTGTCGGTGGCCTCTCCTGTGGCAGTGACCAGCCCACCCAACACATTCTCATCCAAACCCGTCACAAACTGACACTTTGTCAAACCCCTCGGCGTCACTTTTTCTGTCACACTAAACACATGCTTGCCGACCCCTTGGAGGCACTTTTCGGGCGCAGTAAACACGTGCTAGATCGAGTAGATCTGGACTTCCACAAATCGGAAGGTCGGCGGTTTGATCCCTGGCTGCTCTGGTCACATGTCAATGTGTCCTTGAGCTAGACACTTAACCCCAAATTGCTCCCAAAGGCTGAGCCATCGGTGTGTGAATGAGATGAATGAGTATTCAGATTAGATCCTGATGGGCAAAGTTGGCACCTTAGCAGCGTCTGATATCAGTGTATGAATGGGTGAATGCTGACACGTAGTGTAAAGTGCTTTGAGGGTCGGAAGACTAGAAAAGCATTATATAAATGCAAGTCCATTTACCATTTATGTGCTTAATGTTGTGAATTAAAACGCATGCTTTTGTTTAGTCAACAAAACCATGTGGTTAGGTTTAGGAAAAACAACATAGTTCGGCATAAGATCTCTATGTGTTTACAGTGTGAATGTGACTTGACGTTGTGAACACGCGACATGAATGTGACGTCTGGTTCAGGGAGACACAGGACTCGATAGCACGAGTCAGGAACAGATCAGGTAAAAGATCAAAACAGTCTTTACTGGAGCACAGGTCGGTATACGAGTTAACAGTCCAACAGGCAAACAATCCAAAAATCGGCAGGCAAAAGGCAGAGTCAAAAAACAAGCTGAGGTTTTGAAACACTGAGAGGCAAACACTAGGAAAAAACGTGAGGACGAACATCACTGTGAAGACTCAATTATAAACTGGCAACGTGAGGAAAGGAACACACACATTATATACCCAAGGGGAGTGTTTAATGATAACAGGTGGACACAATCAGGGGCAGGACCAGACAATCAGAACACCTGTGCCACGCAGGGAAGTAGGTCAGGGGGTGTGGCACACATGAGGGCAGGAAGTACAGTGATCTGAAACGAGAGGGAGGTTAGGGCTTACAAAATAAAACAGGAAATGCAAATGTACACAGAACCAAGGACTAAATAACATAACTTAACATCTGGAGGACCTGACAAGGAATGAACAGCTGATTGTGAAGTGTAAGTGACAGAACACAAACAGCGAACTCCTGGATGAAAACTTTGTTTATATTGGACCCATCTCCAGTTCCGGTGAGGTGCAGACCTCTGCGTCCAGCAGAGCTTCGCCTCGTTGCTCCCCACTAAGAAGTATATTGAGTGACCGTTGATGAAAGTTACGTGGGATAATAATGAGTATAAAGTGAGAAAATCCACAGTTAGGTGGGAGTAGCGGTGGATGGGTCAAACAAACACTGGACTGGAGACTGCTGTTTACGTATTTAGGTTTTTCCTAAACCTAACCCAGTAGTTTTGTTGCCTACATCTAACTAAATAGTGTTGTTGCATTTTTTTGGGTTTTGTTTCAACATTAACCACATTAACACACACAGTACACACACATTAAAACACATTACACACACATTAAAACTGTGACTGCAATCCAAGAATGTAGTTTAGTTGTATGGGAACGTAATTTTGTGACACGCAGGGCTGAACTAGGACTGCACAGGGCAGACTGTCAGGACCTAATGCAGTAAAATGAGTTGTCAAGTTTTCTAAAGGGACTCTGCTCAAAAACAACGTTCCTGATAGTAGCTTTAAATATCATTCATTTTTCCATTTGTGACATCACAACTTTCGCTTTTTTATGTTGAAAAGGAAAAGAGAAATCCATCCCAAGAGCAGCTTTCCATAATGTCCTCTTTAAGTTACTCAATGATTATGATCAATTTAGTCCATTTGTCTACAAATGTGGAGCATAATGTGGAAGGCTGTGCTTGTGTTACATGTTTTAACAATGAAAGTAAATTAAATTTCAACAATGTGTGCCTTACAGTGCCCCCAGCATACATACATAACTAGCCATAAATCCACTTTTATCGCAGCTGCATTCCTGTGGATAAATGTCCTCTTTGTAAAGCAGTATTAGGTATCACTGCGCAAACACAAAACCGATGATATCTCCGCCATCACACGCATTGCTCATACAGTATCTTTGAGATCAGGGTTAAGGGGTCCTTTTGCGCTGAGCATTTATCTCATATTTCATCTGTCTTTTCACCACAAGAAGCAGCCAGTTTCAGATTTGTCCCCATACTTCTATTGTCAGCAGTTTCATAATGCGGTAATAACCATGTCAAGCTATTGTGTTTCTTAAGCATGAATCACTGTCTTGAATGTACATTTTCCAATGACCTTAAAATGCTTGAACACATAGAAGGGTATCTTAATTTTCATCAGAGTGGAAAATGAATACTGGTTCTGATATTTCCATTTTGACAGCTTTTCCATGGTCATATTTCAGGTCTTACATGTGCTTCCCTTTAGTGTAAATGACTGTAGAGTATGTGCAAGGAAGTGGAATATATTCCCCACAACAAACTGCCCAAACTCAAACCGTATCTCAACTTTCATCAGACTGGATAATGCACTGTGGTTCCACTCTGTTGCTGTTGAGATTGCAGTTTCGACAAAAAAGCTCTTCTGAGGGAGATGTGGTGTTTATCATATCTGCCCTGATGCCTGCTGTGTCACAATGTGGATGCTGTGTTTCTCCATACACAAGCACAGGCCGTTTATCACACTTGTTATGATGGACTTGGGCTTGTGTTGTCAACCCAGCAAATGATCTGTGACTGAGGCTGTCTCAGAGCCCTGAACATGCACATACTGCAATAAAAGCATGTTTTATTAGCCCTTTGTGGGTATTTTTTTCTTTTGAAATTAAGGACTTTTAAGTGTATGTTGCAAAAATAGAGAAAATAACATTATTTTCAGGCATAATTTACAGATATTTTTCTGGTACTCCTTTTGTTCAGTGTCACCAAAAGAAGGTAACAGCAACCAACCAACAGCAACCTCTAGTGACCGTACGAGTCTAGTTATGACAAGAGCGAAAGCAGAAGTAAACACAATGTTTTTTCCTAAACTGAACGAAGTGGGTCTTTTGCCTAAACCTAAACACTTTGTAGTTTTATTACCTAAACCTAACTTAAACTTTTTAAGAAAGAAATTATGGTTTTATTGCCTGTACGTAACTGTTTTTTTTGGCTAAACCTAAAGAAGTTGTAATTTTGTTGTCTAAACCTAAAGAAGTTGTAGTTTTCTTGCCTAAACATAAAGAAGTTGTAGATTTATTACCTGAACCGAAGAAAGTTGTAGTTTTGTTGCTTAAACCAAAAGACTGACTGTTTTGTTTTGCCTAAACATAAAGAAATTATAGTTTTATTGCCTAAACCTAAAGAAATTGTAGTTTTATTGCCTAAACCTAAAGAAATTGTAGTTGTATTGCATAAACCTAAATAAGTTATAGTTTTTTGCCTAAACCTAACTATTTTTTGCAGAAATGTAAAGAAGTTGTAGTTTTATTACCTAAACCTAAAGAAGTTGTACTTTTGTTGCCTAAACCTAAATAAGTTGTAGTTTTTTGCCTGGACCTAAAGATGTTGTAGTTTTGTTGCATAAACCTAAAGAAGTTGTAGTTTTATTGTTAACCTAACCTAAAGACTTTTTGTTTCTATTCAAAACTTAACATTTCATTCAGTTTTACATGTTAGACTGTGTTGTTTTTAAGTTTCACTTTCACTTTTCCAACACAGTAGGCATTAAAGGCCCCTAATGAACCACATCTATGGTGTTCATAGTGACTGATAACGCCTATTTAATGGCTTGATAACAGCTTAATTGAGTTGGTTATTATGGTAAGGATGGCCTCTGAACGAGGCAAACAATGTTATCATGGCTTTGCACTTAGTGACTCACATTACCACAGTCTTGGACAGGGATCAATAGGCGGAGGAGTATTCAGTTGGTTGCAATGTGCAATCGCACCGCTGGATGACGCCAAATCCTACACACTGTACCTTTTAAATGAACTATCATCATTGTATTTATTAATGGGTTCTGGATTCCACAACATTATAACAGTTATCATACTGTGTCAATCTGATCCGATTGATAGATGTGGTGTTGTAAGGTCACATGACATGCTCATAAATGTGGATGTGTGTTTCCACCTTTGAGAAACGTCAGTACAGTTACAGACTGTCTGAACCAATCATCATTAGTTGTTGTTGGTCTCTCATTTCAGATGTTGGATCTGATCTCTGTCCTCCATGAAACTCTCTTCTTCTCTGACAATAGTTGATAATTTATTTAATATATTAATACCATAATAATACTTTTAATTTATTAGCAAATAACTTCTTTGGGGGCGGCAGTAGCTCAGTCTGTAGGGAGTTGGCTTGGGAACCGGAGGGTCACCGGTTCAAGTCCCGACATGGACCAAAAACTGAGTATGAACTGGTAGCTGGAGAGGTGCCAGTTTATCTCTTCGGCACTGCCGAGGTGCCCCTGAGCAAGGCACCAAACCCCCAACTGCTCGGGGCGCTTGTCAGGAGCAGCCCCCTCACTCTGACATCTCTCCATTAATGCATGTATGTGTGTTTCAGGTCTGCATGTACCATGTATGAGTTTAACAGAGTGTAAATTGAATTTCCCCATTGTGGGACTAATAAAGGTAGATCTTCTTCTTCTTCTTCTTCTTCTTCTTTGAAATTAAAAAAAAAAACTCCCTGAATCATGACATTAGCTACTAGGTTACAGTTGTGTGGACAATAAATGACACAATGGTGAGATTTGTGCCTGATCAGAATTGTCATCTATTAGTTTTGGTTTTCCACCTCTGCAGCCACTTCCAAAATCTTAATGATTATAAGCTATTTTAGCATATAATTATAAAATAATGTCAATAATAAAGTCATTTTTGATACGTTTTGGGGTATATATTGGGGTAATTTGACAGTAATTACAAAGAAATAGGTTACTTGCTAATTATCACCAAATTACCATGAAATTTGCAGACCTGTAAAATGTTATCAATGCATATTGATTGCTCCAAGTTTCTTAAACCCTGACAGTATAAACAGATTGCACACATGCATTCACGAGACAGCATCATGAAGTTTAAAGCCTTTTAGACTCAGTTCATGTTCATTCAGAAAGACAAAGTATTCAGAGTCAATGATCCACAAACGGACCAATTTCAAACTCATGTTGCAAAAAGAAATTGAAAATTGAAAGATAAAAATATGAATTTAAAGGAATAGTTTGACATTTTGGGACATAACGCTTGTTCACTTACTTTCAAAAAGTTAGTTGTTAGAAAACTGAAGTGCATTAAATAGCCTGCGTCACCTGTCCAACGATTACGTGGATTACCTAAGAGCTGATAACGTGGGTTATATACAAATTATAGTGAATTATTTACGAACAGTGTACGACAACAGCCTCTTCTGGTGCTTGAACTACTGTAACTGGGACTGTTTCCCCAAAGCCTGTGCAGTGACTCAAATTCACAAGACTTCTGTGTAATCTTTAAAAACGCTGCACTGATTAACACTAATCTAATCAAGCTTCACCATTTCCACTTGGACAAACAATATGAGTTTGATAAAATAAAGTCCTGAGCTAGGTGTGGTTTTCCTTTTCTCTGCCATAAGGCTGAATGTGGATCATTGTTTGAGTCCTACTTATTTCCTAACAGATCATTCCTCCATGACTGAGGCCACTTCAGAGCCGTCTTTAATGGACACATTTGGGCCGCAAGCCAGCAGTCATTTTCAACTCTGCTGCTCTATGAAATGACTCACAATTAGCTCCATTGAGGTAACTGTCAGCGCACTAATCTCTGGCTTTTTTATATAATTAAAGGAGAGGCTTTCAGGCTGTTTACACAAAAACATGATCAGATTCTTGGGAACAGTGGCCTCGTTGATGAGTGGGCGCTTTGTGTTTGATCCCCCTGAGGCTTCATAGTTTGTGTCAGAGGCTTGATGGACCGTGTGGGGAGACAGGTCACCTGCATCAGCCAACCACCCCCCTCCACCTCCACCTCCACCCTCCCCCAGGATGATGAGGGCGGTGGACAGATGAGTGTTGACTAAGTGGTGCTGACATGCCATTCCTCGCCTACCTCTGTTTGTGTGAGACTCTAACGAACCTGCATAATGCAGGATTTTCACTTGCAATGGACTGTTATATACACTTTTGAAACATTACTTTTCTACATAAAAATGAGCACAGCACATCATTAACTAGCATTAGCACTTCCGCTCGGCTCAACTTGATTGATTGATGCCAAATCAACCTTGTTCTGAAAAAAGGCACCATGTAATATTCACATTCTGTGTGAAAGTATTCAGGACACAAACAACAAAAAGATATATTGACATGCAAATTAATCACACACAAAAAAACGGCAACCCTGGTGTGTAAAGGCCTTTACTCTTCTGTGTCCTTTGGATTGTGAAGGCGATATAAAAGACACAGCCCTCCAAGCTCTTTGAATACTAAAGTACACCTTTTCAGCATGGTATGAAAGGATAGGCAAGGATAGGAAAGGTGTGACAGAAATGTCGCCTACGTATAGCTGTTAGGTTATAATCGGACAATCGCTATTCGAGAAAGGAACATTGAACCTGAACATGGAACATATGACAAATAAATGTCCTTGCAAACACGGAAAAATGTGCATGTGAGGACATTTTGGCAAGCAAAGGCAAATTAAGAGGCTTGGGGAAAGAAGAAATGTCATCACTGAACACGATGAGGAGATGGAGCCAGGGAGTAAATGCAGTCAATGAAAGCAGTAAATACAAACGTGTGTGTGTCAATATGTTCATTTAGACAAAACCTTGTAGAGGAGAGGAGAGAAGGAGAGAATGGAGGAGAGGAGGAAGGAATGCAAAGAAGTAGAAAAAAGTCGGAATGAGGAGGATAGGAAAGGAGAGGAGAGGAGAAAGGAGAGAAAATAAGGAGTAGAGGAGTGTAGGAGGGGAGTAAGGGGAGGTGAGGAGAGGCAAGACAAGGAGAGGAAAAGGATACCAGAGTAATCAAGGAGAGGAGAGAAGGAAGAGAGGAGAGGAAAAAGGGTATACACTAAGAGAGGGTAGGAAAGCAGAGAGGGAGGAACTCTAGGAGGGGAAGAGAGGAGGGAAGAGAAGAGTGGAGGAGAGGAGAAAGGAAAGCAAAGAAGTAGAGGGAAGCAGAAGTGAAGAGGAGATGAGGGGAGAAAGGAGAGAGAGTAAAGGGTGAGAGGACAGAAGCAGGAAAAGCAAAGGAGAGGAGATGATGAAGGAGAGCCGAGGACAGAATAAAGGATAAGATAGTAATGATGGGGAGGAGTATAAAGAAGGAGAGGAGGAAGGAGGATAAAGGATAAAAGAGTAAAGAAGGAGAGGAGAAAGAAAGCATAGGAAGAGAGGATAGGATTAAGGAGAGCAAACAAGGAGAAGATACAGGATAAGAGAGAAATGAAGGGGAAGAGTGTAAAGAAGGAGAGGAGGAAGTAAAGCAAAGGAGTAGAAGAGAGGATGAAATAGAGCAAACAAAGAGAGGAGGGACTGAAGGAGAGGTGAGGAGAGGATAAAGGATAAGAGAGAAAAGGAGGAGTGTAAAGAAGGAGAGGAGGAAGGAAAGTGAAGGATGAGAAGAGAGCAAAGTAGGAAGGAGAGAAGAGGAGAGGAGGATGGAATGAAGGAAGGGGAGTCTGGGGCTGAAAGGCTGGAGGATAGTTAGCTGTTGGATTAGCTTACTGCCCTCAGAGGCTGTCTGCTGAGTCTGTGAGTGCGGCTGGTTGTTGGTGGTTGGTGGTTGCTGGTGGGGGTTTGGGGGGTTTGGGGGGGTGAGACCAGGCCTGTACCTGTGACTCACTGTCCACAGGTGTCAATCACACTCACTGCTGCTGCCAGAGGAATGTGGCTGTGAAGGCTGTGTGGTCCCAGACAGCCGGAGAGAGCAGCGTCTATAACGGTAGTCGGTGCTGCAACGTGACGGCTGAATCAGACATTCAGCCGCTCGCCGCAGTGCAGGAACCACCTGGAGGTGATGAGGACAGAAAATACTCCCCTATCTCTGCCTCGGTTTTGTGCTTTTTTCGGAGTTGTAATCGTACGCCAGGTCCTGCTGCCTGCAGGCGATGTGAGCAGAGGTTATTGTTCAGTCATCTAGCAGAGCACCTTTCTTCCTTCTCAGGTTCCACTTGAGCACTTTGATTTGTCGAGTCTGAGGGAGTTCTTTATAAAGCCACTGTTTCTACAGGCGTAAAACACAGACTTGCAACAAACACTACATTTACTTTTCACCTGCTTGAGGGGATCAGCAAATTGTTAGTCAAATAATATACTATTTAAACTTGCAAATATGTCATTTTTCTAAAGCTCTCTTTCTCTTTTTCTTCTTTCTGTCAGTCAAGGAAATTATAAATGTCTCAGGTGAATTCATAATGAATCACTTGCCTCCAATCTCCAGTCGACAGTAGCAGCAGGGCTGTAGCTACCACTGAGGACACTGAGGTCACATCCACTGTAACATTTCTGAGGCTATAAGAGGAGGGAATTACATATTACATATAAAGGCCATTATAAATGAAATACACAAAAACATTTGCATGCAAATATTTCTGCATCAAATCTATTTACTCCTGCAGCTACAGCTGCAACACTTGATCGGTAAAAGGCTTCAATAGATTTGTGCAGGCAGAGGGCCAACTAACGGGACCCTATTGACCCAGAGCAGTGGCACGTTCAGACCACAAATAAGACACACACTTGTTCACATTTGTGAAAAAAACCCCTCTGTTACCCAGTCCTCATGAAAATAGTAAATATTTTTAGCCTTTTATTGGCCTTTTTTTTCTGCTGTCATTGCCAAAGTCTGCTAACATCACCTAATGTTATACTGTCCCTGCAGCGTTATTTAATTGACAGCTGATTGACAATCATTTTGTGTCAGAAATTCTGTGAAGTTAATTATAAACAGGTTTCCAATCACATTTATAGATTTATAAACAGTGAGCCAGTGTGAGGGTTCGTGAGTTGGAGATTCCTGGGTTAATATCTTGGATTTTAACCCGTCTATTACCTACTCAGTACATTCTGGTACAAGACCCATTTGTTGTGTTTATCTGTTTGCTTAATAATATACACACTATATTATGATTTGCACTTTGTCTATATATTTTGATTATATCTCTATCTGTATCATCTCACCATGTAATGTGCTGTTTTTCTTCACTTATAGAAAGAAGAAAGAGACTCCTGCACAGTGATTGGTGTCTTTGCTGTGTTGCAGTGAACCAGCAGCTCTGTGCTGCTGTTGTTCATCCTCAGACGACCTCAGACTGGAGAAGAGCTGCTGATGTCCGCTGTGTGTTTGAACATTTAGCTCATGTGTTTTCCTGTCTGCTCTCACCGGACTGCTGCTTTTTATATCACTTTCTTGTGCTGTGGAGGTAAAAAAAAGGAGGAATTTAATGTCAAAATGACAAGGAGTCACTGCATAATATAGGCTTAATATAGCCATATATAAATTATTTAAAATATGCAAACGCTGAATGTTGCTTGCCGAAATGTGAACTTTATATGCCGTAACTGTGGGCTTTTATTGGCATAATACTGTCTGTGGGGCCTTAATATAAAAATGTAGCAGCAGGTATGATTAACATAAACAATATCAGAGGTACTGCTCATATCTTTTTAAGAAACAAATGATGCCTTTAAAGCAGCACTACATGACTGATGAAGTCTTTTTTTGTAATTCATTGTTTATTTATATATTTATTTGTACAATACATACTATATCAATATATGCAGCTAAGATTCAATGTTTGCTATTAATGACAAAGTAATCCAAAATTAGCACAAAAATACAACAACAACAACAACAATAATAATAATAATAATAATAATAATAATAATAATAATAATAATAATAACAATAATACAATAATTTATTTAGTTATGCTATGGTTGGTTACTGTACACATTTACGTACATTAAATATATAAGTGTACATACTGTATATACATGTGATGTACGTGTGTAAGTATTGTGTGTTGAATATGAACAATACTTTGCATTCAATAAAATATGTAATCACTAAAGAAACTGATATATCTTGTATAATTATTTCTTATTATTTTTATAATTTTATTGAATGCAAAGTATTGTTTGTACTCAAAGTATTCATCTTTAGTTCAATTCATCTGGCATTTTTGAAGGATGTTCACTGAGATAAATTTGGTTGTGTTAATTTAGAACGTTATTATTGTTGTTATTGTCTGATATGCTAAGTAATTTTAAATCGTTTTTGAAAAACAAAATGCTTTTGATTGCAAATTTGTACTGGCAGAGTTAATCACTAAACATATATCTTTTTGCTTTTTTAAAAGAGAAAATGATACTACTTGTGGATTAAAAAAGGGAAGTTCAAGTATTTTTAAGCTAAGTTCTCTCTTCTCCAGAAGATGAAGGAATTCAGTGGTTGATCTAAAATTGCTCCATCCCTTGTCTAGTTTCCTACTGTTTCCCATCAAGTAAAAGGCATGGGATGGAACCAGCTTTTAAAATGAGACATTATCTACTTTTTGTGTGCAATATACGGTAATAAACTGAATATCTTTGGATTTTGTACTGTTGGTCAAACAAAACAAGGAAACTGAAGAGGGAATCCCAGACGTCCCTCTCCCCAGCAACGTTTTCCAGCTCTTCCTGGAGGACCTCGAGGTGTTCCCAGGCCAGCACATTCTGGGTCTACCCTGGGGCCTCTTATCAAAAAACCTCCAAAAGGAGGCGCCCAGCAGGATTCTGATCAGATGCCCAAACCACCTAAGCTGGCCCCTTTTGATGCAAAGGAGCTGCTACTATACTCTTTCAGCCACTTGTACCCACAATCTCATTCTATTGGTTATTACCCAAAGCTCATGACAATATAATGTAACATAGCAGGACTGGTCCATAATCCAGTATAACGCCTGTAGAACTGCTGATGCTGCACCGAACCGCCTGTCTATCTCCCGCTCCATTTTACTCTCACTCGTGAACAAGACGTCAAGATACTTGAACTTCCTCACTTGGGGCAAAGACTCACACCCAACCCGGAGGACACAATCCACCAGTTTCAATGGCCCGAACCATGGCCTCACATTTGGCGGTGCACTGAACTGACTCTCATTCCGACCGCCTCACATCCCATTGCAAACCGCCACGGTGCGCGCTAGAGGTCACGGTCTGATTTAGCCAACAGAACCACATCATCTGCAAAGAACAGAGATGCAAAACCCAGACCCTCTCCACCCCCCGGCTGTGTCCTGAGATCCTGTCCATGGAAATCACATACAGGATTATTGGCAAATACAAAAAAAAAACAAAAAACAAATATGAATCAATAATCAGCCAATGAATCAGTACTGAAAATAATCATTAGATGTAGCTCTAATTTATATATGAAGAAAACTACTGCATCTAGATAATGTGTCCAAATAGTAAGAAGAAATATTGAAGAAATGCAGCCGATTGCAAATGTAACATTTAAAAACTTTACATATGAATGACTTCCAGGCTTTTCATGTGAACAGTCAGCCAAGTGTAGGTCTGAGATATCCCTCTCTCTCCCAGTCTGGCAGTGGCCTTAATATCACCACAGAAGAAGTGTGTGTTGTCGTTTGTATGCTCTCTGATTCAAGCCTGATAAAAGCAGACACATCAGCTTGTGTGAAATTCAGGTAAAGGTTTTTTTTTCCCCATCTGTTCCTGGTTTGATTTTCAGAGCATGAAGGGTGATCGGCACCTGCAGATTTCCTACATGGCAACGTTTCGCCGCTCATGTATAACTACGACGTGTCTGTGTTTGCTGTTAAACTTCTCTGTTCCCCGTCAGTGCACATGTGTCTTAATGTCTGCATATGATAACATCCAGACTTGATTTATTCTGTAATGACCAAGCTCTTCAAATATTTCACTTCCTACGGTGTGATGTATGATTATGAATTGTGATTATGAAGGATTTTAAGGCACACTCAATAAGGAGCCATATATTTGTCATTTTGCCAAGATATATAGTTTTGGCTGCTGATTCTCTCAGTCTGCAGTCCACTCTCAGCTTTTATGTGATTTTTTTGTTATGGGTGCTTTTGCACATGGTGCTGTTTTATTAGATTGCACAGCTAGTCCAGCTCCTCCAGGATGGTACATCCATACGTCCGGTCACGAGAGGCTTTGTTGTGTCTCCAAGCACAGTCTCACTGTCAGTCAGTTGCATTGACTGTATAATAATAGTTTACCTCTTGGGCACTGCCGAGGTGCCCCTGAGCAAGGCACCAAACCCCCAACTGCTCGGGGCGCTTGTCAGGAGCAGCCCCATCACTCTGACATCTCTCCATTAATGCATGTATGTGTGTTTCAGGTCTGCATGTACCATGTATGAGTTTAACAGAGTGTAAATTGAATTTCCCCATTGTGGGACTAATAAAGGTAGATCTTCTTCTAATAACGTGGATGGGTTAGTTAGCTGAAAGCCCTGTGTGTTTCATACAAACACTAAAGGCTGTCTCTTTTTTCACATGTTATGGTCGAAGTGCGGACAAGAGTTATGAGCAGTTATAACAAGACTGTTACATCTGAAGGATTTTTAAAGGCCTGAAGAGATAAAGCTTGTTGGTATTTGACAAACAAAGCAACAGTGTTAGAAAGTTAGAAACACATGATAATGTTGCATAACTTCTCAGATTTATCTTTGGGACACCCTTTGGGAGTCCAGGTTGGAACCACTAACATTTAGCACATTGAGATAGAACACAAAAGAAAAAAATAGATCCTTCCTCACACTAAACATGGACCATTTCTTTAATGTAATGTTTGAATAACCAATATGACGATTGTCTTCCAACAAATGTAGGTGCCCAATATCAAAATGCCATTTTCAGTATAGTGTATTCTGGAGACTCAACATTATCTATCTAGACTATATGATTGCTGGAAAGAATATAAACCTCTATCCTGCTATGTCTAATTATTATCTTTATTGTAGTTTATTTCAAGATATTATCTTATTTCTGTGACGGATTATCGCCTGTGCTGTCTCCTTTTTTGCATGGATTTCCTTTATCCTGCAGCCATCTAATTTTATTTTTGCCTAACATTTGAAATGTCAACTTGTCACGTGCCAACAAATTCAAGATCAATTAAAAAACTGTAATTCTAAATAACAAAATAAAATGTCATAATAATCTAAAACTGATAAAAAACATGAACTGAGCATGATTAAAAAGAAGCTAGCTAGCTAAGCTGGGTTTCAGTTTCATCTAAAGAGGTGTGTTATGAGCGTCTTGATCTTATTCACGGTTTCAAGGAACAGCTTCTGTCAACATACAGAACGGGAAACCTGTGTGAACCTCGTTTTTTTCTGCTTATCTTTGTGGGTCTATTATTCCTCTAACTTGCAACAGTACTGAGAGTTAATCCTGCTGATAAGGCACCGAGATACTTTCATGGTATATGTAGCAACAGACCTGAAATCAAGCACAACAAAGCTTTAATTCAGGGCTCAGCGCTATCTAATCTCTGAGAAGCCGAGCCAGAGAAACTCAGCTCTCTCGGTGTTTCCTACAGCAGTTAGGAGACGACTCTAAGTGCCCCACGCCGAGGGAGGAGTCATTATTTAAGAAGAGCACAGCAGCTGCCCTGACAGCCTGTCTTCTCCCCCCGATGAGGAAAATCAAAACATCAACTGTTAGGACGTCTGGGACACGTCAACTTGACAACCGTCTCTGTTTCATTTTGAAAATTTTGACAAATGACATTTTATTTGCGGTCACGTTTTCCCCAGTAATTTGTTACAGCTGAGGCTGATGTCTCCGCTACAGCTGTGTCTAAGAAGTTCCTCCTGCCGAGGGGTGTGGATCGCTTGCAAATGGACTGTTTTCTATGAGAAATGTAAGATAAGATAAGATAAGATAAGATGAACCTTTATTAATCCCCGGAGGGAAATTCGTGTTCCCAGAGGTGTAGCTCACCAGATAAGAAATGAGAAGAAATGTTTGTGACATATTTCAAAAAGAGATGTGTTTTTATGATGGAGCAGAAATGAAAGATAAAAGATGTTATCCACCCATTCAAGAATACGACTGAATGTATAATGTGTGATTGACTAGCTTGATAGTTTGCTGATGATAGTTGTTTGTTGTTTGATGATGTAGAAAGAGCACTGTGTAGAAAAGTGTTTTATTTCCCTGAAAACTTGAACCTGCAAAAGAAAGTCTGTGGTAATCCATGGTAATGGTAACCCACTACTGATATTTACGTGTATAAAATTTGGTTCTGATTGTACATGAAAGGTCAGGGGTCAAAAAACTAAACAAACCCCACACATTAGGCAATCGTAAGATGACATAAAAATAGCAAATTTTAAGGACATTTGACGTTATGATAACTTTAGGTTTTAATGTGTAATTTCACGTCACAGGCTTAACATAAAACTGCACTGTTGAGCGGCAGTAGCTCAGTCTGTAGGGATTTGGCTCACCGCATGGACCAATTACAGAGAGTGGACTGGTCGATTGAGTTGCCAGCACTGCTGAGGTGCCGTTGAGTAAGGCAGCAAACCCCCAATTACTGCACTGGTCTATCGCCAGCTCTGACATCCCTCCATTAGGTGCTGTTTGTGCATGTGTGTAATGTGTAAGAAACTGAATTTCCCCTCGAGGATCAATAAAGTATATCTTCTATCTTTTTACCGTGAAGTGGTCATGGTTATGTTTAGGCAACAAGGTTTAGGAAAAGCATCATGGTTGGGCTCAAAATAAGTACGTAAATGAAGTAAACTAGAATGGCTCTTGGAGAGCGCAGGCCTCCACCAAGGTGCCCAACTACGATCCCCCCCGTCTGCATTCAGCTTGCGCCATCATCTCCGTCTATTTTTGTCTATGTTGAAATCAGCTGCACAGCAGAGCATCATAAAACACTCCATTCAAACTGGACAGAAACAAAATAAACCTAAACCGTCATTGTTACTCTTTCCAGCAATCAAAGTGCGGTTTGGTCCAACTCAACTCTGGAGGAGGAGGAGGAGGAGGCTGGGTCACGCGTCATCAAGGCCTCATCAGTTACACTAAGTATATGTTATATCCAGTGGTCTTCATGTTATGGCTGATCGGAATCCTTTAAGAAATTCCTGAATTTGGATCATGATCCGGATTGCCACCAAAATGCCACAGTTCATTGTGCCACACCCCACCTCTCCAAAAGATGTCATTCAAATCTATCGCAAACTTTTAGAGCAATCCTGCTCACAGACATACAAACAAACAAACAAACCAATGGCCCTTGATCTTAGTGGAGGGAATAAGTACATAAACAATATCATAATATGGACAACACATCAGAAATGTCACTAACATAACTTCAGCTCAACAACACTGTGGGACATGAACATGGTTCTACTGGCTGAAAGTCGGACCCGTCTTGTCATCAACATATTCCAACACGTTCTCATATCAACTTGTCCCATACCGCTGCTTTGTTACGCCCTTGTCACTTTAGGATAAGACAACAGAACCACTATAGTTAGGTTTAAGAAAGAACTACATGGTTTGGCTTAAAACTACTATGTATGTACAGTGAAAATGAAAGTGAACGCTGTGAACAGGGGACATGGACAAAGCTGATTGTAATATGAACGTTACGTGGCGTGGAGAGGAGGACGTGCTGGTCTGGCTGTAGCTGTTTGACGTGATCGACATTATTCTGGATGCACTTTCTCACACAATTATGTTCACATTATATGTATTAATTTTTGTCATATGGATTGTCAATCATTACGTTGTTACTCTATACATATGATATCTATTGCACGTCTGTCCATCCTGAAGGGGAATCCCTCCTCTGCTGAGGTTTCTTCCATTTTTTTTCTTTATTCCCTGTTAAAGGGTTTTTTTTATGGTTGGGGAGTTTTTCCTTATCTGATGAGAGAGTCACATTGTAGCTGAAGCTAAAGCTAAACTGTGATTTGTGATTTTGGGCTGTAAAAAATAAACTGACTTGACTTGAAAGTGAAACTTAACAATACACCGCTGTACAGCCTCATGGATGATGAATATTTGTACCTAAAGGCAATTTGGACAGTAGATATCAAGATACTTGGCTCTGGACCAAAACACTGAGGGGAAATATGGACCTCGATGGGTCGTTAATCTGTGAGAAAAGAGAAGAGAAACTAGAGATGAAGTCTGGAGTCTGAGAGGAAGACAAAATGAAAGAAAGAAATGAAACCTCCTCTGTGATAATGAACCTTTCTGGTGAATTACAGTTCAACTTCCTGAAATCATTTAGGTTGAACCTTATAAGGAATCTTAACTGAACATGTGACCATACAGTATATTTAAATACTTTTTTTCCAAACCAATCACAGTCAGTTTTTAATGATAGAAGAAAAACACATCTTGTTTTCTGCACAATAAAATAAAAAGACACCCTGCTGTATTCATCTTTGCATGTGAATGCAGTCATACTGATACTGACTTCTTTTACCTTCTCAGATTCAAGGTAAGAGCAAATACCTCCAATTCACTTTCACTCCAGTTTTATCTAAAGTGTTTATGTGGATTATTGTTCCCATAAAATTATTGAATTATCTCATTAAATTTTAAATTCTTGGATTACCTCATTTTGGGGAGGCTACAAAAACAAGCCACAAATGAGATTATAGATTTTGGTTCGATCTTTGCAAATAACAAGGCTTATTCATGATTGTACTACTTAAATTTAAAGTTTGAATTTTTACTACACTCATGAATATAACACTTAGTCAAGCACAAGTAAGCGCAAATAACTGATCAGAGCAGACTTATAAAACTGACTTAAAAACAGTGTAAACGTGTTAAAGATGAACTTATATAATCGTGTATTTGTGGCTTTACAAACATATTTACATGTCTCCTCCTCAACAGGGAAAACAGACCTTTACCAGAATGGATTTGATGGGAATAAATGATGACACATTTATAGATAAGAATGTCACAATGGAAGGCCTCGTTAGCCAAGGTACAGTATCAACCTGAAAACATTCAGACAAACAGACTACAACTAATGAAAAAGTGTAAATTATGTATTTTTGGAAACTAAGCTGTTGATCAGTTTTAATGTTGAAGAAATCATCTTTAATTGGAAGGTTGTTTTTTGATTTTAACGCTTTAACGTGGTAAAAAGTTTATTAATAGATAAGAACAATTACACCAAGGCCAGTCTGAAACCAAAAATGTTCTGCTGCAGCACTTCTTTGTGAAAAAAATCACAAAAAAGAGGGGGATATTTGTGTCAAATTGTTTGGTTTCATGATGGCACCACCTAGTTGTGCCTCTGTTAGTGTCCCTGGAGAGGTTGGAATGAACATATACATAATACAAAACGTAATGGTTGGGGAAAAACATATGGAGCTAACGTTATTAGCACATTTTTAAAGAGCAATAGCCACAATTTCAATGACTGTAACAGTGAATAAATGCAGCTTGTTCTCATCCCCAGGGCGTCAAATACCAATGCTTCTGTCACAGCCGTTGGCGTTCGATACCACCGCACAAGGCTCCCTTTAGAGCTGGTAGCCTGCAATATTCATTCATTAACTGCAATGTAAACTGCAGCAACAGTAAATGGTTAAAAGTGTGCTGGGAGTGTGGCGACGTATAGTGTAAAGAGCGAAAGACACACTAAGGGTAGACGGGGGGAGGTGGATGGGTCCAACAAGCACAAGGCTTTCATCAAGGAGACTGTGGATGTCCGTGTCTCGTTTGTTAACTTTCACTTCACGTTACAATCTGCTGGTCGTTCGTGCCCCATATTCACAACGTCCTGTTTCATGTTCACTTTGCCAAAGTAGTAGTTTTAAGACCAATCATGTAAGCTCTGGAAAAAGTGTTGTTACAATGCTAATTGTTACTGTATTTTATGGTTTATGGTTGGAAAGCCTGTTCTTTTACCTTCACAATGATGTCAAACTTGTAAGGATCGTGCATTTGTGGGATGAGCAGCACAGCTGATTATGTGGGTTGCGCCCAAGTGAAATTTGCCAAAATTTTCTGCCAGTAAACAGTGTATTCTCCTGTTGGTACTGACTCTTGGTTTGAGCTCCAGGTGCTGCCAGTCAGGCACCACAAGACAAAACCACAGGATCACAGTGATCGGTTTCATTCTGAAAAGTCCGCTTTTTCAAAACCAACATGTTTCACAACAAAACTCCTCGTCTCTTCTCTGACATCAGATGATTTGCTGCCAATCAGGCACCTGAAATCATGCCAGAGAAGAGATGAGGAGTTTTGCTGTGAAACTAAAATTTGAACTGAGCCATATTGGTTTTGAAAAAGCTGATTTTTAATAATGAAACTGATCACTCAGACAGTGACGTGCCCTACCAGCCAGCTGAGAGGAGTAGGATTTCACCTTTTGATTTAGAGGGCTTTCGGAGAATGAAGCAGCCCTCTAGATGTGTGACCATGTGCCTTGGATTACTGTGTGCTGTCCTGTTGGCTGCTAACATAGGACAGCTTATCTACCGTAAGTGATTTGTTTATTGTCACTGAAAATATAGATGATGTATTTAATGTTTGAGGAACCCGGTGATGTTGTTGATGA